>OU015494.1:141140840-141740840 GCA_907164885.2 Dolomedes plantarius | reverse complement strand
ACTAGACTTCCAATGAAGTTTATAAAAGTTATTCTTTTCTTTAAATATCTTGTAAAGAAAATATCAGGAAAGAATCATCCGATTACAAAATGTAATATTTTCCATAATTACAAACAGAAAATTAGAATTAATATGTCATTGTAATGGAAAAATGTTATTTTTTTTGCACAGGTGTTCGATATGACTTCCTTTAGTCACCCGTATAATATCATTGCGATATGCCATTTCTTACCAAACACGTTGTAATATTTCACTATTAACTGGCTGTAAAACATCATAAATGCGTTGTTTAAGTTCGGGCAAACTTGTATGCAAAGGTGGTACGAACATAAGATCTTTGACATACCCCAAAGGAAGAAGTTCTTTGAACATACGTACAATTTTAAGAATTACATAACAGTTCACCATTTTACCTTTATTGAGTTGTCAAATATTTAGAAGTTACATCATCTCAACAATTTGTAGAAACGTATGTGAAGCAAAGATTTAGCTTTCTTTAAATTTTACATTATCTACAAAACCTAACAATAAATAGGAATGCTTATTAAAACTCTCTTTTAAGCATAAAAAGTTTTAAGAGAAATGTTGCCACATTACACGCTAAGCCTTAGAAAAAAAAGTTTTAAGCACAAACATATTAAAATATTGGTGTTGCATTGTTAATGACATCGAAAAGGAAGAAGAACCCTCACGAGAGCCGTCTTATTTAACATGTCTAGTGTTTACAAGAGTTCATTGTTCTTTTTCAGTAAAACAATAAAGCTCCTATTCATGAAGGAAGTAGTTATCTTAATGATAAATTATTCTGTGTAAAATTAAAACCATTACGAGATAAAAAGAGGCAATCAGCGATTATTTTTACGATACTTTACATCCAAACTTGAATACTATTAATGCAAGAAAAAGAAACTTTCACCAGAAGAAATGTTATTTTGTCTGTATCGCATGAAAATGGATATGGACATTCACAAACAGATAATCCAGCTGTTTAAAGGGAGGAAAAAGGCTTTCTTTAGCAGTTTTAAGAAGACCAAATTTAGATTTGTTTTGTTTTGTAATTAATTATGTGGCTGTGAATATTTTTTTTTTTTTTTTGCTGTGCATGCTATGTAACCCCCATATGCATACTTGATTGATTAAATTAAATGTTTGCTGGAAGTTGTATTATATAATGAGGGTGAAAAGTACTTAATGTTTCGAGAGAGTTTTTCCATGATCTAGAAGCCCCAATAAACTGTGAAATTATCGATCTAATTCTGTTTAGAAAACTCTGAATTTATCCAAAAGTATCCTCCTTTTCTCTTCCTTTCAATATCCAGTAACCCAGTAGCAACGAATAGTCCAAATTCCCATATAAAACATATCATCTTGTCTTGAATGAATCCAATCAAGTGGAACAGGTAGGTTGTAACTGAGCATGGAACGGGTCGACAGATTACAAATTACCGTGTCTCATAGCAATATATCTAATTTGAAAATTGTTTTGAATCCCTCTTAACGTTTCTCAATTACACTTTTCACATACACAAACACGCGCGCATGTGTGCATATATATGTGCATAGATTTTTAATATATAGCACCACCCCCACGGATTCCAGAACACTGTAGTCACACGAGGGGGAATGCCACAAGCGATGTAGTTATACAGGGAATAATCCCACGTATCGTAGACATGGCCGGAGTTGAGAAAATGACTCCCTCAAAGAAAACATAGTCCTCATCTTTACCAGCTAAATTTTTTTATTGAAAGGACGCTCACCCCAGAGTTGACATGGACACAGCATCAGAAACACGAAGGCAGAGGAACAGGCTCGCAATTATGCACACAACATCACTAGAACGAATACAGAGAGAAATCCCGGCCAAAACCTTGGTGGGTCTTTTAAAAACTTCATGAGGTCGTTGTCACATCTCCCTTGCACTTTGCGTTGATTGGACAGAGGCCTCTAGGCCAGTTCTCTGGATTGAGTCCCGTAGCCTGTTATATAAGATTTGGCGCCCACGAGACTGGGGGTTAAAGGGATGATATATTGATTACCTACTATTGCTTTTAGGTTACGCTCAAATTCTTTGTTCTTAAAATGAAAACGAAATTAGTTTGCTTACGCCCAAGTCATTTTAAAGGAAAATTAAAAGAAATTGGAAATTAAAATAGTTTTTTGTTTTGTATGTTATATATATATATATATATATATATATATATATATATATATATATATATATATATATATATATACACATACACAGGGTGTCCATAATTAAAGTCCCATTTTCAAAAAGCTGCAAAATAAGAACCACTGGTCAGAATGACTTCAAATTTGAACTGAATATACTGGAAGAAGGGGGAAACGATTTGGCATAATAAAAAAAGTTCCGAAATGTATCAATAGATGGCGCTGTAACATTTTGAAACTCTTTTTTTTATTATGCCAAATCGTTTCCCCCTTCTTCCAGTATATTCAGTTAAAATTTGAAATCATTCTGACCAGTGGTTCTTTTTTTGCAGCCTTTTGAAAGTGGGACTTTAATTATGGACACCCTGTATTTTAATATTAAAACTTTTAAAAATTTTGTCGTTTCCTATCAGTTATCTAGCTCTTCTATTTGTTCCCTCTATTTTCTACGCCCTTTTGTTTTCTGTTTGCGAAAAATAGCCCATACGTTCGTTTCCGCAAGAAATTTCGGCACGACATTCTGAGTCACGTCATTTCTGTTGTCTGGTATTTCATTTCTGTGTAAATGAATGTTTCTAGAAACTGTACTTATACAATAATACAAAAAAGGACGTTCTTTTTTTATTCAAAATTCCGTGGCATAAGATTTTCAGATTTGCACTTCGATGTGTGTTCGTACTTTAAATGTATGTACCCCAGCAATATAAACTGAATATAAATTAGAAGAAACTGGATTACTTATTACAGATATTTATGAGAGCTTTATTTATTAAGATAAAAGAATAAGATTGATAAATAGTTATTCTACCAAATGACTGCAAAGAAAATGATACAACATAAGAACGTAGAGAAAAATATTAAGGTTTAAATAAATAAATGAGTGAATAATATAATTTATCCCTTTAGCTGAAAAGTAGTGTAAGATTTTAGGGACATTTAAATATAGAAATATTTTGATATATAGAAATATTTTGATATTTTTTCAAAAAATTTATACTAATTCAAGCTGATTTTGCATATGATTGATAGCTACTGTATTTTCGATAACATTAGAAAGATTCGGAAATGACTTAGTAAAAAGGAAAGAGGCTTCAGTTTTATAATTTAGGTCTAAACATTTTTTTCAAGGTAACACGACTGAAGAAAATAACTTTTAGTTAAAATCCAAGACTGGAAAACTAGGAAATAAATTTCAATGTTGGAATAGAATTCAGAATTAGTCTCATTATTATATAAAAGCCTTATGGATAATTTTTACTTCAGGGAAAGAAAATTGAAATTCAGATGTCTTATACAACATAAAATTTTAAAAATATCAATTAAAAATAAGTATCTAAAAAGGAAAACATTTAATAAAGTAGGAAAAGAGATTTTTTTACCAGAAAAGTTCTTAATAAAGTTTTAATTTCAATTACGTAGAGTATAAATATTATAATTCAAATAAACAGCGCATATTTTGAGCTTTAGGTGGGTCAACTCAAAAACAGACTGTGTCTATTTTTAAAACTTCTTTGAGTTCAGTTTCTAAAATATATTTGATATAAAATATAAAAGTATCACCTAAATGGTAATTATATGGGGTCTAATTGCGTAAATAAGGGTAAGAGGTTTTGAAGCTAATAAAGATAATTTTGAGTTTTCTGAACAAAATATAAGCAGAAAGAGGCATAAGTGAACCCTTAATAAGGGATTCTAATATATTTAAACTTAATTGGAAGTAAACATTTGATATAGAATTAATGAAAACGAATGAATAATTATGAATGAAAACCTACTGATTCACTGGATGGATAGAATTTTTATTTTGCATCTACGAATAAATCAGCAGAAGCGATAGAAAATATTTGCGTCTACCGAGCAGCAATTCAAGTTTATCTCTTGAAACTTACTTTTCTCGTCTTTTCGATTATTTGACGGATGTGGTTTGAAATTTAAATTTCTACCAGCTGCTCACTTTATCATAACAGGAAATACAAGATTCAAAACGTCGTAAAGACATGTGAATTATAACTTATATTACAAAGATTTTATCGCGTGTATTGTGGTCTGTTTTGAAATATGAAAATATAATTTCAAATCGCATCAACAGGAAACTTACAAGCGAATGCTTCTGAATTTTCAGTGACCTTTTAATTATGTGCATGTTTTATGTTTGCCCAATGGGTTCCGTGAAAATAAATTATAAGAGTTATTTTTGTTTCCAATCCTCTTGGTGGAGGAAAGTCTACACCAAGTCCAAAGGACCTAGGTCCATGGTGAAAGTCCTTAAGAGTAATGTATCAAATATGATTTGAAAGCAATTTTAAACACATCCTCATAAGGAAAGACAAACATAACATTAAAATTTTACTTATGTTAGATATGAATTGATTATTAAATTTGGTGAGTACAGTATTGCAGCTGGAATTTATCAAAAGATATGTTCCATTAATGAAAGCAACATACTTTATATAAAATCTCAAACGCAATAATTTCCGTTTTGAAAATTCGCATGCTCCCTTTTAAAAATTCAATGTATTTAATTTATTATGATTATCAGTCTATATTACCAATCATTAAAACCTTTAGTAATACGATCGCATCAGTACTCGAATTTGCTCAAATTTTGTCAATAAGAGTTGAAAAATTTTACGCAATTTATTTATTAGTTAAAAATATCTATATTTAAGTAAGAATGTTTTGTATGGTAGAGTAATTAGTCAGTTCACTGAATTAATTCAATTAAAAAGCCGTTACGTTTATACCATATTCGTATAATTATCAGTGCGTCAAAGTAAGTTGTAAAAGCAATACTGACTTGAATTTCTCCATAAGCCTCCGAAGCTGACATGTGAAGTATGAGTCTACAGTATACACTAAATATTGATCTTTCGTTTACTGAATAGGTTATAAAACATCTCTGTGCGTCTAACTTAAGTTCTTACCCAAATAACTACAGCGGAGACATGTTGTCTATGCTTTATTCCTATGTTGTTTATAGTATAGTTGAATACGCAAAGCATAGACACTAAAAATAAGTTTATATTTAAGTTGCGAGTTATGCAAACAGATGTGTGTGAGAGTGTTAAAGTAAGAAGAATATTTACAGCAAATGTTAGCGTTTGTCAAATCAAAGTCGGTTTGTTTACGCCAGTGAATAAATGTCATTTTATAGAATTCGGAGTATCGAGATTTAAACGTAATATGAAAAGTCTAGCCTTGGAGAATCTTAATTGTGCAAAGTGGATTAGAGAAATCTTTTATAAGATACAATTAAATATCGTAATAACGTTAAAAACAAGAGTTAGCTCTGAAGTTTAACTGCAACCCTATAATCTCCATTCAGCATAAATCCAATGTTAATATATTTTTCTTTAAATGACTGAAATTTTAAAATTACGTAAAATCATATTAGTCTTTAGAAGGAAGAGAATATTCGAAAACCAGTATAATATTACACTAATTATATAATAAACGTTTTCATTTAACGTTATTAAACTTTTCTTTATGTAATCTATTCAAAAAGAGTTATAAATTGTAATTAACAATACAATTTTATAATTACTATTGCTAAATAGATTATGATATAAACTGATACGGATCTTATGCGATGTATTATATCCAACATAAGCCTGAATAAAACAAAATGGATATTATATTTAGTGAGGAATAAACTTTGTCCATAGCAGCATGATAATTACTCAGCAGTACTTAACCACTAAGGTGGTTGATACACTGTTAATATGTTTCGGATAACGCTTCGTCCTTTCCTGTTATCTAAGTTGTACAAGAAAAATTGCTTTCCAGTTGCTCATTAGGCTTAAAGCAATTAACTGATTTTCTTCCGACGGAAATTCTCTTCCTGCATTGAAGGTCTCATACTTTTTGCACATTTCCAGATCATGTCAGTCTGAAATGTCTAACAACCTCTCGCATTTGAAGAGCTTACTTCGATATTGTTTATACAGTTTCTTCCTTTTGAAGTAACTTTGTTCACTCAATTAAGTTTGTCTATGTTATCAAATGCAGTAACTTTTTTCATCAAGGCTCTTTATTATATACTTTCACAATAACATTTTGGTTCGCCTCGTTTGATATCAGTTCTTCCGAAAAGTCTTCCTTTTTTGTTTTGCAGTCCCTGGTATTCCCCTCGATTTACTTAAATTTAAGTGTTTTCTATTACCTTCTGTAAAAGAGTTTCAACATAGAACGCACATTATTATAGACATTTTTCAATTTCTTGGCGGGATTTAATTAAAAATTATGTCCTACCTGCCTATTCGGGAAAATGTTTTGTCTTAAAAGCCCTTTTCTTGCATGCAATTTAAAAAGTATAGATGGATACAGAAAATTTATCACCTACATTTAAAAATTTTGTGCATCATTTTTATCCATTGCTGTAATGTTACTTTAAAAGCTCTACGAGGCAATTTCTGTTAATGCAGTACGAATGCCCTTTGTTATAAATGTGGTAAACTAAATTGCACTTTATTCTCCACTTTCCTGTTGTATCGAGTTGTATTGAACAAGACGTTTTATTTATCTTTATAGAGGAATATTTTTTTCAGTTGCTACATTTTTTTCTTTAACAAAAACTGGTTAAGACGAAGAATTTTATTCAAAAATAGAGTGGTAAATTGAAGTACTCGTAAAAATAATGTTCTAATGCTGGAATACGTTACTAATGAATTGAAAATTTTTGTTAAAAGTATAAAATGTTGAAAAGAAATTGATGGGTGTATTTTAATGAGATGGTTAGGTTGATAAGGACCCTAAAGTATATTTTTGTACAAACGACTAAAAATTAATCCGGGGCCATTGAAAATATTATGTAATGTACTCTACATACTTAAGCCAGTAATATTAGTTTTTTGTTTCGAGTGCTAGAAAAAGGAGTTACCGTACTTTATGGCTGATGGTGTTAGCCTGTGCTTTCATAAAGAAACGACTTTATAGATCCCAAAATCATGCAAATCATGAAGACTTTCTAAAGAAATATACTTTCAAGAATTTATGTATTGACATTTGTTTTGAGATATTGTTTCCGAATTTCAAAAACGTTTCCATTTTTATAAAAGAGTTTTATCGAATTTTTCGGTTGCAAACTTTTTTTCCTTCTGTTCTTATGTCGATCAATTTATACAGAAAGCTTATTCAGTCAAATGTGCATTCAAATAATTTACAACTGAAACGAATGTACGCAAGAGCTAAAGAGCAACATTTAAACCACAGAGCTTTTTATTTGCAGTGAAAAGCCAAAAGTATTGTTATTTCGAGCTGTATGACCATGGTTGTTGCAAAGCAAGATAATTCTAACGAATATCGAATGCATAATCAGTTCTTATAGCGGCACCCATTGATTGAAAAGAGGGATGACAGACCGCTGGATTTCACATGAAAAATATTCATCATTAAAAAAATCAGCATCATTTAATGAGGAAATGAAACTAAATAAACATGTATGGTGCAATATCCTATGTCACTGAGCTCAAATTAAAAAGGAGAATGCAAGAAACTGTATAAAATACTAAAAGATTACACCGTTACAAGTTGCTATAATACTGGTCCCAAGATATGGAGATACAGATTTGAAATCCCGATGATAACTAATGGGCGTTTTAACACATCAACGGATTGGAATTGTAAAATTAATAAAGAAATGGTAGAAAAAAAAACTCGCTTTAAGTCTCCTTCATTTTCAGTCTCCTTTTTCAGGAACAGTTTAAAACAGCATTATTCCATTTGTTCTACTTTTAATGTAGAAAAAAAAAATATTTAAACTTCAAAAACTTGAAATCCTCTTTAGCTGATGAAACAGTCCATTATGCATTCCCTTTAAAAATAAGGAGTTTTCAGATGCCATATCCACAGAAAGATAATTACAAACATGGGTAGCTCATTGAGGAAGAGCAGAAAACTGGAAAGTCATATAAAGGGATCTCCAGATTTGATGCAAAATATGATGAAGGGGTGCCTGAAAATGTGTAAGGTTTTCGAAAGTAAAAATCAGGTAAACTAAACTTCGAAAAATAATTGCTTTATATGCTATATTTTTATGCCTTTTTATATCTAGAAAGTAAATTAAATGTTTTATTTTATAAAAATATTTCTTTACAATTTAGATTTTTCAAAAACTTATCTAACACCGACTTATAATCGCTTGCAACTACTGCACTTTCTGAAAATTTCCCCATTGTACTAATTCTTTTTTAAGCACTGGCCACATAACCCAGTCTCCTTCAAAGCCTTAAATTTATTAATAACTGCGAAAATATCTTGTACAGCTGTCCTATCAATTTTCTTTAATCTCTTGTTCATTTCCTTTGAGCATTCGTCAGGTTTCTTGATTATCGTAATGTATTTTTTTTGTCTCCAATTTTCCCTCTCCTTCTGTTCTTCCCAATTTCTTCATTGAAATCATTGCCTTGGAATAAAGCCAGCTCTTTGAGTGTTCCCATCAAATAAGTTGACTGTTTAACGCAAGTCCTTTAATGTCTTAAGATAGGTTGCATAGCATACAGAAGATGATATTTTTAGCTTTCTATTATATTTCATTTCCGATAATTTTTCCGTAGATGGATTTCGTGCCGTTCATTTTTGACGATACATTTTCTGAATATTGAAGACTGGTTCTTGATCATAAATCGTAGTGCCTCTTGTGCTTAATCTTGTTAAACATTCTCTCAATTTCTTTTAAATAACGTCATTTCGGCAAGTGAAGTCGTTAAGGTCCTATGAAACAGTCTAAATATTTCAGAAAAGCTTCAAAGGGAAATTGTAGCTGCATAAAACTTTCGTAGTTTAAATAACGAATGCAAAAATTTTACTAAACTGAAGTTATTTATGCAACTTGTAACAAAATTTTAAAATATGTATCTTTTTAATCATAAATAAAGAATAATATACGTAATACTTTATTTTACTAATAATAATTTTTTATCAATACTAAAGTACCGTGTCTTACATTATGATATAATTACACACATTGAAACAATGAATAGCTGTTCTAGCACATTAAAGTAATTTTAAAAGATGTAAACAGTTCAAATAATGGAGTTTCAATTTCTTTGTTAATTTTAGTATTAGTTTGACATGCAATTAATAGAAATAACTCCAAAAAATAATTTCAAGTTTGATTTTGAATTAATAAAACCTTCAGCTCTACTCTGATAAGCACTTGTTCTTATATTATAATTAACAGTTGTAGAAGTATGGATAAAATATACTACAAACGTAAACAACAGCAAAAAACATTAATTCGTTAGTACTTTTTTAGATTTTTGGCTCTAAATTGATGTGAAATTCCTGTATGGGAGTGCATTGTATGGCATTATGAAAGAGTAATATATTTTGGTTATTAAATAGGCACTCCTTTTAATCACTAGAGGATGCTTTAAAAATCCCGTAGTTACAATGTACTGAAAAATTTTTCACAATCATCAAATGTTTGACAGTTTATCGAAAAGCAATTGCTAGTCAGAATAAACTTTCGTATTTCTATACGAAAGTTTTACTAAGTTTTTTTATATTAAAACATTACTTTACTATTTTCATTTTAAAATGTATGTTTAAAAATGTGATACATATTTGCTCTTATGTTAACATATACATGAGACTTGTAAAATCTGAGATAAGTTTTAGGATTAATATTAATATTCTGTAATTCGACGTTAGGATTTTAAATAAGCCTTGCTATTACTCCTTTTAACATTATCTGCACAAATTTCCAGTGTGCGTATATCACTGAATTTATTACCAGTACATGAACAATAGTACATGATTGGATATACTCTCTCTAATAAAACAAAAAAATTCTCATACTTAACTCTTTCTGGATCAAGAGCCCAGAGGGTCAGGTTTCTAATGAACTTGCCGAAGGTTACACTTACTGAGCCACGACTAAGAATGAAATTAGTGTTAGTCTTAGGCCTTCAATTTCAAGATTAAAAAAGGAAAAAAAAATCAGAATAATATTTGCAAGTGTCTGAACGTCTATATTGCACATTTCTCAGAAATATTTACTTAAGGGTTATCATATCGGATTATCGAGAACTATGCTCTTCCAACAATATGTATAAACTATGAAAAATGACAGAGTTCTTAAAACAAAATACTTGGTACGAAAACAAACTTTGCCTGCTGCTGGAAGTCGAAGTAGATAATGTAGGTTATAGCTTTTCCTGTCTGTATATTGAAGACCTTTAACAACCATAAAAAACTTGTCCAGAAATTTTATAACCAATTATCTTAAAACTAATATTTGGATAGAATTATGAAAAAATGTTGTATATAGTTTTGAATGAAGACATCATTAATGTTATCATTTGATGACTATTTGTATTTGGATATTGTCTCTTTTAAATGCTCTCTGAAAGGAGACTGTTCATATTTTTAGATCTCCTCGTGTTTTAAAATAAAGTTATTGCTTATTAATTTATTATCTTTCTGCCCTTAATTACTTTTACATCTTCTAAAAAATTATTGGCGTATCTTTGTATAAATGACTGAACTTAATGTGTTGATATAGATCTTTTACAACATGATATTATAATAACGAGAAAAAAAATTGTAGATTGTGTGATGAAAGTGGTGAGTTTTGAAGGTAATTGCATCCAGAAAATGCCTGCACCAGCCGGGTAAAAATGAAACCGAGTGGTATTGCAGAACTTTTGAACTACGAAGTCAAAATTTTAGGGAGACAAAATTTGTGAGAGATTTGCATGCACAGCAACCACTTTAGACAATTATTGGAAATTATTGGAAAGATATGAACTCTAATGTTGTCTAAGAGAGGTTTGACGTGTGTTGTTTTAAACCGTCGCTCGACATGCTACGGAATTTTAGTAAATCTGTAATATGTGCAAAGCAATTTTGACCAAATCACATGATTTCACACTTTCTTGGCTCTTAAATTTATATAAGTTAGGTATAACCTTATGCATAGCATAGTCCTTGCCTTTAGTCCACATTTTATGTATATTAATTATAAAACGAAACACGGATTATTGCTCTTAGGGGGAGTTTTGAATTTCATGTCGAAACTAGCTTAAATAACTTAAATTCGTGTAATAACTGGATCCCCCATTCAGTTTTGATTGACGAGTTTTTAATGTATGTAACTTTTCAAAGCAAACCTTTTATCTCCTCGTTCTAGGATTTTTTAATGTATAATCATACGAAGCACTTAAAAGTCATGCTTTTTTAAAATAACAGGTGGAAGATAATTTTAACTATGTGCTTTATAACCATATCTAATAAATATTCATTTATAAAAACACTTTTTTGAAGCTAGAAAAATAAGAACTTTTACTTTACGTACTTCTAGACATATTTCCTACTCGTGTAGCCATTCGTTAATGTATAACTGCAAAACTGTAAAATTCTTATTCAAATAGCATTATTGAATTTGATTTGATTATATTGAAGAATCGCAATCTTGTAAAATAACGCCTTTTCTACATACACATACAATGACAGAAAGAAATACTAAGAGACATAAAAAGAAAAACATCGAGGCCAGTGTAGTAGGCCATCAAGCAGAGAATCACGGTTACTTTTATTACATTACGAATGAGGCTATAGACCCTTTCCGAAGGGAATAAATAGGCGCATCTCGCCTTCACTGATAAAAAAAGTTAGTTTCAGTCTGATGGAACTGCTTTTTTCTTGTTTTTATTTGAGTTAGATATGTGTGTTTATTTGCATTTGCTTCTGGCTGTTTCTAAAAATGTAGTAATTTAGGGAAAGAGGAAATATAATTGAGGGTTTATCACGTCTCACTTAGCCCCTCCCCTCTCCAAAAAAGGAAGGTTTTAAGAAATTTGAAGTTAATTATAGAAACAGCATTATATTAAATAAATGTTTTTTTCTGCAAAATAATTAAATTTTTGTTTTTCTAAAAATTAATTTTTTAGAAGTTTAAAAAATAATGCCTAAAGGAATGAAATGGAAAGTGCTTATTTTTTACTCCGAAGGGATTTAAATTTTTATTCTAACGGATTTCATAGAATTGCAACAGTGTATTTAATTCTAATAATATGCAAAATTACACCCGTAAGTATCATAAGATGGGTGAAATTTGTGTATTCTGTGTAAAAGAACTTCTGTTTGATAACTCATTTTCTTTTATTTTTTTGTCATTTCGTCTTACATTATTTATTGGCTGTTGAATAGAAGCTAATGAGCACCTCTTATGATAGACAGTATACCTTATTTCTGTCATTTCTTTTCCAATCTCATCACTATTATTTATGCTGACAGAATAAAAAGGAGGACGCAAAGAAAATTTAAACCTTTTATTAAAACGTAGCACTATTTTCCATGCTACGTATTGTAATGGAAAATGCGTGCAATCTTGATATTATCATTTAATTATCAGAATAATTGTCTACCCACTGCTGAAAAGATTTCCTATTATTGCATGTATAAATGAGATAGGAGTTATATGATGTCCAGAATATGATGTCCAGACGATGATGTCCCGAAGCAATTAAAGTAACTAAATGGGGTTCAAGTAGAAAACGATTGTAAATTTCTGGATTAGTGTTTACTCGAAACCGTGGGATGTTTATATTGCTTCAATTGTGGTTTTCTATGAATAAATTGACTTAAGATGCAAGGGTAACTAATATAGATACCAAACTGGGCTTGAAATTAGTTAAAAGGTTCACCGAACTCGGCTAAGTTCTGTATCAGTACTTATACTGTAATAATCCTGAACTGGACCCACCAAGGATGCTTAAGACAATTTGAAATGCCTGGGTTATTATCCTAACTTCCTTAATGAATTGTTTATTTTGTCAGAAGAATTCTTGACAAACAAAAATAATAGTACACAAGATAACTGACTGTCAAAAGAATCTTTCTCCATGTAGGTCTAGAGAGTGTATCATGTAAAGCAGAGATGCTTAGTTGACCAGACGATTTTGTAAATGAATGAAGGTGTTTGATCATGGCTGATGTTACATTTTTCTGTGAACGGCATTTCTTTTTTTATTACCGAAGGATAAATGAACGTACAATAATTAATTGACAATGAGAATAATAAAGAATTAAGGAGAACTGGCGAGCAAAATGCTTTCCTGGCAGTCGTTCAAAGCCTTTTTGGTACATCATTGAAAGTTTTAGGTACAGCACTCTCTGGTGAACAAGACATTCTTTCCCGATACCTGCCTTTTCGAATGGATGGGGTTGATTTCATTTGCATAATACATTTATCAAAATTAAAGATGTTAAAATAGGAGTATGACCGCGATTTCCATGTTCTCTATATCATTGAATTTGCCCTTCAGATATATGTCGTAATGCATACATTTGGAATATCTTCGTTGAGAGCTTTAGCATTTAAATACTTTAATGAGAAGGCTTTATGCAGTGCAAAAAGTTCATGCAGGGAAAAGTCGCTCTTGAATCTTTCTGAATCTCATTGAATTAGTGCTTTTTAGTATGGTTACGTTACTAACATGACTTGCTAAATGATAGTTGCAATGTTTGGATTGAGCTGAATAAGGCTTAAATGATACTCAAAACAATTTTGAGAACTGGTGACCCTTATCATTAAATCTTTCTAGTTATTTAACAATATTAAAAAAGTAAAACTCCTTATTCAGGTATAAGAACCTGTAAAATCTATATCCTTTTTTATTTTCACGTGAACACTTGCAATGAGTTTTAGTTTGATCAGTAAAAACCTTTTTGGATTTCGAAAAATGTAATGGAGAGGTACACTAAAAACATGTATTTGAAATAGAGAGTTTAAGGATCTCGTATCCTTCACTTCATATTTCGCCTGTTTTATAAGTCCACAAGTATCATGGATCGTATACAACATATTTTTAGTTACAACTATGGTATAGTATTTTAGAACTAACTTCAAAAATAGAATTTGATTGATTTTCTAAAGCAAAAACTACAAACATTCTTTACACGTTACTTTTGATCTCGGCCAATTTCGGAATATATAGATGCTTTCTTCTGTCCTTCTCATGAACAGCAGTACTTGTTTACTTTTAAGGGGCGTCTGTAGCAAAGTAGCCAACTGCATTATCGGCTTGTATATATAATACGTTTCTGTCATATTGGTAAAAAGATCCACTAAACATGTGATCTTATAAACCATTTCAATATATTTATGAGAATTCCAGAAATTAAAATACATAAATTAATACAGCTTTCACACATCAATAGGCGATTATCTTTTAGTTAATGGAAGCTAGAAAAGTTGGAGCCTCGAAACATTGTACGGAAGAACTTACCAACGAGTGTGTTTAAACCTGCAATCTTATATTTTCTTTGATTTTACGTAACTTATTTTTAATATATTTTTATAAATACTTTTAAATATTGTAATGACATGCAATTATTCCTATATTCTGGTGATATGTGTAATGATATGAATACATTTAAATGCACTGCGCATGTTGTGTAAAATTTTACAATTCGCAGTCTATGCATGGGAATCAAATATTATGATTATTTTGAGAATATTTATGCATACAGAATGTATGAATTTGGTCAAATATATTATTTACTATTCATAAGATGAAAATTTTATATGTTATCTTCATTTTTTCAGATTTATACATTGCTTAAATAAGTTTCATTCTCGTAGAAAATCGATTTCCTTTTTTTTCTTCGTGGTATTTGGGAAACAAGCTTCACTATTCTCTTTGTTTCAAAAACCTTTTTACTTTCTGGGTACTGTAATATGAATTCATAAAATGTGGTACTCCTAGAAGCATGAATTTTTCTTTCGTTTCAGTCACGCAATAATGTTACAAAAGACCAATATAAAAATGAATAACAAATGATTTGATTTTCTGTAGATGCATGAGTTTAAAAGCATTAAATGTGAATATTTGCTATGTTTTCTTCAAATAAATACACCACACTCAACACTTCTAGTATTGTATACGTCATATGATGAATATACGACGTATATTCAGTACTACGTCGCATATTCATCATATGACGTATGCGACGTATATTCACTATATATTCTTACTTCTGTATATATACTGAATATGATTTATATGAAGTATATGACGTATATTCAGTGACGTATTTTCAGTATATATTCTTTCGTTTCAGTCACGCAATAATGTTACAAGAAACCAATATAAAAATAAATAACAAATGATTTGATTTTCCTCAGATGCATCAGTTTAAAAGCATTAAATGGGAATGTGTTGCAGTGTTTTCTTCAAATAAATACACAATACGCATCACTCTTAAAGTGCTGAATATCACTGTAAGTATAAAAGAAGATACTAAGTTTTATTAAAAGGTATCCGACGACGTTGAAAAGTTTAATTTGGTCAAAAATAGCAATTTTTTATGTTTTAATTGAACATATCAGGTTTTTAACTTTACAAAACAGGATTATTTTTGTCTGTACGTTAATTAGAAACTGAGATATTAAAGATTTTAATGACTAGAAAACCGGAAGTGGCCGTTTATTAAAGGGTCAGAAACCTGTTAACAATTAGTACAAACATAATTTTATTTTTCAATATAATTTTAGTAAACTTTTAATGAAATAATTAAAGTAAGAACACTTTTGCAAACTGTGTGGCAACGTTAAATTACTTAACATAGCTTGTATTCATTCACATGTAAAACTTAAAATACATTTTTCTCAAAATTGAGATATGACCATTTTTTGCGGACTTCAAAAGTGATAACTCAAAATATTATTATTGAAATTTTATGAAACTTTGAATGCCTAGCCTATGTATTGTTTTCTAGAGGATCTGCTAAAAGAATTTTGATTGAATGAATATTTTCCAATTTATGGCCTGTTATTTCAATAATAGCGTTGTGAAATAGGCAAAAATTTCATAATTAATATTAGATTAGTTGTAAAATATTCATTTCTTAACATAACATTAAACTTTTAGTGCATTAATCTAGATAAAAGCATATAGTTTATTTTGGTATAAAATTTATTCAGATAAGACTAACTGTTTTAATGTAGCATTGTTGAAGTTTTTTTTAAATTTCCTTAAAACTCTACATATATTTAGCGATTTTGAAAAAAAACATAGAAGTTTATTTTAAATATTGAGACTCTCTCATTAATCTTTATGGGAATTAAATCCAAAAATGTATTTAAAGTGTGCCTACACCATGTGTTTGTAAAAAAGTGCTCCGAACGTGTTCGGATACCTTATCCGAATCCTAAAGAAGGATTCAATTTATATACTTTCCAGAAAATTTGATATCAAATTAAGTTAACCATAAATATATAGAATTTTTGTTCAAATGGGTTTAATCTGAAATCGGACTATTATTTCCAGCCAAAAATCCTTTCAGTTTCAAATCTTATGTAGACTTCTACACGGATTATTTTTCTATCCCCTTTAAGCATGTTCTGTGGATGCTCTGTTTTCTGTCCTCTTCAAAGAAGATTAAAAGATCTTATGTTCATATTTCCGGTTTCAGTTCGTAAATAAAGTTACAGAGAAAATAGCCTTTTAACGTAATTGTGTGGGTAATAATTTCATTTTTATTTTCTTGGTCAAGGGTTCAGTTTTGATTTTTTGTAAAAAAAATTGAAATATGTAATTTTAAATTTAAGGCAGGTAACATGGGATTGAATTATAGAATAACCATCATTACAATATAGAATTGAGGAGTATAGAAACTTTCCTGAAAGGAGGGGTAATTTATATAATGACTTTCTCCTCTCTACAATCTCTCTCATCTATTTCCATGACATGTCTGCATTGTCTTTATCTATTGTCTGACTAAACGTATTTTTTAAATCTCCCGATTCTTGCTTATTTCTATTCATTTGTTCTTATTCTATTATATCCTAATTCCATTCCATTTAATAATTCTGTCTTCTTGATTCTATTTTCCTACCCTTCTCATAAAATCATACTTTGTTTACTTCGTTGTCGGATAAGTCTGTTTCCGCGGGCTGGTTGGTGTCTAAAATATTTCTCTCCCTTCTTCCACTTAACACGTATCTCCTCTGTGTTCGCCTCTACCACCGCCTCACCCGACGTTCTTCTAGAATTTTTTTTTCTTTTTACCTATTTATATCAAAGGGTTTGATGATGCTCGCATTTGTGAATAACCCTTAGAGAACTGGTGAAGAGCTATATTAATTAGTTCTGAATAAGACACTATTCTTAGTTTTTAATGTCGATATCTAGAAGCTCTATATAATTATTAAGCGTTTTCAACAAGTTTTCTGAAAATGATAAAAATCGTTTAACATTTATTTTGATAATATGAAAACATAAAATTTGCTTTTGTAAGATTTCATGATTTTATTTATTTAATGACAAACTATAAAAAAATAGACTGTTTTGGGTATTATTTGTTTTTAACCTTAGCAGCAAGTGTAAATATTTATATAATTTCCTTCATTTCTCAGTATTAGTTTAGAGTTACCTGGCCGCCTCCACATGCGTATGCGCTGGTCATCAGCATTGAGACTTAATCGGGATTCATCGCTGAATATCAGACGCCTCCAGTCGGTCACACTCCAGCTTGCCCAAGGTCGGCAAAAATCTAATCGTCACTGCCTATGAAGTGGGGTCAGTGGTAGGCGTCTTAATGGACGTCGGCTCCTTATACCTACGTCGGCCAGTCGTCTCAGAATGGTTTCCCTTGATACCACCGGATTTCTGGAAGGTGGAAAATGACGTTGAACCGATTCTAGCAGCGTTGTTGTTGCGGACGTGGCCACTCTTATGATTGCCCGATCATCGTGCGAATTTGTGTTCCTGGGACACCCTGACCCTCCGCGACGGTAGACTATCTCTTCCGTTATCCATTGTTGCCAACACCGAGAAACTGCCATATCGCTCCGACCGAGGTGGCTGCCGATACGCATGTTCGACCAACCTGCTTCTCTGAGGCCTACTATACGCCCCTTTCAAAGTCCGACAATTGTTCGTACTGTCGCCGGTTACGTCTCAGAGGCATTTCTAGTCACAATACCGTCCATCCAAGTCAACAGATTTGTTTAAATAACCCTATGGCACAAGCAATCATGCTTTTAAACTCTCCCAGCTGCGCATCTCATATGCGCATAGCGCGCTTACCCTTGTGTCATTGGCCTCGAAATTTTAATCATTTGCATATCTCTTACCAGACTACATTCCTGCCAAGTTTCGTGATTGTAGCTCGATTTCTTCTGGATGCATATAGTTTTTTGTGACATAGTGTACAAATAAAACAGTTATGTGACTGACAGACTGACAAATGACGCACAGAATAAACCGCTGGATCTATAGGGTTGAAATTTTACACGGTGATTCTTCTTATAGTGTAGGGGTGCACTAAGAAAGATTTTTGAAAAATTCTTCTTAGATTTTTTAAAATTAAGTTTTTAAGCCGTTTTTGTAACTTTCTTTAATATTTGGATTTAAAATAATAATCTTAGGGTTATAAATTTATATTACTTGAAAGATCATAAACATTCCTTTAAAATGAAATGTTTTTGAAATCTTTACCTCCATTTTCTGATTTTTGGTGAAATTTTACAGATTAATTTTTCGAATTTATTAAATGCTGGCCACGTGGTTTCTTTTCTTTTTGTGATACTTTAAACTAATTTTGCGTCACTTGCATAACAACGAAATAGACAAAAAAAAATAGTTTTTCTTACTAATACGGCAGACGATTGGACATTATCAATAAAAAATATTGAAATACAGTAAAAGATATGTTCCTCAAAGTGTACTATATTAACTATACTATATTCTTTTGTATGTTCTATTAGATTTAATTTGAATATTTTCTTCTATCTTATTTTGTCTATAGAAATATCCCATACGATTTTTTTATAAATGTGTATTTTTACATCAAATGTATACATTGATCGTTGTGTTTATTATATATATATATATATATATATATATATATATATATATATATATTGACATTAATTCCACACAATGGAAACTGTATTTAATTTGAATGCACTCCGTAGTGAAGTGCGGGTTTTCAGCTAGTATTTATATAATTTCCTTCATTTCTCAGTATTGGTTTAGAGTTTTTACGTGATTTCTAAAGTCAGAGAACTTAATATTAGAACTTATATATTATTGTGTGTTACCTTTCATTTATGTACTCGCGTATTTTTTCCCCTTTACATAAACACAAAATAACAGATGATTATTTTGTTGTAAAAACCACATGTTTTCCTCTGCTTCTGCGGTCGAATGAGTTCAGCATTGCTCACTTCTTATGCTACCAGATCTGGTCGAAAGTATTACAGGTGTATCAAACCAGGACGCTGGCTACTGTAAAAAGAGTATGAGAAATCGAGGTCCGTGGTTGGCAGAGGACCAGCCGGACCAGCTTTACATAGGCCCTGGTATGTTTATGAATAGAGTAATAGAATGTGACCGTAGTCTTCAAGAAACCATTCGACTTAACTTTTAATTGGGCTTTCATTTTATGCTATTTCTGTGCACATGCATGCAATGATAATTTAATAAACTGTTTAATGGTTTGTACTATATTTGCGTAGAGAAATTCTAGAAATGAGAGAAATTAATATTCTGTGAGTTACTGCACGCTTTATAATCGTTAGCTAATTTCAAACCATGTCGTACTTCTCTCCAAAAAATTGCAATTACTGTAAGTACTACATCTGTAAAGTGAGGCATTTGTAAAGAGCTCATGCCCATAAGTAATAGGCTAGATTATTTGCTTTCCCATGTTGAACGTAAAAAATATTATGAAATGATCATTAGCACTGCTGCACTATTAATCGTTCTTACGAGAGTTGCGTATCACTTCATAAATATATTCACAGCTCTTATATTTTATTACACATACTTTTGCGCAAAATTATGAATGAAGAAATATATTCAAAATACTCTAGCTTAAGCTATAAATAGAAGTTTAAGAATATACAAATGAATATACATACATAATTTATTTCACTAAATTGAAGAAAAAAAAATTAAGTTTCAACCTAATTTACTTTCCATTAGTTAAAAACGAGAAAATAGGTTAATTATTCATTGTTTGATAAGCATTTGTTTACGTGTCTACAAAATCAGAAAGGAGTATCAATTGAAATTTCATGTGTCAGCAAATACTAAACTCACAAAATAGGTTTGGAAGAAGCATAAGAAAAACATACAAAATGGACACATTTCCTGTATTGTCTTCCTTGTTGACTCTGTTTGACTGATAAAAGAGACCGTTCCACCTTTAAGTATTTATATGTACAGTTTCTTTAGGAAAGCTAATATAGTCGGTCTTTTAGTTTTTATAAGTAAGGCCTTTAAACATACATGAAATATAAGAAATATTCCTAGATATTGTGACACGTAATAAAATCACAATTAAGTCACAATCAATTAAAACTTTTGAGTGTTAATTTGTTATTTAATAGCCATGTAGCATTTGTGCTCTGTGAGAATGAAGAAATAATTTATCCATAATTTTGCCTTAAGTAAGCTTATATTTAATGAATAAATATAAAATAATCGATATATATATATATATATATATATATATATATATATATATATATATATATATATATATATATATATATATATATATATATATAAATTTTTTGCTGTACAATTTTTGAAGCGTAATTGTACTTGATTGCTCGCGTAGAATTTCTTTATTAACGATTTTTTTTCCACCTGCGCTTTCTCTTGCCATTTCCGCCATTACAGATAATGAGTCTATTCGTTGAAATTTAGTATCAGATAGTGATCCGAATAATTAATAAAATCCTTGAAGTAACATATATAATGTATGGTTTGGTGCATCTTCTTTCCATCTCAAAGTTACAGCAAAATATTTTCTCTAGTTTATTACAGGAGTCTTATGTTGATTAAATGAAACAGAATCCCCACATTGAATAAACGCGGTTTTTTTTAAATATTTTGAAATTATTACACTTAAGTTCTGATTGACCTGCAGAAACATACAAGCCGCATAGAATATATTATAATTTAATTTATTAGACAAGGCGTATTATTTGATACAAGTTATATAGTTTTCTCATCTCAGTAATTAAGCTTATTCACTTATAAATACTTGTAACTCTTATATAATTAACGCCATTTTATTCTCAATATCAAACTTTTAATCTAACTGCAGCAGTTCCCATTTTTCAATTAATAAGCTTTTCTTTCCTTTATCTCGCTGAACTGAAACCTAAGGTAGTCTGTTAAATCTGAGCTTGGATATCTCGTATATGCAGACGTCGCAAATTTATTCCTCAAAAATTCTCTCTTTATTCGTCGTCGAATTCCAAACCGAACACTCACTAGACTAAATATTTTAGAGAGGACGCGGGTTTAATCCTTATTAGGAGAAATTCCAATTTCTTCCTTCATTTGTGCAATATGTGCAGGGACTACTGATTGAACAATTTTTGATTCAATATGGAGTCGTTCGATGAGAAATAAGTTTTTGTCTACAGCAGACATCTAGTATAAGCTTCAGCAATTGTTCTTAGTTCGTTCAGCAAAAGATGACTGTAGTGCTCCAAAACTAATCAGCCAGTCAATATTTGCGACACCTGTATAATGTGTAATTTTTATAATATCCAGAGCTAGTAAAGTCTTTAAGGCTAATGAATATCCCTGTAATGATTATTATGTATTATTGGATATATATATATATATATATATATATATATATATATATATATATATATATATATATATATATATATATATATTTATTTATTTGTGTGTGTGTATGTATATATATACATAATATGTATATATATATATATATATATATATGTATATATATACATAATATGTATATATATATATATATATATATGTATATATATATATATATATGTGTGTGTGTGTGTGTGATAATATTACTAACTACCTATAATCGCCCATTCTGTACTTCATCTCTGTCCTGGTAACCCGTCCTTCTTGTCTTGGCGTAAACGCTTCGCCTTCCCACATACTAACTTCCTCCGCCAATTCTGGCAACCTCTCTGACCTAATTCCATTTTAGCGCTCTTTGCGGGAGACGCTGGACTGGCTCGAAGCGAGTAAGATGTGTTGCTTTACTGTCTAATAAATAAGTTTGTTCCTGAAGCTGATTTTATTATTTTCCGGCCACGATGTATGCTCCTATTTCATGAGATGTCCATCCGGACATTTCATATATATATATATATATATGGAATAGTATTTTTAGTTATTGTTTTGAAACGGTAGTATTTTATTAATTTAAAATACTCTACATAAGCAAACCACATATCTAAACTATAGAACACATAACGGAGATATAAGTATTCTATAGTTACAAAATTCGTATTGCAAGGGGTAAAAAACGTTCAAAATTTGTTTCGTGATAGCCCGTAATAATAGTTACTTTCTTTATGTTATGCTATAGAAAAAGAATAAATCCAATGGGTATGAATAGATTGAGTTGTTCATGTGCTTCACGAATTTTACCGACTCTTTTTTAGAGAGTTACGGCGATTGTCTAAAATGTATACCATGGCTGAAAAACCGTGACTGAACGATTTCGTGGTACAACTAACACAAAAGAATCTTTTTGTGTAAGAAATAAATAAATAGGATCTTTGATTCTTTGTAAGTTCTTCAGGCAAATAGAAAATTCGAATCAGTACTTTACAGAAATTTATATGGATTGTTTCGTAAACACAGCTTAAATTTTACGTTCGACGTGTATTTTTTTATTTTAAAAATCATTCGTTTAAAATGGTTTTATAGTTTTAAAGAAATGTAGTAACCGATGAATCATATGCATTCTGTCAGAAAATAAAAGAAAAGTACTTCATTGGTATTAATTGTTCTCAGAAATTTATCTTATTTTCATTAAATAAGTGTATAAATTTTCAAAAAACAACGATATAGTTTTCTAATAAAATGTTTTATATTCGGGGTGTCTGAACAGTGTACATGTTTATTTAAAGTAATGCTAAACTATAGCATTATCTATTAAGCAATGCAAAAATTTCTGCTTATTATAGTAACTATAACAACAAATTAAAGATGGTTATATAATTAAAGAAATCTCATATACATTGTTAAGATCGAAGTAAACATTTTGAGGGCAATTTACTTGCATTCATTCACAGGAGTCCCAGATAAAAAGTATCATTAAGGATTTTTTCTTCACCGTTGTATCACATGTATTATACCAAAAATTTGTAAAAGTGAATTTAATAAATTTTCATAAGGAAATTTATTTATGATATTTTGTAGGTTGGTTGATAGGCTTTTTATGGTACAACATTCAGAGAGGGCAAGCTGCGTGAAACACATGATGAAACACAGAAAATCATATATATATATATATATATTAACAATTTTATGCAAAATATCCAATAAAACAATGATAAAAATATTTAATACATATTCGAAAAGGGATAAAAACAGGTAATTTTTTGTAGGTGTTTCAATTTCCTGTGAAAGAAACTTTAAGAATTTTATTTATTTTTATAAGACTTACGAGGTATGAACCGATGGCTTTTGCTGAAGATATACATGTTGAATGTTTTAATAAAGAACTAAGGTATGATGTGAATGGTTCGGAAAATGTGCATTTGCTTGAATTTTTTTTATTTGACTCAAAAAGCCACTCAGTGTTAATAATAAGGATCTCATTTCAATTGAAAGTCTTAAGACAGATGGTTTGAAATAAAAAATGTTTATGTCAAAAGTTAAAAGCCCCCTTTCAAGTTTCACTAAAGTAGCTTTTATAAAAATGAAAGTTTATGGGGACGAATGCAGTTTCATATTTTCTTTCTGTAAAATGATTAAGACAATGATAGTTATCTAAGAAATTTATAGCATTATAAAATTGATTTTCCAAAATAAAAAGATATACTTTGCTTTGCTTTTTTTTAAAAATTATTTTCTTAAGTCATACTGTTACTCGTTCACTTTACTTTAATCAAAATCAAACTAATATGAGATTCATTAGAATATAAAAAATGTTTTCTACAGTTTTTAAACGTAAAATGGCTAATTTTCAGTTAATAAGGGAAGATGCATTTAAGTGAAGTGCATTGAGGATATTGACTATGAGAGCAAATTTTTGCTTTTTTCTTAGTATAAATTTCGAATATTCACAGACAAGCATTTATTAAAACCCATTACCTTTGCAATCTTATACTATATTATGAAAGAGGGGAAGTTAAGTAGATGTTAAAATATTTCAAGAAATGTTCTGATAATGCCTTATATACAACAATAGGTGGTCGCACTCATTTTTATCCATATTTTTTGTTACAACACTCTTCATCTTCCCCCGAGCCAAACTTTTGGCAAATGTGGCGTATTTTTACTGATATTCATATATCCGAAGGTATATCATTTTTTAATTTACTATCATTAAACATTCGAGGGCCATTTCCTTACATTACATACATTTTCTACTGAAGACATTTTAAGAAAAATCTTTCATAATTTCTCATGCGTTGCTTGCTCTAGACGTAGAAGATCCTAACGAAGAATTACTCGATTTAATTGATTCCATAGAGATGTTTTGTCGCAGTGAGAAATGAGATAAACTCACATTTGGTTTTAAACCATCCCGCTTGTTATTATGTGACAATGATACAACAAATATTAAGCAACGAGAGCTATATCCTTCTGAATGTTCAGATACATTTTAGAAATCAATGAAGCTCTAGAGTATGAAAAAATTTTTTGGGGAACTAGTAGGTAAGAATGGTGCATCTAGTTGTGCGACGTGCTTCAGTTAGAACATTTATATAATAAACATGTATCTCGCCAACACTTATAAGACTTATTAATTAACATACAAAGGAAATGTAGAGGATTCAAATATACAATCTATTTTATAGCTTTCTAAGCCATATTGTAAGAGTAATATAAAAGGGTATATAGGAATTTATTTTAAATCCAATATATGACAAAATTTTACTGCTCTTCCCCTCTCTCTCTCTTCCATTTCTGTATGTATGTATGTATGTATGTATATATATATATATATATATATATATATATATATATATATATATATATATATATATATATATGTATGTATATATGTGTGTGTAATGAGCTGCCTTCCCCCACCTCATTCTTCAATCATAATGTATTCGCCTGAGTGACGTCATGCTGCTTACGTGGCCTTGCAACGTCTCAGAAGAGAAGCTTTCGCTTCGGTTGGAACGAACTTTGATTCTTGGCGAAGAGAACGCTGGAAGTGCGCACAAGCGAAAGACGGACATATAATGTGTGCAATGCTAAAACGACGGTGATTTGTTAAAAGAAACTATTCTCAAGACATAACTTTTTATTAATCTCCAATGTAAATATTCTATGTAACCTGTGTCGTCTCTGTATATCCAAGAACTTAATTAAATGTACTCTTTCGTTAGTAATCCCACTCGTCCAAAATCTGACTACAAAAATTCAGAAGCGGGATTCTGACATTGTGCATTCGGATTTGAACTGAGCACTTTGATGTGAATTGCTGATTTGACAATAACTTGATGAACTGCTAGCTTGGATAGTGGTATCCAAATGAAAGAAGCTGTATGAAGACGAATTTTGTTTTTACGACGAAACAATTCAAGAAGTATTTAAAGAGGTTCGAAAACGTTCAAATGTATTGTTTCGTTTGTAATCCCGCTCCTCCAAAACCTGACTATATATATATATATATATCAAAATATCATCGATGTGTCGCTGCAGTATAATTATATAAATATTGAAATTTTATCCCGAGTTATTTTCCCCAAATTATTGGGGACGTCACAAATGTTTCAGACAAATCAAGTTTTAAAATTCCATTTTGCTTTTTAAATATTTTATAAAACAATTGACCAAATTACGCATTTATAACGTGCATTTGAGAATATAGGATGGTTGTTTTCTTAAAATATTTGAAAGAAATAAATATATTGAAATATACAGCTGTTTTTGAGCCAGAAAATTATAAATATTTAATTTTACACGTTGATTACATATAGTCTAGGATATTAATGACTATACAAAATGGTCGAAAATTCACGTACATGAAATAAAACGAATTTATTAAACAGTGTGGAAAATGAATTTTAAATTAAATCAGATACAATTGAAGTGGCTTTTTAATAATTGAATAAATTATTTGCAAATTTCCAAAAAGGCTTAATTTTCCCAAATGCAAAATCTTTCTGGTATTTTCAAATCCGATGCTACTTCGTGAGACCCCAAAATAGAAATATTAGCAATTCTTGCTTTAATATTGATATTCAATTCTTCCAACGTATGAGGATTTATTATGCCCTTTCATAAAGAAAACTACAGAAGTAAAAGTCTAGCGATGGTTAGTAGGGTAAACTTGAAGGCCACAAACTCAAAGTAATGAGATGGTCTCTTAAAATTTCAAAACGCTCCAAAGTCTCCATCCACTTCAGGGCTCGATTCATATACGCCAGGTACAACTATCTTGCTGGCAGAGGGAAAATTGTTGTCCATCGACGGCCGGAAAAGCAATGTGTTGACGCACTTCACTATTCCTGATGTATCGAGAAATATTGGCTGACTAAAAGCTGATGAAAGATGAAACCAAGCTTTATCACTAGAGAAAATGAATTGAGTAACGTTCCATACTCCTCAATCAGATGACATAGCTATATGCTGAAAACTAAGCATTTCCCTGTATCAAGCATGTTCAGTGTTAAATATACACGGTCGATTTGAAATTGTATTTAATTTGCAGCCTTCTGAGCAACTCTCAACGGATTACAAATGGTAATAAAAATTTTAAATAGTATTATAAATGGGGACCTCATTTATATATGATGCTTATGTATAATACTTTACATTTGGCACGGAACTATCCTGCGAAAAGATTTATATTTCATATCTGCTGACTAACACTCGCCTGTATATGTAAAGAATTACTTTATAATTTACGTCCAGCTTGAAAGTTTTTAAACTCCTGGGATTCCAGTGAATACTTTCTAAGACGCACATGAGTATACATACAAAATAAGTGTCTACATTTGGCTCTCAATGATTAATAATGCTTAAGAAGTACTACGATAATATGGAAACTTTGTAATTTTAGACTTTGATTTGTTATAAATTTGTAAGTAATTAAAATTTAGTTTCTAAGATGCCCATATTAATTTTAAAAAGTTTTGAAATCTTATCTCTGCTATTATTGTTCTAGTAGGTCATATGAATATATTCAAACCATACTTTCAGAACCATAACTTTCTCCTGGAATCGTGAACATAAGATTTTATCGCCTTTTTTGATACCCCTTTAGGACATGTATAAAATATTTCTCCAATTAAATAATAGAAGTACTACCTAAATTAAATTTTTAGACTGGTAGTATAAAAAAGTTTGCAAAACAGTCGTTTAGTGTATTGTAGCTTTAAATTAGTTCGTTACTACAAAATTATTGAAGATCAGACTAAGTTGTCATCTATATTTTTCTTTTAGTGTTGTTAAAATTATCATATGTATATTCAGTCATTATCGTTTACATGCCAATCAATCTTTAATTTAACAGAAACTACATTTAATACATTAAAACATTAGTTAAATAAACGTCTTTCAACACAATATTAATCACGAAGAACGTCTTGTCTCACGAGTAATTAAAGCATCGACATTACAACGTTCACTACTCTGAAACAGACTCAAAGAAATGTAAACTGACGTCATTGATTTCAAAAATCAATGCCACTTGCAAGGAATATCGTTATGAAGAATGAGGCTACATTTTTAATTCCATAAAACAAACGACGAAAAAAAATCTTAGTATCTTAGAAACACTCATTTTTCAAAATGTATTAAAACTCGATTTCTTTTATATTTCAATGTTTTTCTAATGTTACATCGGTTAAAGGGAAAAAATCAAACCTTACATAGATAACGTCAAAATGTCCGATTAATGGATTCTACGTCATCATTTGATATTGATTGGAAATTAAGAATTAAGTTGTCTTCCTCTCAAATTATGTACTTATTCTTAAGATTAAGTATTTTTACGTGTAATAGCTATGAAAAGTTTCATGAGATGGGTAAGCCGTAAGAAAGTATATTTGAAGCTTTCTTTCAATTACAAGTAAGATTCATTTCGTAACATTTCATAATGATAGGCGGATCAGTTTTTTTTATTGCCTGTAGCTATTCACATGAAATTGTGACATTTCACGTGAATGCACTTGTGGTACTGAAACTGAAAAATTTAACAGAAAAATTTAACAGAATAACAGAAAATCCAAAGTTAAAGGGCTTATTTTTCCATCTAATACATAGTTTCTGCAATGTATGGTAGTTTGTAATGTCACAGTTAATTATTTTTTGCTCATGAGGTTCAAGTGTGGAAACGATAAAAGTTGGAATTTCATTTATAATGCTTCGTATATACATCGAACTCCCGATAGTCTTTCTGAATTAACGTACGGATGTGCACGAAAAACTAAAAAACAAGGATTATTCTAAACTGAAACTCTATACAGTACTAAAAGAGAACTAGAGAAGTGGTTTAGACAGGGTTTAATGGCAATAATGAAACTTTAATAGAGTTCTAGGTTTCCTCTATAAAAATGTCTGTTACATTCCTTCCTTTTCGAGCTATATTGACTCGACTCGAACTTTATTTTTATTTCTAAACTTTTCTCTTTGTAATGTAAGAATAAGACTCAAAATTGATAATACAATAACACAATATCGGGATTTATGTGAACTAAAACAAAATGTTCTATTTTGAAAACTATGGATAAATTTATACTATAAGGCTTAAGAGAAAATTCTAGCAGAAATATAAAAAAATTATAAAATGATTAGTCAGAGACTTAATTAAACAGTTACTGTAAAAATGTTGACAGCATTAGAGAGTAAATGATACATACGTATACACTTATATATACTTCATTGGATTTATTTTCGCAATGGAAAACTTTAGAAAAGCCTATAACAAAGGTAGTATCAGACTTTCTTTACTCAAACTTTTGGACTCAGCAGGAAAGAGGGAATAAAGAAGTTTTCATCCCAGTCAAATATTTGTGAAAGCTTCTCCTCCCATGCCAATATCAAATAGATTGAAAGTATTGAGAGTGAATTTACTTCAGCGATTCTGACCGTAACTTTCATAAATGAGCAAAATAAAACATTTATATCTTAGAATGGTACTTTAATTGCTGATTATGAAGTGATAGCTAGAAAAATGCATACTACCAACTCTACTGTATAGTGTAATGTAAAATGCCACAGGAATCTTAAACAAGCAAATATTTTTCCAGTGTCGTCGAGTTTTTTCTTTAGAAAAAATATCATTAAATTTAAAATTTGTAAGAAATAATTTTTCATAATTTTTTGTACTTTGTTACATTTTTTTCGTGCTATTTAGTTTTCTAATACTGTTGATTTAACAAAAGGTAAGTTATTTAATTCTTTCAAAAATTCCTAAAACCCCTACGGTAATAATTGAACGCTTGAATTTCCCCTTATATCTTTTGAGAAATCTTTAGTGATTAAGTGTTTAATTCTATTTTTTTTTAAGTTTCCACACAATTATTTAATATACAGTTAAAGATCCACCTTGTTGAATGTGCTTGAAATGTAGATTTATATATACAGATAATGTATAAAAAAATAAAATACATTACTCTAAAAACATCTTAAAAATTTATCGCATACTTTGATTAAACCAGAATGTTCAGTACTAAGCACGAAGATTGTATTTGTGATTTCATGCATTTTCAAGTGTTTAAGAGTAGAAATTTATGAGCAAAATTATGATATTTCAGTGAGTCGAGCCGTAACGATCAATACGTCTGTCTGGTTAGCACAGGTTCTGGGTTCCAATTTTTGATAGTTAGAAGTTTTATAAATTGGAAGAAAAACTGACGAAGTGTACAATACAGTGCAAAATATTTCTAAAGAAATCACCAACTAAAGCTTAATTTTGCTGTGTTCATGAAATTCAGTGCAGAAAATTTCTATGAAGATGCAAAGCAAATGCGGCATTTATTTATACTTTGCCTCCCATTTAGATGAGATTTCTAAAATTCAGATGTATTTACTTACAAAATGCAAATTCTTATTTTAAAAATTGAGCAGAATATTGCACTGTATATAATGTATAATTGTATTAGACTATCACTAGAGGAAAGAAAAAAAGAGAGAAAGAAAATAAAAAGGAAAATAAAATTCGACCAATGCCGGGTGCAACCAGGAACAAGGCCTAGGCAATTTAGGATATAATGCTTTACAAAAGAGTAATAATACAATTAATATAGATTAATCAATCATTAGAAATGGTAATGCGAGCGCTTATATTATTACGGTGTTGCTGAATGAAATAGATACTTTATTGGAAATTAGTTAAAAGTTTACTTGGTGGCTAGTTGGGTGCAGATTTGTTCCCTCTGGGCTGCCTGTGTGCCCTGACTAGAAGATTACTGTCGGGTAGATGTACCAAGAGGAAATTTGCCGTATAACCTTCGGATGAGGACGGTCAAACACATTCGTATTACCATTTTTAATCCTTCATACTTATATGAATTTCATTCCTGACTTCAAAAACTTTAAGAAATCTAGTCTTCCAAGTTCTAGCAATATCTGATCTGTTTCCCTGAATACAAGATAACATCAGTATTCACTTTAATCCTACTTTGATTCTACTTTTTATAAGGAAAACAAAAGTAGAACATGACGTTGATTATTAGTATACATAGTTGTATTTACAGTTAAACATCTCGTCATAGTTATTTAAAATTGTAACGAAAGTCTTTTCACATCAGTCGAAAACAATTCTCAGTAGCAGTAAATGTGCCTTATTTATTTATTTCCTTAGATCTACTTCCTGATCTTCAGTGAAAACGTACTCTATAGCTTTGGAAATGTATCCATCCATATTTATTCTCTGTTTTTGTAAATACTCCATGAAAAATATATAGGTCATAAGATGTCAAAGTCGTCAAGAATTATCAGAGATTTCTTCCCTGCTGCATATAACATATTTGCCCTAAAAACTGAATAAGCCATAGTTGGAAATGGCAAACATATACTTTCTTTTGATAAGTAGGTTAAGCAGAGAGGGGATGATTTTTCTTTGTCAGTCAAACAAAAGTTTTAAAATGTAAAAATGTCCCTTCTTTGCTATGAATTTCCCATTTTTTTTAGTCCTTTTGTATGCTTAAAATACTGTATTGGAAAATCGATTAGTTCATCAGAAATAGGTTTAGTGGCATTTCGTAAATCCAACAGTAGATTTTAAAAAAAAGATAAGATAAAAGAAAATAGGCTTTAAAATCTTTGGTCCCTGTTGATTGTTTTACATTAGAAAATTTTTAAATTAAAAGAAATTCGCAAATTATTCCACATTTTTTGTAGTTAAGTAGGTAAAGCAAAAGCTAGCCTACTATGCTTTTCATAGCTAAGTACTTAAAGTGGATTAAGCAACAAGAGTAAGATCCAGTGTTTAAGAAGACAATAATCCGTTTAAATTTTGTTAAAACCTTCATATATCAAGGTAGCTGTTTGAAAATTTATCTGATTTTCAATACAAGTATAGTAATATGAACGGAAGAAAATTTTCAGGGAATTAAATATGTGTATTTTATCCGAGTAATCCCTGGAACGAGTAATTAACGAGTAATCCCTGGAATTGAAAAGCATTTGAATTTGTTTTCCTTTGAATGTCATTTTAAATCAATTTTTAAAATTCTGCTGGCTTTATCTGCATTACGTACCTGTAAAGAATAATTAATAATTCGGAAATATGTTGAAATTCAGATTTAGGTGTTTAGTGTCACAGTATATCCACAAGAATAGGGTTTAAAGGTACATTTGTTTGTCAAATAAAACCAGGAACTCAGACTGGAAGAACAAGCTGCAGTAAACTTTCTTTTGCAAAAAGGTAATAGGTTTTCGGAATTGATAACGATGGTATGTAATAGGTGTATTATTTCATGAAGCTAGTAGTGCCGGAGATGTACAGAAAAACTATTGACTTCTAGGAAACTCTGGAGGGTGTACCTAGTTTTTGACAAACTTCCAAAGTCTGTTGTAGATGTGACAAACAGCTTGACAGAAGCCCCAATCATGGGAATCGCCGAATAATCACCCGAGTGAAAAATATGGCTGCAAAGGTAATCGTGGCATTTACACATGTCTTTGTGGGAAACGAACTGGGCGTCTGGAAGGTTGTCTTAGAACGTCCAGAGTACGATGCAGACCATGAACCACTCGAAGGATGATGTGCAACAAGTGTTTGACCATTTCGATTTTGAATTGGACATCAATTAGGTTTGATTCTTGGGACTTTGCAAAAGCTTTTTTTCATTTTATCCGATAGGAAGAAGTTAGAAATACTCTGCGAGAGCGAATATTTCCAACAGATTCCAACAGCATGAATAATGCCATAAAGGGCGTTTTGATCGAGGTATCTATCAGCCTCTGATATACTTTTTAGCAAATGTGCATTAGGATCCATGTATCCAACACCAGTTCGAAATATCCTAATCATTACTGAATGTTTTTTTGTTCATTTACTGTGTTTTATCTACGCAATCTCGTAATTTCTTGAATGCCCATCACATAATATCAACTGTGTGCGGTAGTTAATAGTTGCTGTTTAAAGCATTTGATAAAAAGACAATTTAAAAATTTACCGACAAAACATGGATAAGCGATGTTTATTCTGATCAATTTTAGTTTCATAAATTTCTTGAAAAACTTTTTTCTCTATATATGAGAAATTTATGAAAAAAATGACAGTGATAATAAACAAATGGTCTTCTGAAAACAGAGATGCAAGTGAAACTTTATTTAGATGCAGTGTTTAAAAGATTCAACTACTTTATAAGATATAACAGAAAAAAACCTTCGCTTTTGAGACAAATATACGGCACATACAATAATTTCAAATTATAAATGCCAACTGTTTAAAACTGGAACCATCATAAAAAGAAGAGTCAAATTTAAGAACATGTTCTAAAATTTTACATTATTATTACTAAAGCTCTAATTTATGTCGGAATAAGCAACAGATGAAAAAAAATATGTTGAAACTCATTTCACTACGCACGAAAAAAGATGGATAAACGAGAAGACACCCGATGCACAAACATCGGATAGAATCATGATGAAGCTAAATAAAAGATTTTCGATATCTTCTTTGGCGGAGCGTTCATTTACAGAAATCAGATAATATGCTGCAAGTCATATCTGTTGAAAAATGTTAAAGCTTCATTCAGATGAGCTTTTTTTTCTGCCTTTAAATAATCTCGAATAAATGGAGCAAGATATTTTCCAATATGCTTTCCCCTTTTGAGAAAATATTTTAGAAAATGTTGACTTTAAAATGATTCTTGAAGATAATTTTTAGAGACTGATTATGAAGTTAAAAATTATAAGAGAATGATTTCCGGTGATGTAACGGACAATTTATCTGCAATTTATAAGATATTAAAAGCATTAGTTGAAGGCTAATAGAATATGATGAAAACTTTAAGAGATTTTTTTTATTTTTGAATTAGACACTATGGGCAGGGAATTTTAAATTTAAACTAAACGGATTTTTACTGTAAAAGACATGTCAGCGATAAATAAAAGATTAAAAGAAAAAGTTAATAATTAATTAAAGGTTATAAGTCTTCATACGGATTAAAAAATTAACAAGTTAAAGGTTACATGCCTTCATATAAATTATAGTACATGTCTTCATATACAATTACAATATGGTTGCTTTGTATGCACGCCAACAATTGAAGGAAATTTCAAGAAAAAAAATGTACTAACAGGGAATTTCATATAAATTGAAGAAAAAAGTTGAAATTTTAGCAAGATAACAATACATTATCCATATCCTTAATAACTGTTATAAACATTTTTCGGTTTATTGTATTATGTTATTTGGATTGATGTTGTTTGTTGATTGATGGAATTTTGCTTGATAAATAGCAAAGTCTCAATTTCGAAATCACAGCGGAAAACATCTCCAGCGTCCTTGATTTTTTAAAAATTTTTTACCATCGACGGCAGCCATTTAATAAGTAACCGGACTTTGTTCAATAAATGAAATTAAAAAGAAAGTAAAAGTCTTTTAACTGCCAGTTAAGGTTTCTCAATATAATCTTGAATCAACTTTAACATATTGCTTCCATCGTAAATGTAACTTGAATATACTGCTTCTATCTCATTTTAATTCCTTTTAAGGTATAATCAGAGACTTCTTGTCATAGCCATGTTAGGAAATTTTTGTTTAAGCAGTTCTCTCTTAACACAGATGAACGGGAAGATTCTCTATTCGCAAAGTCCGGCAAGTAGGGTGGATGCGTCTTTTTAAGCTATCATCGCATGGCGTACAATGAGCATTATTCCCAGTGCAAAATCTGATTTCCCCTGTGATCTGGACGAATAAATTCCAGATTCCTTCATCAAAACTTTCTTCCCCCTACGTAGTATCTTAAATCTTGATTACCTCAAGAGAATTAGATAGCACCATTGTCAGTTTCTTGTCATCTAATGATCTAACGAATACATGCATTGTATTATATGTGTCATATGGGGCCTACGGCCTCGAAGCAGTTACTTCTCACAGCTGTCATAACCGTAGAAGGTCGTTCAAAACGTGGAGCAACTTTCAGACTTCTTCATAATGCATAACTGTTAATTATGCATCTCGGACATCTCCTTTAACCACGTCGTTGCTTAGCTTTTTTTGTATATTTTATTGTGCATGCGGTAACACATAGTTTATTATACTTTGTTGCTATGGTCTCTCATATATAAGAATAAGTAGATACTTATTATATATGTATATTAACATAATATATATATTAACATAATCCTATTAGTTTTTATGCATGTTTCATATTTCATACCATATTATTCAAAGCCTTTGAATAGGAATAATTGTGCACAAAATCTTACCCAAAGTTAATATATAACAGCAGTTATGAGACTTAACGTCGCGCATCTATAAGTATAATGAAGCGTGACATTCTTAACTTTAAAAGTTAAAAACGAGAGAGATGTAATATATATCAAGAGCTCAGTACTGCATTAGTTATAAGTGATTCGTGTAATTTCTATTATGTGAGGAAAGCGTTCAAAATCATACTGGTCGTGAATGACATAACCTCAGACACTGTTCGAATAATTGTATTAAATTGTTATGAAAATCGTGGATATTTAACAATCAAGATTTTTTCCATATGTTTTGGTTTCTTTGAAGCACTTTTCAACTTTTGCTACGTATAGCTAATTAGACCAGGACCTAAAGTTTAAAGCCGACCGCGAACGGCTACAAACATTCATGATAATAATGGGATTCGAACCGACAGGTTCTCGACCGAATGCCAACATTTTCTGACTGAATTACACTGCTCGTTGATACTTTAAAAACCATATTTATCATTATGACGGAAGTTTTTTTGTTAAAACAAATACAAAGGATTTATTTAGATAATATGTAATACTAAAGAATTTTCTTTTTCCCCAAACTGAATTGAGACCTAAGAGTTTCTAAAGTAATCTTAAAAGTCATCATATTAAGTAAGTAGACAAATAATCCGAAAACAAAATTTTTGTACAAAAATATCAATTACATCTATGCATGTGAACTGCATTGCCTACTATTCTATGTAATAAGCTTTCATTATTGCTAGCTACAGAGTATTAGACAATTAACACACTTTTACGATAACAACCGATAACTAACGATAACAAAATTTCCAGTGCTAGTCCTTAATTTTTTGAAATTCCTACATTTCTTGAACCCCCATGGCATGAGGTAAATTAATTTGAATTATTAGAATCGATAAATATGGCAATACCCATCAAGGAATTCAACATGAAAATTTCGTTAAAATGCCGGGCATTTAAATCTTTGTGTTTTTTGTTATTTCTTGTGTTAATCGCAAACTGTATTAAACATTACACCATTTTTTTCAGTGCATGACAAAAATTTATTCTTACTTTCCGAATCATACCGGTTAGTCTCACCTTCCACTCTTTTAATTTTGGACAATAATTTTAAAATGCAAATAATGTATATAAGATAACAATTCATTATACATACATAAGTCAATTTCTTTTGGGATTGAATTTAAAATTTAGGTAATAAAAGGACACAAAAGGATAAAAATTAAGTTTTCTTGCATATATCATAATTTGCAGTTGCCTTTAAATCATTACGATGTGATAAAAACATTTTGAAACTAATTTAATCTACCGTTATTGTTATTTCTTGACACAGTAAATGAATTTTAAACAGATAAACTTTTATTTATTTGTTTCTAATTTATTGATCGAAGGAACTACGATATTATGCATTATTTTTACAGAATTTTTAAATTATAAAACATTTTACAGCAGATGAATGTGTGAAATACCCCTGCAAACATTATTCATTCGAAAAACGGCTATCGCTGGCCTGTGGTTAAAAGAGATTTAGTTCCTTTGGATCGATTAACGCATACTCACCCGGGGGAAGATGAGTTTCTGTAATTAAAACTCACGATCGGCAAATTCCAATTCGTTTGGCAGCCAGATTGGGCAACTTAACGTTCTTTTTCCATTGCCTCAGAAAGCTTAATTCTCGAACTACGGTATGAAATTTGATTTTACCTATAGGTATGAATAGTAATTAACTTAGGTGACTGGCATAGAGGAATTGTGGTTCACAATATTATGCTTGAGACGATAAATTCGGAAGTGAATACGAGAATTTGGGAGGGCATATTTGACTGTGGCATATTGTTTTATCTGAACCCATACACAATCTTTGATAAGTATTTATTCGGTTATTGTCGGATAACTTATTGTATTTGGATACGTGTACAATTAAAATTAGAATGTTCCTAGCTTGGAGAAAGAGGATTTAAGATTCTAAAATTACGCTGGTTTGTATTATAAAGATTATGTCATTCTGTTGCATAATAATATAGGGGTTTGTTGATTGGATATCAGCGTATTCGCTCTAACCATTGTTAAAGAACGTTATTTTGTATGCGATACGTAACTCTTTGATCGTACACATTTTAGTTAAGAACAAAGCTTGTTAAATCGTTATACATTAAGGTGGCTCTTAGATGCCTAATATATCTCCCTAATGAAGCTATCAATAACTTCTATGGAATTTATTAAATAATTATATTGAAACTTTATTTTGTCTTTTATACATAAATACAATCAATATATATACATGTGTGTGTGTATATATATATATATATATATATATATATATATATATGTATATATGTATATATGTATATATGTATATATATATATATATATATATATGTGTATATATATATATATATATATATACACAGTCGAACCTCGTTATAACGAACTTCAAGGGACCAAATGTTTTGTTCGTTTTATCCGGTGGTTTGCTATATCCGAACCGTTAAGAAAAATGCTAGAGTTCACAAAATGTATAACTCATTAGTTACAGTGTGTATTCAATAATGATGTATTAAAAAATGATAAAATTTATTAAAAATGATCATTAATGAATTAAATCGACTAAAATTGATTACATTAAACTGACACAATACTAATTAAATTACGTACAATAGGAAAACGGGGGGGGGGACAAAATTTTCGTACGTTATATTCGTGAGTTCGTTGCACGAACTCACAAATGTGCAACGGGTTCTCTATAACGGGGTTTGACTGTATGTGTGTGTATATATATATATATATATATATATATATATATATAAATACACACACACACACATATATATATATATATTCTGTAATTATATGGATACCAGAAGGTAACCCGTCATTTTGACGTGTATGAATTATAAAAATCAGAAAAATTAAGTATTATCTTATCTGCTTCTCCGATATACCATAGAAAAGAAATTTTGATGTTGAAATATTTTTAATACAGTCAAAGCTTCTTAGAAATTAAAAAAAAGGATGGGGAAATATCCTTCATATATTTTTATTTTATTGCTGAGGGTATGAAAGAGAAGTTAAGAATGTTGCATGGATTTCTTATCAAGCTTCACTAAGGAATAGGGATATTGACTGTAGAAATAGACGGCTTTATCAACTTATTAATAAGTCCTTAAATTACATTCAAACAGTGAGTAGATCCGTCACCAAAAACCTAAAATGTTCTAATAATTTCTGCAAATTAATTAGAGTAGCATTAGCAGCATTGAAAAGCTTCATTAGTTATTTGATGTTTTAGATTAATGTCACTTGGTGTTAAATTCACTCTTAGTAAAAATACATTATCTCCCCAGTTGCATTCAGAAACTATTTCTGCAGTGGTGAAGTTAGTATTAAGCCCAGTGACCATTAGGCGAGTGCTTTTGCAAAGTCCTTTTTTGATTTCGAAGCAACTTCATTATAGCCCTTTTATTAAGCATGTTGCAAACTCCTTGTGTTCTAATAATTTCTTTAAATTAATTAAAGTTTAAAAATGACTTTTTCCACGATTAACAGAAGTTGCAAATTTAAATGTGAAGACAATCTCTTCAGATCTATGTTTATCTTTGCCGGTGGGTATTCTTCAATGAAGAGGTGAATTATACAATTAAGTATTTATCTCTTGTAATCATCTTCAGTCTTAGCAAAAAATAAGGATACTGCATGCAGAATAAAGTGCTTTATAAGGAACCATTTGTATTGCATTGTATGTATTCACAACAGTTTAACAGGTTTGTTTTCCGCCAAAGAAATGAAATGTTCCACGATTGTAAAATACTTGAAATTATGCAAGTTTTAAGGTGCAATTGATTAAATGTTCTGTAACTTGCATACACTATTCAAGAAAAAGAACAAAATATTGTGACATGACTTATGAAAAAAAGCTTTACAGAATATTGGATTTTACAAATTGCCATTTTGTAGAGAGAAATTTCATTATATTAGCAAGGGATATATGTTTATCAGTGCATTTTTAGTTAGTTTAGAAAAAAGAATCAAGAACTACCACTATTTGTTGAGGGATATATTCTGTAGACATTTCATTTCTTAAAAAAATAATAGAATTTGAATACTTGGTTTAATGATCAAACATTTAAAAATTAAATTTTAATGAAAAGCTTTTTTGATAACTTTTGTCTTTGCTGATTGTATCGTAGTCAGGCAACTAAATTGCTAACCCTTTCATCACCCTTTCATCAACCCTTTGCTCGTTTTTATTTTCCCCCGCAAAGAAGAAAAACTTTCCACAAACGGCATTTGTGTAGATTATGCATGTCTGGTTATTTGCTACTAAAAACCAAATCTTTTGTAAATTATTAAAATAATATTAACTTCCTTTTACATTTCTTGTAGAATTTTTAAAATACTTCTTTGAAAACAATAGTTTGCGTAAAATATCTATTGTCTTTTAGAAATTTTCCTTGTAGTTGACATTCTTTAATTTGGTGGGGATTTCGAGATCTTGATAGTGCAACATAGAGTTGACCGTGTGAGAATACAGGCTCATCAAGATAAATTCCTACATTCTCGAATGTTTGTCCCTGTGATTTGTTTATAGTCATGGCATAAGCTGGAATGACTGGAAACTGCCGGTGTTATAGGATGAATTGCATATTAATGTCACTTGGTGCTAAATCCATTCTTGATAAAAATACAGTATCTCCCCGGTTGATTTCAGAAACTATTTCTGCAGTGATGAAGTTAGCGTCGTGTCTGGTGACCATAAAGCGAGTGCAGTTGCAAAGTTCTTGCTTTGGATTCAAATTTCGAAGCAACGTGATTATGACTCCTTTTTTCAACATCAGCATATGTGGTGGTATGCCTGAGGGAGTTTGTTCATGTCGAAATTCTGATGGGTAATTAAGAGAATCATTTGGATCTTCAGATATGATAGAATCTGCACTATAATATAATTGACTTTCTCCTTCGAGTTTTTCAATGATGGCATGATTTATTTCAAGAGTCTTTTTATTTGTTGGAGCTAAAATAACTCTTTTTGTGACCTCTTCAACTGGCATGTTACTCAGTTGTTCACCATAAATGGCTTCCATTAGACAGTACTCAACAATCATTTGCTGAGGTATTTCAACAGAATTAACTGGTAATCCAAAAATATGAGGAAGATTGCTTAAACCAATGTTCAGTAGCCATGTGTTGTGTTGATTTTGGCCGATGCTACGCATATTTATACTAAGGCTGAGGTGAGTAAATTTGCTCCAGAGTGGTCTTGATTTTATACAGCTTTCGATAATATCAGCTGGAGTACCTCTTGGGACTACTGGAAGTGTCTGCCTTAATTATAATACTAATACTTAATTATAATACTGTTATTATATAAATTAAATTTGAAATAAGTTTGCTAGTCTATTCGCTGAATAAATAGCTAATATAATAAATAGTTGAGAATGTAAATCACGTTTTTAGACTGTCAAATCAAAATATTAACTCATGTTGCCAGTTGAAAAAGTATATGAAACTTAAAAAATATTGCATTTAATCCACACCTTGTAAAAGCAAACCCTTTCATTATTTTTTATTTATTTAGTTTTTCATGCGATTGGAGTAGTAGACTGCCATCTAGTTTTTTACAGTTCACTACGCGATATGAATACTTGAGCTATTTGATTCATTCACATTCAAGTTTGTTTACTTTCAGAATTCATCGCAAAAGTAAACAGATTTTTAAAAACTGTTAAATATACAGCTAAAAACATCCGATTTTTTTTAGTTCTGAATGTTTTATAGAAAAATAGGCTGAACAAACGTGATTTGATGTAGAAAATATTAGTTTTAAGGTAAAAAAAAAACTCTGATCCACATCTGAAATTGAAATTAAGCCTAACCGGCGGTTTGTTTACTGAGGGCTTCAATTGAAAAATGAGTACAGCCCGGAAGTGTTATACAGAGACAACGGCTATTATACATAGAATTAAAAAAGTGAATGAAGTATTTAATTAGCATAGCAATTTATTTATTCGTGATTATGGCTTTTTCAAAACTTGATAATATTAAATTAATATTTTTTGTGGATAAACAGTATTGTTTAGAAAGGAAATCTAAAAAAAATTAAATTAAAATAATTGGAATATTAAATCCAAATCCCTCTTAAAATAGCCAGAAAAACTCTGGAGATGTACTTTAAAATGGTCTTCAACAGTTCCCTTAGATGAAAAGAGCTGCTTTCGTTCTCAATATGAATACTCTAAGAATCACATAAAATTTATCCTTGTTAGAGGAGAGTACGAATTACATAATAAACATCAAATTTATATGCCTTTTTTACAACGACAGATATCTCATTTCCAATGAATGCAGACTTGGAACACAAATTTACGAGATATAAGTAAGTGTTAGAGTAAATTAGCTTCTTTATTGAGCTGAGATAAAATTCTCATGAACGCTATCTAGGGCAACGAAGTTTGTAAGCTTTAGCAATAAAGAAATACATCAGGCATTACTACTATCACACTTTATCTCTCAAATTCAAGAAATTTTAGATTTGTAAGGAAATGCTCGTTATAGATGTGCCAATGAAAAAATAATGAGATTTTGATGATAGGTGGTAGACCTCACTTTCTGTAATGTGGTGAAGAATGTGAAATTCATTAAATCAGTATACGGTTTGGCACCTTGGTGTAACGATCATCCTAACTGTCTCTAATATTCAAGAGATTTGTGTTTAACTCTAGAGCTGATTGATGATTTTAGAGTGATAGAAAGTGAGTGAAAATATGGGAAGATGAACTGTCGTTTAAGTTTTGTTATGAATAATTAAAATTAGTTAAATTTAAATGTATGGGTTGTAGTAGATCATGCATCTTTCAGTTATACTATCATTACTTCTGAATACACCAGGATTTGACTATCTTTGAGCTTTAAATAATTTGTTGATAAAGTTTCATATATTAGTTCAGTTCCTTATTATACGCATTTTGCTAAAATGCATTATTTGTTTCCAGTCTTACATTGTTTTTCTAGACATGGATTAAAAATGAGTAAGGGGAGGGAAAATACTTATATAGGCCTTTCCTTACGCAAATACAATCAGATTGCCTGTAGCAAAGCAAATAGAACACAAAAAAATATCCTCACAACTTAATAAACTGATACCGTAGCTGTTTTGAAAGCGCAAAATGGGCTTTCTTCCTCAAGAGTAAAATCAATAATTAACACAATGCGAGAATATGCAAAGATTGCTAAAACTTCAGTACGTGTAACATGGGTGGGTTAAAATAAACATTTCTAAATCAGGAAACAGAAAAAAGGAAACATGAGATAGATTAAATAGGGTAAGTAGATTAAATTGCATGCTGAAAACTATAGTATAAAAACAAAATGGTCATAGCAGTCAGAAAAGGAATAATTAATATCAGGATACTTTCATTCCTAGAGAACATAAAAGTATTTTGATGGCCTCTCTAAGGAAATAAAGGTTATACATTATTAATTACATTTATTTATTGTTTCAGATATTTTTTATCTAGTAACCTAAGTATTTACCATTTCAGTCATTGCTAGTTTCAATTCCGATTCCTAACATTAGCAAAATATTCATGAAATAAATCCATCTTGAATTTGTTAATTCTATACTGTATGTGTTACAAATATCTGAAAAATACTTTTAGAACTTTGAAGTGCCTATTTACAACAATTTTTGATACCTAAACTCTGACTTTAAGGCCATATTGTTTAGCACATTTAATGCTTATCGTCATGCTGTTCTGGTTTGGTTTGGTTTGGAGTTCTACTGTCAATGTTTGCTATACGAGGGCTAATTAGACCGGGACCTACGGCATGCTGTTCTGATATTTATGTAACAAAGAGGTTTTATCCTCAAAGCCTTCTTATATTTCTGTTATTTTTTAAACAGTTTCCGCCTGTTTCGAATATCTTCAAGAAAAACATCTTCCTTCCTCAATTCAAGCTTTCATTCCGAGTTCTCAAGCAAAATTACTTTTATAAATAGTCTAGACTGTTCGATAATGATATTTATCCAGTAGAAATTTCTTTTCATAAAAAAAAAACCAAAGTTCTAAAATTGGGAACTTAGTATTAGGTTTCAAATTGAATGTTTGTCCAGTAGAAATTTTCATAAAAAAACATAGTTTTAAAAATTCGGAACTTAGTATTAGGTTTCAAATTGGATGTTTGTCCAGTAGAAATATCTTTTCATAAAAAAAAAACAAGTTCTAAAATTGGGAACTTAGTATTAGGTTTCAAATTGGATGTTTGTCCAGTAGAAATTTATTTTCATAAAAAAACAAGTTTTAAAATTCTGAACTTAGTATTAGGTTTCAAATTGGTTATGACAAACTGCAAACGTGAATGATAAAAAAACATAACTACTTTATAATTATAGAATGCTTTTTTATGTCTGAAATACTTTATAGTGCCTTTATGTTTTCCCCTCCTATTAAATACGATTTTTTAAAGAAGAAATTTTATATCCCTTGTATCATATTCCAAATGAAGAGAATCTGTATTAGACGGAAGTTTCCAACATTTTAATAGCTTTTGTAAATTTAACTCTATTTTATCACAGTATTTACAAAAAATTTGGAATCGTGTAGGAAAATATCCTTTGTGTTATGATAAAAAATATAATTTCAACTATCGCTCTTCAAACATAATACTGGACTTTAAAAATATGAGTTTTGAAGTTTGCTAAAATCTGTTAGTCGATTATAATTTTAAATGAACTCAAACTGAAGTGAAACACTTTTCAAAGTAATCTTGATATAGTGAATTATGACTATTCAGGACGCAAAACGTGAAACAACATAGCAAATGAAATAAGATTTTAAATTAATAAATCATTCCTATTAACGATATTTTGCGTCATTGAGACTTAATTTAAAATTCTAGATAATATTTCTAGACAGCAGTGGAGAACTTCAGACAGCTTACTATATATTGAGGACCACATTCAGGCTTAATCAAAGCTGCCAACATCGTATAGCGGTTAACATTACGCCCAGCCACGGTGTGGGCTGGGTTCGAATCCCGACTAAGGCTTGGATATTCTTGTTTTGAACCCTCTCAGGGAATGATGGTAGTTCACCTATATGGTACTCTCATAATAAGGAAGCTAATAAAATCGTTGTGTGGAACAAGCGAATGTCGATAAGACTAGTGCCTACTGCATTAGGGAAAAAAAAGTCTATTAAAAACGCGGTAATGTCTAACTGCGTACTTGATTCTTTTCTCGTGTTTTGTCGTATTTTTATATGTCAATAAACTATACGAAAGTTAAAATATATTTATAACATACTAAATAAAAGCATTTGTTTCAAAAATATTGATACTACCATAATAAGGTCCCACTCATTCCCGAAATTGTCACTCACTGTAAAAATAACCAGAAGAGGGAAATATTTTAAGAGTAGTAATTTAATAGCAAGATCTAGGTTGATATGGAAGCATTTCTTAAACATTTTAATCATTCGTTACATTCCATACATTTAATTGATTATTCTAAATAATTAGTTATAGGTATGAAATTCAAAAAAATTACTCCAGTACTTAAAACTAACAGTGTTATTAATAGAGGAAATTTCTTTTATTGTCCCATTATAATTTGATTAAGTATGACCGCTTAAGAAAGTTATTAACGAAGCATTGTACTTTTTAAAGAATACAACTCTAAGTGCCCCTTTTAATGGACTTCCTGTTTGGGTGTTTTTAGACAGATATTTTTTTGAAAATCGTATCATTCCAACATTCTTTTGTATAAAAAAATAGTATATTCGAATAATATAACATTATTATAAACAAAAAGTGGCACCAGCCATAGTATCAACTAGTAGTAATGGTATAATTTCATTACCAGTTACTCAGATTTAATGAACAGAATTTTATTCGATATCCAAATTTCGATATATCAGCAAGATTTGTCATTGTAATTCTTTTATTTCAATTATAGTTTAAAATATTATGGTTAAGTATTTTGTAGTGAAATTTAAATTTTACAGAGAGTGGCAATGCATTATATTATTATGTACTTGTATTACAAATTTGTTGCAGTGCATTTGGGTACATTTTTACACTTGCGTAAATAAATAATTCCGGATTTTCGTATATTTTTCATATAAATCTCTAAAAAAAGTTTTATTTTTCGGAAATTATTTAACGCACAAAATTTTCTTCTTGAGCTCCCAATTCAAGTAAAATAACTAGTGAATTATTAAATTAAATGGTGGATTAATTTATCTAAGTGTACGAAAATTGAATTTTTGCAGCTTACGAATAATGTTACAAATGGCTTAGGAATGGCTTACGAATAATTCCGGAAGTCAGTTGATCCAGAGCACTAATCTGAGATTGCTAAAAACGAAAATATTCAATTAGTGTCAGTCATAGAAACATAAATTTTATTTACACACTTCCTATCTCACATCTTCTAAAAGCCTCTCTAATATGTGAAGAGCTCCCACAAATTTTCCGATATCATGTGTTAAAGAAATGGGATTAGCCAATCATGAATCTTAATTACCCAAAGGCTTCCTATTGGAAAAGTGATAATCGATTATGAAGTTCGTTTCAGAAAAACCACTAAATTATATGTAACATAAAAAGTTTTCGAATACAAGAATTTATTTGTTGAGAAAGTTTTAGTATCGATACAGGCTGTGTAAACAGGTATTTTATTGCTTTGCATGCATATTGAAAACTGATTTTTTTTCTTGAATAGAGTAACGCAATGAGGGTTATTTTAAACAATATGTTTCCAATACCGTTAAGTAAATTTGTGTACGAAAAAGGAAATGATACTTTGTCAGTATAATATGATGCAATTTACCCAAAAATCTGATGATAATATTAATTATAAGCAAAGAAATTGGACCAAAATCCACCAATCTCTTTTAAAATTCCCAATTATTTATAGATAAGTTATTTTGTTTTAATAAGAATTTCTAAAATCAGAAAATTTCACAAAAGATTTTATTGTGACTATTTGAAAGTGTATATTAATTTCAGAGTATAATAGGAAAAAGAGATTCACTTAGATTGAGTTTGACGTATGATAAAAGTAATTAACACTTGGTCAAAGTAATCGGAAGCCCTTTGGTACCATAAAAATTCCCTGAACAGCTGTTTTGATATTAGATATCCTTCTTCAGCGAGCGGAATACACAGCTTAAACGATGCGCTGAGTCTAATAAATCGAAATCATGAAATCGATGATTTCATCGAAATCATCGAAATCAACACAAGAAAAAGAAATTATTGTGACCAAAGAAAATATTAAACTAAGATAGCTTTACAGATACAGCATCACAAGATTGGTTTTATGAATGAAAAAAATATACATAAAGTGCTCTCAAGGCGGATAGCGAAAGGAAAAAAGAAGCCACAGAGAGTACGATTAAACAGCATAGGATTAGGTACATAAAAATTAAGTCTCTAAGTAATCTCTCTTTTTACTTAACTAGTTTCGAGTAATTTGTAAAGGTTTTGTGGGAAGAATTAAAAGCATAAACTTCGTAACAAACATAGGGTTGCACCTACTCAAATATTGCGTTCAAGCTAAGAATCTTTAAGATATAAATATCAAACTAATTACTAGGTTTTTAAATAGGAGTTTAACCTGAATAAAAATCTTTCTTTTTGTTTTAATTCACTCTCTATCGACTCGAGGTTCATACAAACTTAGTTCATGTCTTAATCTGTGAGCATCTCTGATCGCGATGGTTGTTCGAATTGTTCGACGTCACTCACACATGAAACCAGAGATTTTGAAAGCATTGTTGGGAAAGCACTCTCCCCTAGACTTATTCCAAGACACCATTAGCATGTTAGGGCCTGTTCACATAGGAGTCCGTTGCGTTGCGTTAAGGAAAAGATGACGTTGAGACAAAAATAAACCAATCATAGGCGTTTAAAATTTCATTGCTAATCGTTTGGAGGCATATGATTGGTTTATTTTCGTCTCAACGTCATCTTTTCCTTAACGCAACGCAACGGACTCCTATGTGAACAGGCCCTTATACAGGGTGCGGCAGAAAGAACGTTCCGATTTGGAGCATCAATAACATAAATATAAAGCAAGATAGAGAAAAAATTCTTTTATACCTGAGAAGTACACAGTATGCCATTGTCATCCATTAAGTTTTAAAGATTAGACCAGTTAAATGTCGACCGTAATTTTTGATACAGTTTTGAAGTCTCGGAAATTTCGCATGGATCTGCAGATCATGTCCCGCGGAATCACCTTGATTTCTTGCATAATTGTTTCCTTGAGTGCTTGCAAATTTGTTGGTCGTATTTTTTTATTTGTTGATTTGAGATAACCTCACAGAAAAAAATTTGCAAACATTCAAGGCAGCAATTACGCAAGCAATCACAGCGATTCCGTGGGACGTGATCCGCAGACCTATGCAAAATTTCCGAAAGAGACTTCAAAACTGCATCGAAAATGACGGTCACCATTTATCTGATGTAATCTTTAAAACTTAATGGATGGCAATGGCATACTGTTTATACTTCTCAGGTATAAAAGATTTCTTTCTCTATCTTGCTTTGTATTTTTGTTATTGACGTTCCAGATAGGAACATTCTTTCTGCCGCATCCTGTATTAGCATTTGATATTTTACTATGAGCACGTGTTTCGTAACGAGATCTCTGAGGCTTTACGAAAAAAATTCTGGATTCAGCTAATTGAATTTTTTTGTGAAGTGAACAGTTTAGGAAAAGAAAATCTAACACCTAACAGATAAATAGATTGAAATAAATTAAAAACCGAACATGAACATAAAATATGAAATAGAATTACTTAGATAAATAGAATCCATAAAGAGATTACATGAAAAAATTTTACGTGAAATAAACAATATAAAAATAGTAAGTAATTTACAAGTTTGTTGACCAGTAATTTTAATACAAAATAGAAATATCACGCATCTAGTAACGTACCACATGCACTCTTTAAAATCTTAATATTGAGGATTTCCAATTTGATTTCTTTGTCCAAAATTAAATTCTGTACAAGAGTAAAAGCTACTTCCAATAATTTAGGTAAAGAATGAGATCTTAAAAAGAAAAATTAAAATGATTTTGTGGTTACCTGTCAGGCTGAAATAATGAAGCTCGGTGTAAAATAAAAGAAAATTAATTGAAAGAAAGCACGATTTCACTGTAGAAAATAAAGCAACAATAATAACTCGTATTTTTTTTAGATTTTGACAAGTTCTGTAAAAAGTACTGTATTTACATCCATTGAAATGAGTAAAATATTTCAGATAGATGAACAAAGAAATTAGAAAAAAAACTAGGATAATTTCTAAAATAATCATAGCGAAACTTTCTCAATTAAAAAAATTAGCATTGAAATTTATCATAAACTCACTGTTAATGAGGATAGTTTAAAGGAAATTGAAGAGGGAATTTGACTGCATTATAAATATTTTGGAAAGGAATTATCCTCGAAGAGACACCGGACCTTGTAAAAATTCCTTATAAAAAGCTATTAATGAACAGCAATGAGTTAAAAAGTGTGTATGTATAAAATTTAAGAGCGCATTTATTTGTGCTGCCAAAGGTATTGCAAATTAACCTTATTAAACTCAAAATGCATGCATACTCATGCATGCTCAAAATGTGCATGCATACAAAAAATGCATGCTCAAAATAAATGCAGGTATTGCGCAAACATTTTACTAACGCTTTTACAGCAAATCGAATGTTTGTCTCTGAAAATTATTCATTGTTCCTGCTGTTTGATTAGAATAATACATCGAATTCAAGAACTGCTTCTTTAACGTGGTTCTAGAGGACCAAAGCAATTACTGAACGGCAGTTTTAAAAATAACCTGATTTACACAACAATCAGGCCTCCATATAAACAGTAAATTCTTCCACATACGACTTAAGTAAAAAGAAATTTTACTCTGTAATTCTTCACTTCTGCGAAGAAACTTTCTTAACAAAGACGAAATAGGGTGCCTAACAGTCTTAATAATATTAGAAGATAATAGGGGCAGAATCGGAGAAAGAAAACGGGTATTGTTAAGAGGAGGGGTGAGAGAATCAGAATTTTGAAGGTGAAAGTAATTTCTAATTCATAGCAATTTTTTTCAGTGAACTTTTAGTAGTGAATAAATAAAATAGTGTAATAAATAATCAATTATCTTTTCTATTTTTATTTACCTTAGACTTGGAGGCAAATTAACAGAATATTTGGGTTTCAGTTAGTTTTGTTTTGTAGAGAATATTTTGGATATGATTCAGGCATTGTTTTTCTAAAACATCATGTAGTGCTTTTGATACAGTGCAAACGGGAGAGCATACTCCTTAGAAAACCTTCCAAAAATTCAATCATTTCTATACATTCACCTTATGAAGTGATGCTGTAGTAACAATTGAAACAATTTGTACGCAAGTTTCCTGTACATTATTTGAATTGGATTTCTATAATTTTTAATACTAGTTTATTATATTTATGTGTTTTGGTAAGGGTTTAGTAACTCAATGTTTAACTTTCTGTATTTAAATTCAGACGTACACACAAGCTGTTAGGGATTCAAAAATTAACATTAAATTTAAATGCCCATGAACTTTAAAAAGAAATATTAGTCAAATATTTATTTTGACCACATGACATTGCTTTTAAATATAAAAGGAAAACCTCTATTTTGATATGGTGTACAATTTTTGATACAAATTAACAAATGCATTATGCCATGCAAATAGTTTAATTAAAATATTTTCGCTTGAAATGATAGAATTATTGCACAAATTTTTTAGAACAAATTTTAACGAATAGCTAGCTACCTAACAGTTAGAAAACTTACCGTTTTCCAATTTAGAACTTCCTTTAATACAAATATGTTCACTTTAATAAAACTTTTTCAAATGTGGTGATATTCGTTTCCAGGAACTGCATACATCAATTTGATTATCTCAAGATACCTTATTTGAAAATTGAATTTATCTAGAGTTATTGGAATTGTAAATAATTTTTTTCAGTAAAGAATAATTTTTCTTTCAAAATATAATTTTCTCCGGATCCTATTGTCATGTAGAAAGCTGAGATTTCCCTTTATAGACAAATTCAAATTTTAAATTTTTTGTTTAGATTTAAAGTCATACACAGTTTATAATGGACTTTTATAAAAACTGTGATGCAAACTAATGTTTTTTAATAAGATAATTAATAAAATTGAATTAGAATTTGAAATTTTCTTGAATGAAGCCTGAATCTGATTTAGACTTGGTACTTTTCCTTTGTTAAGCACAGATTTTTTTTATTAGAGAGAGAGAGAGAATATAATTTTAAACTTACTTTTCATCGAAATTTCTTTATCATGAGAGAAAATTTATGTTGATTAGTAATTACTCTTCTAAAAATATGAATAAATTCCTGTTAATATTTTTTATTTCGTCATTTCTTTTGAAGCCCTTATTAATGAGTCATTTCTACTGAAATAACTGTTACATATACATTGTCATTTTATAGAATGTACAACAAAAACATCACGTACTATACACAAAACTATCAAAGTATTCGGGCACTACTAAATAATTGAATAAATGAAAAAAATGTACTCTATCAGGGGGTGGACTGTAAGGGAGGTTAGTGTGGAAAGCTTCGATGTCTGGTTGTTTTATAACATTTTTGGTGATATAGTGTACAGACAAGAACTTTCCGCGTTCAAACTCAGGCTATGTTCTCTCTGAGGATGAGTAGTGCTTCCTGCCTGTTAACTTCTGGGTGGAATTTAATAATAGAATGCAGTGATGTATTGTTACTGGTATAAATGTTCAAACTTTTTTTCAAAAAATTATTCATGGTCATATAAATGTCCTTTTTCACAAAACACTACGGTATACGAATATTTCTTGATTAAATTGTGTATAACGGGTACTGAAAGTTTTTGTCTAACTAAATGTTATCTTGTCTTTTTATATAACTTAATGATAAAACGTACTATCATTGAATGGGCATATTTAATATGATTATGTCTAGAAATATTAATGATGTAATGCACAGGTATCAGAGTTAAAAGTTAGGAATACAACAGAATTTTAATTTAAAACGTTTAATTTCCTTTTCAGGTTCTGCTCATTCTTCCCTTATCTACGTTTAATGTTGCATAGAATAAAGGCTTCTAAAAATTATCATAAATTTTGTAGCAAAGAAACACATCATCACCAAAACATTGAATGCAATTTTATCACTAAGACTTGCATACTCTCCGTCGATATACTCTTAGATCAAGTGCTCTCCTAAACTGATTTAGCTGAAGTCAGCAATATAAAAGTCGTTGGTATTGATCGATTTTCGATTTTCATTTTATGAAATCGGTGACATATGTTGAAAAATGTTCCATTTTTTGACAATAGAATCTATTTTCTTGATACTATCAAGAAAATAAATCAGAGTTCATTAAATTTGAAATGTCGTTATGCATCGGACAATGCATGAATCATATTAATAAACTTCAAATTTCTAGATGTGCAGAGAAACTTTAACTTAATTATAAAAGGTACTAACTCAGTACTTTAAATGAGCAATTATTTACATTAATTGAGGGAAATATATGGCTACCGATAATCGTAAATTATAGGAAACTTCGTCAACACCTGCACGCTTTACTCTTATCAAAGGAAGAGAAATAGAATAAACGAACTGTACATGTAGCTCTGATTATTGAGGTGAATAAATGATGTGTAGTAAAGAAACCCTTGGTTTTCTCTTAACTTATGTACTAAACCAAAATATTTTGTATCCTAAATAATAAGGAATTGGAAAATTAAGGATAATAAGATTAATATATACATTTCACTTTTCTAATATATTTAATGATGAAATATTTATCCTATTTTCATATATTAAATAGCTTTAGATTGATATGTAAATTATTTTATTTTTAAAGTATCTTATATTGCATAACGTTTTATATGCTTTTATTCTTCTTTCATTTTTTAGAAGAAATATATATTATCATAAGTTAACCTTATTAAAATAATTTCTATGGCATAATACGTAATTATAAAATTTTCTTAAATTAGAACATAAATTGCATTATCACATGGTCAGTCTTATAAAACTCAACGAGTGCCCATATTTAATCTAACGGATATTGCCCTATCCCTTTTTAGGGGAAATTAATGTATCATAGGTTATAATGTATAATTAATCATATATAATTAATCATAGGTTAATCTTATTTAAATAGGATGTATCACATAACATATATTTAGCAAGTTTCCTTAATCATTATCTTAAATGCAATATCTACTCGTCACCCTTTTAAAATTTTGCAGATATTGTAAGCAACATTTTTTTAAGTATTTAGGGTATTATTACACATATTTTCTGTCTCCAGATCGATAGATTACCTCTATATAGAACGGGATGGAAGGGATTGTGTTGTTAAATTGCTAATTTATAAGGCGTTTTAAAATTAAGCTTAATAGTTAGATTACTTTTCAGATACGGTATGGAAAGAAATTAACTTATTCGGGGTATAATTTATGGGGGCACAGAACCTTGAAGTTCGACGAAATGACTATAAATATGGTCTAATTCTAACCACAAAAACTCAAATAATATTATTAAGAAGTTTTCTTTCTTTATACACATAAAGTACATATCTTTATGTCATATATAAAAATGGAAAGCTTTCAAATTAGAAGTTTAGAATTTTATATGATTATCTGCTAATTTGAATTTGAGTGCAGCATTACTTATAGACTATCTATAGGAAACTCACAAAAATACACTCATATGCATATTTCATTTTACTCTACATTTTAAAACCAGAAAAATGTGCAATTCTGGAATACTTTTTTTATGCGGAAAAATTATGCAAATAATTGTGATTGCTTTTGAAGTTTTCCAATTTTATGCTCATTTTTATTTTAAATAATATTTATTACGATTTATTTGGTTTTAAATTATAGGTAAATATATTATAAGTGTATTCTGACAATTAATTATTTTCTGTAAGCATATATCTCAATTTTATGATGCGCACAGCACTTTATGATTTTTAATCACCAGTAAATCATATAAAATTCTGAACTGCTAATTTGAAAATTATTTATCGATTTACAATTTCTCTTTTTATATATGATATATTCAAAGATATGTACTTTACATTTATAAAGAAATAAAACTTATTTTTCTAATATTATTTGAGTTTTTGGGCTTAGAATTAGACCATATTTATTATCATTCGTCAAGTTTCAAGACCCTGTGCCCCCTTATGCTAGTTTATGAAATGTGTTACTTTAACAAATTATTTTTATCGAAACTAGTTAATTGACCTTCAGAGTTCTAAGTTTCCTTTTCTTCTTTCAGGTGATAAAATATAAATGGACGAGGAATTTAATTTACCCTTCGCAAAACCAATATTTTTTTTTCGAAAACCCAATTTTGTAGAAAATCTGTATATCCCCTTGTCCCCAAATTAAAGATAAAAAATGTTATGAGTAACCCACATACATACTTAATTCAAGTAAAGGAAAATGAAAAGTTCTTAAATTTCTTCAGCAGATGGAAAAAAAATTTATCATTCAAGAAGTCATAGATTTCCGATGAAATTACACAGAGGTAAGGGGAAACTAAAATGGAACTTACCTCGCCTCGAGATAAGTGCCTTCAATGTATAAATAAAAGATGGTATATTTATTATAAAAAATAGCATTGAGAATACATTGCTTTTTATATTTTCAGAAATTATGTTAAAATTATTTACATTAAAATTTTCTTATTAAAATGTTACATTTAGCCATATACTTTACAGGTTATATAGTATATCAATAATCTGATAATTTACCCTCGAATATGAGTTTGAAACCTGATAAAAATTAATATTTTTTATCATCTGTAAATTTTTATATCTATGATTTCATAAGCCTATAATTATGTATTCATAAGTATTCATACTAAAGAATGCGTTTGCTAATTTATTCAGAAAAGTGATCAAGTTATTTTTATCTAAATATCGATAATTATGGTTATATACAATATAAACACATCCAGATAATAAAAATCAAAATATGCGTTCTGTGCACGTTTACGAATTATAATCGATAATATCGAGTATATCGATATGTAAACGTATTTGAATGCCTGAAAATGAGTTTATGGCAGTCGAATACTCTCTTTTGAGTGTCTTAAGATGCATTACATTGATTAAAAAAATATAGTTAGAAATAAAAATGAACACTGCGTAGCGTAGCTTATTGATTTTTTTTTTAACTTGGCAAATTCAACATCCAAGAGCCAGAAGGGGGTGAGATATACGAGCTTTCAGCATAGATGCTGAAGTTTTCAGACTGTAAGCATATAAGAAAATGTAAGAAAAAAACGAATTTCTTGGTTGAAAATTAATAGGGAGAGAGTTACATTTATAAAATAAATTTAGAAGAGAGAGGGGAAAAATGAAGGCTCTATTTCTGTACGTCAGAGGTACTCTATCATAAGTGAATTTTCTTCATTTTCGATATTTTCATTTAAGTGACTCCTTTTGGATGGAGCTTCTTTGAGGAAAACTCTCATATATGCAAAACAAGATGGTGGGTTAAATATGGACTTATAAACTATCGCATATGTGAGTCCTGATGAGAGGTAAACCATCACAAAGCTCTCTTGAAAAGCTCTCCTGAAAATTGGGAATTTTGCACATGTATGATAGTTTTACCTCTGACGTACAGATTTGAATAGTGGACCAACTCCATTTTTAAAATAATGGAGTTAGCCTCATTTTCATATTCATACAAGTCATTTCTATCTTATTTTGAATCTGGTATACCTGCGGCTTATTTATGTTGCCAACACAGGGCAGCACAAATCAGACTTCAGCAGTCATTTTCAGCACTCATTAGACTTTAAGGCTCTGTATCTCGATATGAGCAAAAATGGAGTTGGCCCACCATTCAAATAAGCACTTCATATATCAATAAGAAAAATTTTATTTTTTGAGTTAGCATGCATGTATATCGTACACATAATGCATATGAAACTTTGAATGCGCTGTAAATATGCTATTGAGTAAAAAAATCAAAGAATAAATAAAAGAGATAAAATGAAAACAATTTTTTTCATTTTAAAATGCAAATATTATTAGAGTAATAGAATCTAAACATGACAAAAAAGCTTGAATATATGTAATCATAAATGCAACCTATGTATATATACATTATCAGTGCACTAAAGGATTACAGAATACACACACGTTTAATAAGGCTCGCTTTCCACTTACTCAGTTTATGAGTAAGTGGAAAGCGAGTTAGTTAAACACACACAATTTGCATAGATTTTTTTATTTGTGTTAAGCTAACTAACAACTGAGCATGTAATCGTTATAAAGGGAAATATTTTAATTTTAACTTCATAATTTGCTAAACATATAAAATTTTCGAACGTCAACTGTATTAACATAGACGCGGTAAATTAGTTTTTATCAATCTTGCCACAAATTTAGCTCTTTAAAAAACCTTCAAACTATTTCCTACCTTGTCTGATTACTCCTTAGTTTACATATGTTCTTATCACCCTGTTCAGTTTTCGCTGCCGTATTTTAAATTTGCGACGTCTATGTATTAATGTTATATTAATGGGCTCATTTAGTAATAAAAGTTCATACCTAGGACTCCCTAATTTAAAGAAGTGAATAAATCTCAAGGGCAATATTCTATGCTTGTTTCATCATGTGCTAGCACATATAATGTGTTCAAAACGCAAAGTTACGTGACCAAAAAGGTAATCTAGACATTTCATCACTAGAAGCTCGTTGTTACCCCATTAATTTTACCCACAGTAAGTGCAAGTGTAATGCCTGTTGATGAAAGATTCATATTTAGGGCATCTAATTCTAATTATTTTGAGTGAACGTAGGGCAGTTTACTAAGAGACTGCTGGAGCCTAAAGTTCTCCTCTAACGTTATCTCTAACAATTCTACAACGAGATGCATCTTTAAAACAGGGGTAATATGTTTATTTTAAATCATAAATCTGTACTTCAATAAAATGTATTGACAATACATTTTTGAAAAAACTGGAAAATGAGTCGGTAATATTTGCCTTGTTACTACTTATGTGTTTTATTTAAAAAAAATATGCATATAAAGAGGTATCCGGAACAAAAAAATATTCTTTTATATTTACTTAAAATTTGTAGGGATTTAATGGCATACGTCTTTCAATAAAAATAATTAGGCTTATAAAAATACTTGAACTATTAGAAATTCTGTTTTTAAAAACTTAATGCTAGTATAGTTTTTAGTATAGTGTTTTTAATTTTACGAAATAAGCCTTTACTTCTTTAGTTCAAAAAGAAAAATATCCTATAGCTGTACTGAAGATTAAACATATGCCGTGATTTATAATCTTTTTCCTTCTGCTAGAAGTTTCTGAAGTAATTAAAATGTAAGTTAATGAATTTTTAGGTAATTTGTGCAACACTGTTCAAGTAAGTTCACGGTGGGATGCAGAAGTAAGACGTAATATACAAAAATCATGGTTGGGAAATTTCTCATATTTATATATTTATGATGTAAGGGAAGTGATTATTGATATCCATTAATACATAGAAATAAAGAGTTTGTTTGTGTGATGTACAATTCCTCAAATGTCGCCGTATTCGAACAGTGGTTAGAGTTGCGAAATAAAGTTTATATTATTGAAATAATGATTTAAATATACTTTCAAAAGTAGATGAAATTAGACGTATGCCGTTTCATAACCAGATCAGTTGTGAAGTTTTTTGTGTTAAAATATACATACGCATCCTTTGAGAGTCTGAAATAATTTAACGCGTTATCAGTGTCATTCAATATTAGTTGTGAAATAATCCCAATTTAAATGGAATGTAGGGCTAGAAACATTCCCAATACACGGTTGATAATGTTTAGCATTGTATTCTGCCATATTTTGCTGAATTTGAATGGTATTTCATTGGTCCAAAATATTTTTGTCCTCATGAGACAAAAAGTCACCAAACTTGATGCAGCACATTTTTCAAATACAATACAAAATATGTAGAGGACAAATTTAAGAGATTTTAGGTTGAGATAGATTATACTTTAATGGAAAATTTAATATTCAGTTTCAATCTAATTGATATCTTCTCTTTATTCTAATATAAAATGTGTTTAAAAAAATTTCTGTCTATTATTATACCAACGAATTTTTGAGCAGTTTGAATAATATTGAAAACTTTTTTAAATTTGGATTTACTAATAAAATAATTTTATCACTGAGTAAGTCAAAAACATCTCGCTGTAAATATTTAGTGGTCCTTAAATGCAAAAATATTTTGATTTGGTATAAAGAATAATGTCATCTATTTAAAATGGGTTAGTTAATGACGGTATTAAAATTTTGGAACATTTTTTATGCAATGATCTCAAATGCTTTGATAACAATAATAAGGGAAGTTTTTTGAATCAGTATTTCATGAAAATTATTGAAGAATCTTATTGTAATTTTGTTAAAGAATATAAAGTTTGTGAATATATTAATAAAATTTGCAATATTTTTGGTCATAAACAATAAATTTGGATTAATGAGATTATAGTTCTAAGTTTTGAAATTCAGTTACAGAAAAAAATCTACGGAATAAAACTTATTTCTGAAATATATGGCTATATATATCAAGGTTAATATTCAAACTGATAATATGGTTGATGTAAAATAATCGAAAAATTATTTTAACTGCACAACTCCCTAAAAAGGAAAAGGAAAACTGAGTAAACGATAAGGAAAATAATTCTGTTTTCTACCTGCAAGAACGATCCAATATTTGATTTTCTTCATTGTCTCTCAAAATTTGTTTCGAATCTGACTTCGACAATAGAACAAATAAGTTTCAAGTGCTGAATCAACTGTCTTAATGAGAAATTCCCTGCAGTATAAACTTCATTGAGACATGTTAACTGCAATTAATCGGGAATGCACACATTCAGCTTCTAAAGGCAGCATTCTTTGTATTTATATGTTTAAACAAGAGCTACTGCATTTATACTCATTACTACTTCAGTGCATGCAGACAAAACGTACTTTTCCCCAAAAATTGTTTTGCAATGACCTCCTAGTCAAATTGCTCGGTTTCCCGAAAAGATAAAAAAATTGGAGACATAATATATTTTGTTCTTACCATCTAAATGTATACTAAACAGGTAAATGAAAATTAATTTAGTAAATATAAACCACTTAGCAATAGTTTCATTTTTCGAATTATTGCTAAGTGAAAATTAAGTAAAAGGCTTTCAATTGCAAATCAAACCAAATTTGTCGTAGAAGAAAAACATGGAAATTTTGAATCTTACTTACATATCCTGTATGGAATAAAAGCCAATATCTCCAATCATGTTAAAATCTAATTTTCTTATAATCTCAGTTCACATAAAATTACAGCTTACCAGTATCATTGTTCGATCGAAACTAAAACTAAGAAGACATGTGCAATCAAAGAGAGAATCAATGATGGATTTATTTTACATGAGTGTTATTCTACAAGAAACGCATCTGCAGTTGAAAGGAGAACACTTTGTGCTTACATAATTTAACCTAGAATACTTATGAAATATGGGAAAGTCAGGTATAAAAATATTATTGTAGACAATTTTCATTAGTATCATAGCTTGTCAGTATCTCAATATTTCAGACTATTATACCTTTATAGTTATGTATGGTAAATAGTAATGGTTTTCTACTTTCTTTGAAAAAAGTTTGTGAACTGTTAAATTTGTGCGTCGGCGTCTAGCATTTAATGTTCAACTGCATATTTCGCCTCCTGTAATCTTCACTGAAAAAAAAATAAATGTTTAATTTTCAGAACGCCTTATTATTTTCTGTCACAGTTTCTTGAAATGTTTTACACTATCAGTACATCTGAATAAAAACAAAGTTGTAAGAATATGCAAAAAATAAGCTAATACCGTCTTTTGTTTCAATCTTTAAATAACCTAAGCGAAAATTTGAAGTTCCATTCTTTATTTCTCTACGACCATTGTAGTAAAGATTCAATCCAATTTTGTGGAATGTATTGGGAAAGCGACGCCCTCCAGAGGACATATAAACTACAGAACACTCCAGTAAGCTTAAAGCCGAAAGCATTGAGCCAGCAAATATTTGCCTTTCTGAAAGTTAAAAAAAATAATTTTAAAGATCGTAAGAACACAAATGGTGCCAAAAAAGAAACCAGGAACATAAAAGAATGAACATTTCAAATTTCTGCATTTCTACATCTCAACAAAAGAATTTCTGCATTTCAAATGCAGAAAACATTTCGAGGAAGAAAGTTTATGAAAGACGAGTTAAGGCGAAGTTTAATCACTATGCATTATAATTTTTTTGAGGAAATAGAAACTAAAAAAAAAAAGCCGTACTTTTTTTTCACTGTTTATAAGCTTTAAATCAGGGGCAAGAAAAAAGTAACTTACCACAGTGCTTAAATATATGCCTTACATGGTAAATTTTAAAAATGCTTTTAGGAATTAAAGTAAATGAGTGGTTGAAATTACTATAATATGATGATACTGGGAAGTTTACTCCTTTTAAAAAAAGGTTATAAATGTTATTACTTAAAATAGTATTTAAATGAGAAAATGTATCAATATTTTCTACATTTATTTGTTCGTATTTTATGACAATACAACATACGAAACATTTTATATATTTGGTCCATACATTCTTTGTTTATCAATAATTTATACATCTTGATAATATGAAAAGCATAACGTTCTTAATTGTATAATTTATCTGAAAAAAGTGCACTCCGAAGCAATTAATAAGGGTATTTTGGGAAGAAAAATATTTTTGTTCCAATTGTTATCTCTTAATAGTTTTATGACGGTTCTTAAAAGTATTCTGAATTACTATTTTTCCCATTAAGGGGAAAATGCAACATGTTCTCTGTTTTTACCCTCCTTTTATTTTTATTAACTATTTGTTTACGTACACATCATAATCTTATTAACTAAGTTTATTAACTAAGTGTATTAACTGGCATTCCCTCTCTCGTCCCTAAGTACCTTAACTAAGTAAATCTGCTTTCACTGAGAATTTTAGTGGCTAGTATAAATTTCAACGTACAGTAAAGATACGATAAAATCTGTAAAAATTTGCAAAGAGTGAGTGAGTGAACTATAAACCGATTGAGACAATTTTGTGTACTTTTAATTTTTGTAATTATTTTATTTTAATTCATTTGAAAATCTCTAAAATAGCATCTGCATAACATTGAAAAAAATAAAATCTATGTCACTATGGTGGGTGACTGTAATTCGTGTACTGAAAGCAAAAGAAAAGCATAAATGATACAAAATATATTTTTGTTCAACAGTATTTCACACGGATTGAATTCCTTAGCGGCATTAATAACATGAAAATACGATTTGATATCATCTTATATTTTTATGTTTTTCTTTACCCCGTATTCAAAATATTTTGTAAATCTTGTTCTAGTTTCTAAAGCATTTACTTATCACTAATGCAGATAAACATTAAATGCCAATACACAATATTGCAAAGAAAGAACATGTTGTGATTTTAAAATTATATCCTATATTTGCTACAAATGATGCTTTGAATTTTTACAGTATGTCATTCCAGTAGCAGGATATTCAAATGTGATAATGCTGTCAAGATAAAAACTACGATGCATACTGATATCCTAAAATCTCATGAAAAGTATATCTATTAAAAGACAGTTTATTTCCCATCACAAGCTTTTTCATAATCTTTTTTCCCGTAACATATTACATAGCGTTTAAGTTATGATCTTTGATCTGAAAATATTTCAAAAATCCTTCCATTTCCTTTCAGTCACGTTTTTCGTATATACGAGGGAAAGCTGCATTCTTTTAAATAATGTGTTGCTCGTGGCTTATCTAGATTATCTACAGAAAAAAAATCACAAAGATAGCTGGCTGTGAGATAGCAAACGCTTTTATTCATCGCTGTTTCAAGTCATCTGTCAGCATTCATTGCACACTAGCTGCTCAGCATATATTAATAATATTGATTTCATGGTCCGTACGTTGTATATGAACTGCTAATGAACGCCGTCATGATTCTTTTTCTTTGAATTATGCAGACTGCATGAGATTTAATATGCCTTATCCGCAACCTAATATTTTTCCCCCCGAGACTGCTCAAAAATCAAAAGATGAATTGTAAATATGGAGTTTATTTTTTGACCAAGATAAAAAAGTAACGAATTCAACTTCATAAACCATTATTAAAGCATGCAGTTTTGTATTGCACTAATGCTGTTAAAGCTAAATTTAATTTTAACTACAGGCAAAAAGTCCAAAACACCTTGGACTTTCTGGAATGTTTAATATCGATGTTTCATGCTTCTCTACGAGTGTCCTATGCTAAAAGGTTTTATTTATTTTAATTACGAAATTTCTGCACAAAAACTTTAGACAATAGAAAAAGAAGATATTTTATAAAAGTTGTTTAAACTATTCTGACTACAACTCACTTTCAATTGTATGCGTGTAACAAATATATGCGAATGCTTCATAAAATAAGCAAAAGAGTTAATTAAATAAAAATATGCAGTGTTATCATATACAAGTATATGTAACACATATTACATTCCTTTTACAGAGTTTTTTATTCCATATCTTGAGCATGAATAAATCTTTTTAGAATATATTCAATCAAAGTTGTCGTGAACGATTCAAAAATAATGAGGATTGACCCGTAGATGGAAAAACCGTTACAAGTAAGTACAAAAACTCCTATCACAACAGTGGGGAAAAATTATTTTGAGATTGCTCCCTGGCATTCATAACTACATGAGAAGTGAATTGACTCCCCATACAAAAATTTATGACAAAAATCTTAAATTATTGGTACAAATTTCTTCTTGCATTAGCTATAAGTTACATACTAGTTATGATCTTTTATTAAATTGAGATTCTGAAAATTATATAAACATACTTAACTGCAGAATAAAGTTCTTCAATCAGCTGTTTTAAGAACGTTTATTTGTTTTAAACTAAATCACGTGCGCCAGTAAAAGTTTTATACATATGTACAATGAATTTAAACTTTAACTTGATTATTATGAGTTTCAAGACTTCTGAGGTTTTTCTAAGTCCCCTAAGAATACATTTCCCAAATTATGTTAATAATTTATGAAATAAATATTGTATGTTTAATTATTTCATGGAATATTATTAATAGTTTCAAAAAAATCTACAGTTATGCTTTTAATTTAAAATTTCTGATTAAAGTCTCTAAAACATTTTATAAAGACATAAAATGAAAACAATAGAAGACACCAGGTAAAAGGGCGGAAAATTTTTTATGATCATGTACAGCATAATCAAATGTATCAATGAAAATAATAGTTTAAAGTGAAAAAATACATTCTGGAAGGGAATAACAATACTAAATAGGTAAGAGGAATAAAAATAATAATTTATTGTATGAGTCCAGTAATATATTTGTACTCACTAATTATGAAAATAAAAATAACTTTTTAGGTACATAATTTTTGATCGAGTGCGATGTATTTCGAATAATATTTACTCTAAATAAATATTTAAACATATGTTTTACATTTTTTAAACATTTACTATGAAATTGACACGTCTTTTGTATTTGGGATTTTAAATAATATATGAAATTACGCTGAGGATTCTTTTTCTCTACAAGACGAAATTCCCTTACATACAGAGTGAGACATTATCTAATTTATTAATCTATATATATAAATAAAACAGTTCCGTAACTGACTGACTGACTGACAGACATATAACGCACATACCAAACCGCTGAAACTAAAGGGCTGAAATTTTGCATGGCGATTCTTCTTGTAGTGTAGTGGTACTAAGATAGATTTTTGAAAAACTCGTCTTAGATTTTTTTAAAATTAAATTTTTAAGCTGTTTTTGTAACTTTTTTTAAGTTTGCATTTACAGTAATAATCTGAGGGTTATAAAATTTATATCACAAGAAAGATCATAAAAATTCCTTTAAAATAAAATCTTTTTCGAATCTTTACCTCCATTTTCTAATTTCGGGGGAATTTTTAAATATTAATTTTTAGAATTTAATTTATTAAACGCTGATCACGTGGTTTATTTTCTTTTTGTGATACTTTAAGCTAATTTTGAGTCACGTGCATAACAACGAAGTAGACAAAAACAAATTTTTTTCTTGCTAATGTGGCAGATGATTGGACATTATCCAAACAATATTAAAATACAGTAAAAGATATGATCCACAAATTATACGATATTAACTGCAGTATATTCTTTAGTATGTTTTGTTAGATTTAATTTGAATATTTTCTTCTACATTATTTTGTCTATAAAAATATCCATTACGATTTTGTTTTAAATATAATTTTTTGTTTTGTTTTTGTCAATTGTATACATTGATCGTTGTATTTATTATATATATATATATATATATATATATATATATATTGGCATTAATTGCATACATTGACCGATGTATTTAATTTGAATGTACTCCGTAGCGAAGTACGGGTATTCAGCTAGTATAAAATATATAAAATTAATTACTAGAAAATCCTTAGATTAAATTCCAGATTTGGAATTTTAACTTTTGATTTACGATCGGTAATAAGACATGACTACCCGCATAAAAGTGGCAGCTTCTCCCAACTTGCTTATGCAGATGGGGAAGGTAGGAAGAGGTAATTTATTTTTAGAAGTTTGGTGTTAAATGATACTGAGATTTACAGTTGAGGTTAATATTGAGTTTATCGAGTTGTTGTCAATTCTTTCCTATCCTCACACTATCAATGACCTGGCTTTTATTGAGGCATCAGACGTTTATTAGAATTCTAAGAGTAAATATAAATTTTCCTTGATTATTTATCCCTAAAAGTTGAGAGAATGAGCGAGTTTTGACGTTTTAGTGACAGCATGAATTCTCTGGTTAGCTTATTATTTGAAAGAGGAAAATTGTAATTCTTCATCTGTAGTGTAATATCTTGAAAAATAGTCTTAAAATGTCTGATGTTAAGGAAAAAAAATTAAAGACAACTGAAATCGACATGAATTTGCATATTATTCCAGAGAAAGATTAAAAATAACAGATAGTTAATAGAAATAAAAGTAAAACATTGGAATAATTAATAAAAAAAAATAAATTCTTACGACACAAATCAAATTCATTTTTGTTTGATTTATAAATTTAAATGGAATTAAGTAAAAGATAGTGACTGATACAAAGTTTTATAATATTTATATAAGGTTACGTGATATCTGAGTTACCTAATACTACAGAGTGATAAAACTAAAACGATATTTAAAGCAAAATGTGGTTTTACGTGTTATAACGTGAGGGTACACAATGATAAATACAAGTATGTAATCACGAGTAGTATTAATTATCAAAACTTTTAATGTCTTGATACTTGCACCATATGAAAATGAACCAAAAAATTGTGAAATATTTTACATAAGGTTTCATTTTAATTTTCTACATTTTATTGCAATTTTTCAATTTTTGCTTTTTTACATTATCTGGTAAAAACGTACTTTCATTTTGCACAGAAGCGTGCATACATGTGAATCATCAGTTCAATTTATGATATAGTTATTTGTGATCCATAGATAAAAATAGAAAACTTTAATTTGTTTGCTTTCGGCCTCCTAATAATGACAGAAGATGGTTTAAGATATCACCAGTCACTTGTAGAATGTACTATTTTTTTGTGTATCATTCACTTAATGATGCATAATTGCTGTATTTCTTCATTTAACGGATGTTTCTCGATCGTAAATGCAACTTTGACTAGGCACGCGAAAGAGCCATTTGACCCTGCACGTTAAGCGGATTTTATTTCTTTTTTCAATATTCTATTAAATCATTTGCAAAAATCTGGAAACTTTTGTTGAATGAAAGAAATGGAAACCATACGTTTAAACTATTTTGCCCGTTTGAAATACAAAAAGTTACCTTTCGCTAACATTGCAGGGAAACTATTTAAATTAAACAAAATTTTAGATAGGAATGAAAACCAGTTGTTTACAGAATTCGCATTTATTGCTTCTTTAATCTACCTAGCGTTACTCAGATATTAGAACTAAACAGGCACTAAACGATTCAGAAAAATTTATTAACGTTTTACATTCCAGAATACGTGATACACATGCATTCCAACATGCAGACAGATCTCTATAAAAGATGCAAAGTAATGTTTCCCTTTACGGTTGAATTATGCTTCTATAATATGTTAAAAACTATAGAAATGTTGTCAACATGTCAGATCATAGGTTAGAATGTAATTTAATAAAACTTTGTTGCAGGCTTTCTCTTTAATACATTCACACTGGAAACTGAACTATTGAGGTTTACAAAAAGCGCCAGAAACATAATTACAGTAAAATTGAAATAATAAAGTAAATAATAGTCCTTTGTTTAATAGCCTGATTTATTTTTCACGAAACATAATTTGCAGTGAATTTGAAATCAATCTCTGCTAAATAAATTGCTACCAGAGGAAACGGATCATAAAAACGAGTTTTGTGTGCTATATAATAAATTAAAATAAACACCTTTTCAATTCTTCAAATGTGAAAATAAACTTTGCTTTACACTTCACGTAAATGTTCCGACCATAAAAATATGAGTGGAAAGTTTAATTTGCAGTTATAGAATTAAAATATCTTGAAACGCTTGTAAGCTTTCTCATAAGTAAAAAATAATAATGTAAATTAAAGTGGTTCAAATTTTTAAGTGAAGAGTTTAAGTTTTAAAGAGTCTTAAAACTTAGACTCTTCACTTATAAGTTTTAAAGAGTCTTCTAGAGCCAAAGAGATGCTTCTACAGCAATTTGGAGCATTTCCGTCCAAAAGATACATGAAATTGACATTAGTACAAATCCAATATTCATGTTTATAACAAAAATACTTTTTCTGTTTAAAAAATGCGTTGATATTATTTTGCCCGAGAATAAAATAAAACAAAATCAACAACCAAAAAAAAAAAAACCTGTCGTCTAGTTCTCCAACAAAATGAAAGGTGTGATTCCTTTCAGAAAGAAGAAAAAATTGTCTAGTCGCATCTCTGCCTTCCGTTAGAGAAAGAAAATGATTGATTAAATGGCAATTTTCTCTTTCAAGTTATGAGGTTTTTCTCTTCCGTTATATTAAATACAGATTGAGTTCAAATTTTACGAACAATATCTATGAAACATTTTTTCACTCTTCATTTGTTCACCCCATTCAGATGTAAAATATTGATAATTTGTTTCTTGGGATTTACCAAGACTGTATTCTAGCATTCTTCTTTATAAATTTAATTTATTAGCTCAAATAATATGGTATTAAATAGCACCTTATGATACATTTACTGCAAAAATTCATAAATCCCATAAATTCTATCATGAATTCTAATAGCATATAAAGAAGCAACTAAGAATGATACAGCATTTTAAATGGCAAATTTATATTTACATTTCAGTAATTTAGTTAGTTACATTACATTTGATTTAGTTAATTTACATTTTGAAAATATTTTTACAATTACTTTTATAATAATTACCCGCATAAAATCTGTAACTACTTCCATGATTCTTTAAACTTATTTGCAGTAATTTTCAACGTGTGTGTAGTATTTTCAACCTATGTGTAATTTTTAACGTATGTGTAGATCGTGTGTGTGACTCTTATAAAGAAACACAAATTATTATCCACCTTAGGTCAGTTTGTGGAACATAGATGCATATGTATTTGCTGACCCAGGATAAATTTTGAAAATATGGAGAAATTAATCAGAGATAAAAATTAGCTCAAATTATAAAATAATCGCCAAAGAACTCCGCAGCCTTAAAATGTGTAATTTAGACTAATAGATGTTGCTTACAAGGATGTAAGTTTACTGTTAGTTCCTTTTTTATCTCTGAAGATAAATACTTTGTTGCGAAAAATATCTTTTCATATTCGATTATTCTTTGCATGAAGTTTAATAATAAGGAAATAATGTGATATATATGAATTTTGAGTCTATATACGGCAAGAATATTTTTGTGATAAAAATTTTAGGTATTTATTATTAATATAATTAAAGTAATATATTAAAAGCCAGTGTACATAAAACTGAAATCAGCACGAGATATTTTCCACTCATGATTGTGCACATAATCTAAGAACCATACATTTTTCATGTTTTCCATCTGAAAAAATGAATTGAAACTTTGTCATATGTAAAAAAAAAACTTTATCAAAAGATAACAGGAAAGAGATAAATTTGTAATTAGTTAGAACGGTATTGTTAAAATACCGAAAAATTACCGTTTTGAGCTCTGTTCCGAAGTACTGTTAATAGAATTGCTTTACATTATTTAGGTTAACCAGGATTTAGCACTGTTACCTGATCCTGAACAACAACGTTTGCGGCACAAAAAGTTCCCTGAATAGAAGATTTCTCAATAATTAGGATAAATGGATTTAATCTTTTAACATATCATAGTCACGACTTCTAAAGCGTTCGAAAGATTTTTGGTTTGGAGCGCTACGGTCAACTTTTTGCTACACGAGGGCTTATTAGACCGGGACCTACAGTTTAAAGCCGATTCCGAACGGCTACAAACATCCATGCCAACGGTGGAACTCGAACCCACAGGATCTGAACCGAATGCCAGCCCCCTAGCCATTCGACCATCACCTAGCCACACTCGAAAGAAGATCTGAGTTTGTACATCTTATGCCTAGTCGACTTTTAAATTGGGAAACGGGTGCCTTACATTCGGGATCTCGTATACACTATTTGTATGGATCAATCTAGAAAACCAGATCTATGTAGGAATACCTTGTAATCCGATCTGGAAATTACTTATCTCACAACTATAAATGTTGGGTCCCATTGAACCATGTGGATAAGCGCTCCCTATGGAAACGAAAAGGTTCGTACAAAAAACCGGTAGTCTGTCGTACTTAACGGATCTAGACTGATATTTCCCGTTGCTTCTGAACATTTCCTTGAAATTTCTTTGCAACTAAAAGTCACCATAAAAGCTCACTTTTAATTTGGTAACAGTGTTTAAACTGAACAAAAGAAAACTATTAACATAAAATTTGACTTTAAAGTGTGCAATTGATTTGAAACCAGAAAAAGAAAACTTAAACACATTACTGTGACACCCAATTTATGTACATGGACACCCAATTTATGTACATGGACTCTAGAGAGCAGAAGAAACTGGGAAGGACTATCTTCAATTGCAGAGAAGTGGACTCTAATATGCAGAAGAAACTTGGGGAGGGCCATCTTCAAATGCAGAGGAGTGAAGTTTTCAAGTCCTAAAATAAAATTTATATAAGCACTTTAACTATCAGAAACAGCAAATCAGCCCCCTGATTCAAATTCATAATACTCGGAATCCAGTTATACCTAACGTTGTTTGCCGTTTATATAGGTTAAAGAGCAACTGTTTATCACTTTATGTGTTTAAATTTGCTTTCTATTCAACAGTATATCCCCAATTCGGGTCACATATCAATGAAGACTTTCGAACTTTATCCGCGAGAGTTGTTAATTGTTTTCAGTGGAAGCACCATAGAGGTCCAACCGTATAGGATCACCCCACCCCCCCTCCACCTGGTTCAATCTCAAATTGGAACAAAGACCTCCAGGAGTGACATCTGGAAGGTTCGAATTTTTCTACCTCCCTCTGACCTCATGGAAGGACTTTCCGGTCTACAGATTTAACGGGGCTATATCCACCACAGACAGGAAGGTAGTCAATGGAGCTCGTTGGGATTCGAACTGAGCATCTCCTTCCGAAGCTCAATGCCCGATCACTGGGGTATCTTGGGCCGTATATGGGGTGATTCCAAATTCTTTGTACAAACTTTAAGGGTTTCTACAGCATAGTGTAACAATCATTTATTGCATAGGAATGTATGGGTGCAAGTGACGCGTTGAGGCACTAACACTGGAAACAGGCATGAAAGAAATCAAAAATGGAGTGATTGATTGGTTCCATTACCGGTAGAGAGCAGTAGGTGGCTTGCGGCTCATCAACATTATGCATCTGCGGGAACATGCTATTCTCAATTGTGCTGTCTTCCGTGATGGGGGACTTTATGCCGAAAAAGCAGTCATGAATCTCATGTAAGGCCGTGCAAATGGTAACGGCAGAGTTACGCTACTAATGTATCAGAAGAGCTTTCCTCATAGGCAAATACCGGACCGACTGTGGTTTCAGCATGACGGAGTGCCAACCCATTTCAGCAATGTTGTGCTCAATTATCTGGATGCCACTTTTGTAGAGCGATGGACTGGGCTTGATGGATGAGTCGCTTGGCAATCCCGATCCCCTGATTTATCGAGCCTCGGTTATTTAATATGGGGACATCTAAAGAGTCATGTTTATGGGAATCCAGTTGATTTTGTTGAGGATCTCATAGCTCAAATATCCGTTACTGCTGAGCGTGTGCGTGAAATACCTGGCATCTTTGTAAATGTACGTCAAATTCTCCATCGACGCTGCAAAGCATGCATTACTGTTTTTGAACACACACTTACAATTTTGAACACTTATTGTAAACATAGCATTTGTCAATGACGCTGTCAATAACAATTTTTCTTGCCTTTCATGTATCTTTCCTGTGTTTGTGCCAAAGGTGTCACTTGCATCCATACATGCCTATATAATAAAAGATTGTTACAGTGTCCTGTATCAACCCTTAAAGTTTGTACCATGAATTTAGAATTACCCTATATATATATATATATATATATATATATATGATCAACAGGGAGGGTCCTAGGTTGACCAGTTGTCGGCAGATCTGTACTATCTGGCCGGCGCCAAGGCCCATATGAAACAGCAAACATGGGAAATTAATTTTGGCTGTGTATACAGGAATTGATACGCAGCGCCGGTCTTCAGTTTGAACAAGGCGTATGGGCGAGAGCTGTGGTCGTCGTAAATCCTTACGAATTATCCCAACAGGGTAGTTGTTTCTTTATTGTATTTCTATTATAATTGGCATGAAAACTGGTGATTCAATTTGCTTTCTATGATATCCTGTCAATAAAAACCGTGTTTTGGTGAAAATTCAACAACGCTAAACAAAAGAATATGAAAAGCAGATGTGTGTATTATGTGTTTATGTGCGTGGGTGTATCTGATTACGATCATTCTCCATTTCATTGCCTAATATATCATGAAACGAGAGTGCAGGTGTATCCATTTACATTGCACTTACCTAAAAAAATAGAACACTATTAATTATGGAAAATAATTCTGCATATTTTATTTAAGGCTTTAATATTTCTGAGTCGTAGTTTTGGGGAGCAGGAGTTTTGAAGATTTCTCAATTTGTATATTATAAACGCAATTATTATTAATTATCTTTAAATTTTACCCAAATGTATATAAACGAACAATTAAATCTCAACGTGATAGTTACCTGTAATATAAATTAATTTTTGTTTTCATGCAAGCTGTAGATTAGAAATGAGTTTCGTTTTCAAATATGATACATTTTCTAACGAAAAAATCCTTTTCTCCAATGGTATGCACCTTGTGAAATGAAACTTACACAACACGAATTTCTTGCGAGATAGATATGTTTTATTTTTCCTGTCATTTCTATACTCTAAATGGAGTATGAACTCCAGTCTCAAATGGGAAAACCATTTGACTTTCTTTATCCCTTTTTGCTGAGAACAAGAAATGTAGGCTCTAAAGAATCATTGCGTACTTTACTGGCCTAATGATACGTATTAAATCATGAAAGAATCATTACAGTGCTATAGAAATTCGCTGTATCCTATACATTTCTTTAACAACCAGCAGCTTAAACATAGAACAAATAAAATCCCAGTAATAGCATTTAATAAGCAGAACGCCTAAAAAGAATTAAAAGAAATCCAGTTCTTAGAAGTAAAACTTTTGTGAGTTTTCGAGAAAAACAAAATATATTTTTATTATAAGTATACATTTCTTCTGATACTTCCTCTGATTAGAACATAGGATAAAAGTATCAAATTTCATGCAATATAATACAACCCAAATAGATATTTTGGTCAATTTTATTTTTTGGATTGTTAAGTTTTATTGATAAAGGCTGTTAAGTTCTATTGACAGAGGCAGTATGTAATGAAAATACTTCCATCTGTGTATTTGTTCATTATACACACACACACACACACACACACACACACACACACACACACACACACACACACACACACACACACACACACACACACACACACACACACACACACACACACACACACACACACACACACACACACACACACACACACACACACACACACACACACACACACACACACACACACACACACACACACACACACACACACACACACACACACACACACACACACACACACACACACACACACACACACACACACACACACACACACACACACACACACACACACACACACACACACACACACACACACACACACACACACACACACACACACACACACACACACACACACACACACACACACACACACACACACACACACACACACACACACACACACACACACACACACACACACACACACACCACACACACACACACACACACACACACACACACACACACACACACACACACACACACACACACACACACACACACACACACACACACACACACACACACACACACACACACACACACACACCACACACACACACACACACACACACACACACACACACACACACACACACACACACACACACACACACACACACACACACACACACACACACACACACACACACACACACACACACACACACACACACACACACACACACACACACACACACACACACACACACACACACACACACACGACGACGACGACGACCATTCTTTCTTATCGTATACGCATGTGTACGATAGGTACGATACGATATGATATAGACACATACACTGTCGTACACACTATCGCACACGATATGATACACACACTATTGTACTATATTACTTACCGTTATTAAAATGCCGTATTAGTTTCATATACGTTTTTCACAGTATAAATAATACTGCGTTGTTGAAACTGAATCTCGATTAAGCTTTGATCCAATACAATTCAGTAATATTTCGGGAACTAGAACTTAGTATGTCTTACTCTACGATTTCGAACATTGCTGTCGTGTTTCCAACTAGAAATTGATCCTGGGCTACCTATTGATTTACTCCACTCACACACATGAAGTTGAATTCATACCTAATAAATAGTCTAAAATTGCTGTTGGGTAGTTCAAAATGCATGCAAAATGTCATTTTATATAATGATTTCTATTGTTTATTGTGGAGTTATAATAGGTATAAAATATTTTCACCTCAGCATTTTTTATAACTTGTATATCATTATTTGTTTAACTATTAATAAAGTATAATTTATAAACAAATTATTTATTGTTTTAGCATTTTTTTAATGCAACTTGGATAGTAATTTTGTTTCCCAAACAAAAAGAAATTTCAAACATCAGGAAAAGTTAGTGACAAATTTTTAAAAATGACTCTCCACATTCGTTACAACTGTGGAACGTTAGGATCGACATTATGATATCTGTTCACATAATTTAATCAAAATTACTTGAATTTTTTTATATGATACTTCCAATATTAGAAGTATAATGTTATATGAGTTGAGAAATTACAATTAGTCAATACCTTTTTTTTATGCAAGTAAACTTTTCTACGTAAACTTCTTAATCTTGTATAGAAACAAGTAGACGTGAGAAGAATAAGTGTGTGTGTGTTAGATTCTTTGCATACCATAACTACCAGTATAAGCAACCACAAGGTTCACTTAAGATCGTAGTTAATATTAAATAAAGAAAAATGTTTAATCTGAATTTTATGTATGATCTGAATTAAGTCTTGTTTTTTTATAATAACCTAATTTTGTTGTTGTGTCGTCCACATGGTGTGGAGGTTAACGTTTTGAGTTGCCTCACAGTGGGCTTGGGTTCAAATCCCAAATAAGGCTTGGTCGTTTCCATGTTGTCCTGTCATATGGAGCAATGCTGGCTCCCCTATTAGGTGCTCCCGTAATAAAGTAGCCAGTACATAACGGTTAATAACAAAAGGTGAATGTCTAACGACGAGTGCCTCCGTATTAGATTTTTTTTAAATGTTGTTGTTTTGAGGCTTCTATGTTGTTGTTTGCCAATGCGGGGCACTTGCCAATGAAGACTTCACACATAATCAGCGAGAATTGTTGGCTGCTTTCAAAGGGAACACCGTGTAAGGGAATCAACGCCACCCCTTGTTGCCACCTCAATTTTGACCGAGCACCCCCAGGGACGACATATGGGGTATCATACCTTCTCCCTCCCTCTCTGACCTTCATAGAATGACTCTCCGATCTACTGATTTAGCATGTCCATATCCGGTCTAGACACGAATGTATTTACTGGCGTTCTTCGGGATTCGAACCGAGCACACCCAGTTCCAATCCCAACGCGGTATTACTAACCTACCTCGGACCTTAATGCCTCGGGCATTTATGTAGAATATATTAAATTCCCTCTCCAAATGTATTATTTAGAGAACAATGCGTGATGCAACAAGACGATACGAAATAAAAGTGCTCGACTCACGGCATAAAGAGGGGAATCAAACAATTTTTATCAATCTATTATAATGGAAGAAAAAGCACATAATTGTTTTTAAGCGTTACTATAATTGAATTTACTTTTACTCTAATCCAAATCCATACTATGATGTAGTTTTACCTAAATCATGAAACATTTCCATCATTTGGAATCATGTAGCAGCAGAAAAACTTTCTTCATGGTTTCATATTTATGTATTTTCTAATAGTTACATTATGATGCCTCATAATAATTTATAAAATTAATAAGTGTGTCGTACAACCCACAACAATCTACAAAGTAGAATTATTTCCCTTTTAATTTTATCCTGAGACTCCAAACGGTGGATATACATTTTATAGAAGACACATTTGTCAATACATTAAGAAGTGTCGTTCGCAGCCATCTAACGCGAGTGCAAAAGACATAGAAAAGACATCAACTCGAACGTGCTGTTGAATGTCTGGAGCTGTATTATTTAATGAGTAAATTCAACCCAAATTGAATCAATTACATTAATTCCTACAATAATTTGGAATTTCGTTTACAGATTCTGAAAGCCAAAGTAACTGTTTATTCATCTCCTTAGCAAATTCACCGATGTAATAATGAATTATATCTTTAAATGAACTCTTAGTTTCAAAACCATTTTTTTAAATATACACTAGTTTACGGTTGATTCAAAGGGAATTGTCTTGGGATTTACATATACATTTTTGTTACATAAAGTTGGAATTTCCTCTCTCTCTTAACTTCTCTTAAGGTTACGCTGCTAATGTTTTCTATAATGGAAGATATGTTGGGGACAAATATTGCATGAGTATATACAGACAACGTAATGAAGTTTTCTAAGCCAGATTACCTTAGTTTAGAGAAATTGCTGAAATTTTGCAAATTTTTCGTCACCTACGACCCTTAACGAAATAAATGTATAATTTTAATGCATATTTTAACTGACTGAGGCGACAGTGCTTTATTTTTGGTTAAAAAGAGAGTGAAAAAGTAAAATAAATGAATATTTTCCAATAAAGAATAATTTTAGATTTATGTTGAAATTTATGAAAGATACTATCATGGGAACTTGAACAACAATGAAGAATTAATTATCGAGTCTTATACACTTCTGACAGCGTTAAAATATGATTAATTTCTCCATATTAATGACAGACTTTACCTCTTGCATTCAAGAGAACTAAGATTCATATAACACCACTAGGTGCACATAAAGTGTTTGAACGGGAGAAAGTATTCGTATATATTATATATATATTTATTTATTTATTTATTTATTTTATTACTTATATTTTTTCTAGGTATAAGGTACTGCTCAAGCATTGCATTTTATATCTATATAACTTCCTGCTTTGTTTAGTAATCTGGCATTTTGACATGCTGCTATCGATTTAATTTGTTTGTCGTTTCTTCCATAGACAACAGAAAATTTAATGACCCCCCCCTTCACTTCCGTGGTTCCAAAGCATTAAATGCTCAAGGAATTCTAATAAAAAATACACTGTCACAAAAAAATATATGCACCCAGAAGGAAACGAGCTACTATCCCGAAACTTGACATGTATGTAGTACATGAGTAGATAAGCAAATGATTACAAATTAAGAACAGACCGTTTTATTAAGAAGATATGGCATGAAAAAGGTTACAAATCAGTAAGTAGTAAATCCACCCCTGGAAGCTATACAAGCCGAAACACAGCGTGGCATTGAATCAATGAGGTCACCTATGACCTCCTGCGGAAGATCATTCCATAATCTTTGCAACTGGGCAGTTAATTCACCAGTATTCCGGGACAGCTGCAATTGCCTTCCAAGTCCATCCAAGACGTGCTCTATTGGCGAGAGGTCTGGTGACCTGGCCGGCCATGGAAGTACGTCATATCATTGAACACATTGTTGGGAAAGTCACGCAGTATGTGGACGAGCGTTGTCTTGCTGATGAATAGCACCTGGGCGACTTGATAGCATAGGCAGTACAACTGGCGTTAAAATCTCGTCCACGTAACTGCATGCCGTCAAAGTGCGTTGAAGGACGACTAGAGGTGATCGTGTGTCCCATCAAATCCCTACCCACAGTGTCAAACCTTGTGTAATCGCCGTATGCCTCTCGACAACAAATGCCGGATCGGACCGGTGGCCTGGCCGCCTCCACATGCGTATGCGCTGGTCGTCAGCATTGAGACTAAATCGGGATTCATCGCTGAAGATCACACGCCTCCAGTCGGTCACACTCCAGCTTGCCCGAGGTCGGCAAAAATCCAATCGACACTGTCTATGATGTGGGGTCAGTGTTAGGCGTCTTAATGGACGTCGGTTCCTTATACTTTCGTCGGCCAGTCGTCTCCAAAAGGTTTCCCTTGATATCACCGGATGTCTGGAAGGTGGTAAATGGCGTCGAACCGATTCTAGCAACCTTGTTGGTGCGGACGTGGTCGCTATTATGATTGCGCGATCCTCGCGCGCATTTGTGTTCCTGGGACGCCTTGACCCTTCTCGATGGTAGACTATCCCTTCCGTGATCCATTGTTGCCAACACCGAGCAACTACCATATCGCTCCGACCGTGGTGGTGGCCGATACGCCTGTTCGACCAACCTGCTTCTCTGAGGCCTACTATACGCCCCCTTTCAAAGTACGACAATTGTTCGTACTGTCGCCGGTTACGTGTCAGAGGCATCTTTAGTCACAATACCATCCATCCAAGTCGACAGATTTGTTTGAATAACCCTATGGCACGATCAATCACACTTTTAAACTCTCCCAGCTGCACATCTCATATGCGCATAGCGCGCTTACTCTTGTCTCATTGGCGTTGAAATTTTAATCATTTGCATATCTCTTACCAGACTACATTCCTGCCAAGTTTCGTGATAGTAACTCGATTTCTTCTGGTTGCATATATTTTTTGTGACAGTGTATATTTTCGTTGAACTCTTTCAGCACTTGGTTTTTTGTCCGCAATTACTGAACAAAAAAATTTGGCAAAGTGTCTTTTAAAGCTATTTTTTGTAACTGGAATTTAATCTTCATATTAAATGTACAGAAATTTCAAAGACGTAATCTAAATTAAAATATAAATAAATATATATACACTTTGTTGTGAATCATGTTTCTTTGCTGAAATCAGAAACAATCCAGGGTTTCATAGTTTCCGTAGATTTTGTGTTTTTTCATATAAATATCAACAAAGAAAAATCATTTGTAAAAGGAAAACAATCAGAAGAAAAATCAAAAGTCTGTTGTTTTCTCATAAATTGAGATCTAATTTTAGCACTAAAATATCCCGAAGATTGATTTGTTTTGAAGGAAGTAAGTGTTTGAGGATCCATTATCACACGTTAAAATAATTTTTGTAACTATGTTGGGATGTAATCAGTACTTTGCTTAAAAGGCTATAGAATAACTTACGAAACCCCTGATTACTATCTTACGTATTTCCAAGGTCAGCACACCCCAGTTTCGGGACCAATATTCTTCGTTATTAATTATTTTCCTCAAAAACTTTTATTAAAAACAATACAGCTTTAAGATTATTTAAAGTCACTTCCTCTATCGGGTGTTTGGGAGGAACACTGTGATACAGGCCTGCACAACTCGAAATGTGATGCGGGCGATATTATTTTATGGAAAGTTGCTGCGGGCCACAAGATAAAAGGATAGATGGGAAAGAGGTAAATACATTATCTAACAAAAAATAAATTACTGAATATTTTAAAAATTAAACAAATATCATAATCATTTCCTATATATTCGTTTCGTAATATTAAAAATCTAAAAATAATAATCCAATTTTTGTTTAGCTTATGCATCTTTACGAAAGACTTTGCGGGTGAGTGCTGGTGGCCGTATGTTGTGCAGGCCTGCTCTAACACATTGCATGACACGTCATTTATGTATAAAGGACACCAATATTTACTGTGGAGTCGCGTCATTGATGTAGGTATAATAGATACATACTGATAAAAATATTCACAATTCATAATATTTATAATAATAAGTGAACATAAAAGGAAATTTTTGTCACGTTGGTTGTGGGAAAAATATAAGGATATTTCGTTTTAGGTATATTAAAATTTTAGATAAATAAAAATTAAAACCAAGAATTTTGTAGCAAGTAATCAAATTTAATTGATTTGTAAATAAGTTATTCAAATTTATTTTCATATTGTATCATTATATTTGATTTATTTAACTTTAAAAAATATTTGAGGCCCATTTGCGGGAAGGCTGGGCATTGATTGCAAAAAGTATAAGCTCTTTTATATATATTTTTTTCCTGTTGCTTCATGTCCTTGTTACTGTTGAAGTTTAGCATATCGTTTAAGACATTTTCTACCGTATATTTTGCCCTTTGCATGGGTTCTTTGTGAAAGGTTTTGTACATTGGAAACACTTTCTCGATTCTTGGTGAATCCTTTTGCGTATCCCCAGGTTTTCAAACTATTTCTCTTTACTCTTGAAATTCGTACCTGTTGTTTAACTGTTATTCATATTTTACAGGCTTTAATATGTAAGAAAGCGACGAATTCTAAAATTTAAAAAAATATTAAAATTGCTTTGCTTGTACACACACCGATTTTTATCCATTATTAATTTAGTTAAATAATGGCTTCAATTTTTATTTGGGCAGAATTTTCATTAATTCACTATGATAGTTACATCAACTTTAGTTCATGAAGATTCAAAAATCGATTTCCTTAACTTTGTAAATGTTAATTTGAAAAACATTAAAATTTCCAAATGGATTAGTTTTGGTTTTGAACTGCAATTAATTCGTAGCATGTTTCGAGCATGAATTCGTAGCATTCGTAGAATTCGTAGCATGTTTTGTAGGATGTATTGGATTACATTTGTAAGGTTAAAACAGAAAAAAATAAGCCATTTTCCAGAGGGTAGCCAGAAATAAAATGCCTTTTTTCAGTTTATTGAAAACTGTATCTTACGGCCACAACGGCTCTTGGACAGAAATAATAGCTGAAAAAAATTTTGAGTACACTCATCGCATTTCTTTCTAATCATTTCAAAATATCCCTAAATGGAACAATTTTGAGGCCATATTCTTGCGTAATTCGATATCCATAACTTATCAGTGTGCATTTGAAAGCTTTTCCTCCGAGGCATTTGATTTTCTTAAAACTTTCACAGCAGGTATACGATTAAATGTAAAGAATCTTTTTACCTGGAACATAAAAGGGAAACTTAACCGAGAAATAGTCTTTAAACTCTTATTTTTAAGACAGGATTTGCTTTGATATTTGCATGTCTTTGTTTTTACAGCACTAGTATTTTCAAACAATTTGCTTAGTTTTAATTTTGCAGGGGCTTTGAATAGCGCTATAAAATCAACATAAAATATTTTAATTTTCACCGTGGGCATCAAATATGAGTCCTTAAAAGAAGTGAAAAAAGACATTCGTGCTAATTTATGCACACAATTTACACACATGTATATATGCATAGGGGCATTTTGTGTAGTAAGAACAAAACAGAAAAAGATTTTACAAAAATAAACATTATAATTTATAGCAATCTTAAGGGAATCTTTCTGTCAAGAGCAGGTGCAAATACTCACTCGTTTTACATGATGGAAGATCTACTGCTCATCTAAATGTTTCCTACGGGAAAACAGACTGTGTTGTTGGAATATAGACCTAGTAAATTCCGCCTGCAGCGTAACATGATTTGAAAAAATGATATCCTTGGGGATAATTGCATATAGGTTTCTAAAATGTGAAAGTTGTTCGAAGTTTCTATCACGTCCTTTAGACGAATTTTGAGGGGGTTTACAATGAATATAAAGTTGGAACAGTGCAGTTTTTACAAAATGGTACCAAAGAATTTATATACATAAATAAATCAACATATGGAAGCTTATATGGAGTTATGTGAAGCAAAATAAGTCAACACCAGTGGTAAAAACGAAGAACCTTTTACAGCTAAATGTCATTTCGAGTTACAGATTGCGTATTGTAATTGCGTATTGTTTAAGCACTAGAACTATCAATGCAGTCCGAATAATTGGTTTTAACATTAACCGAAAATGTACATATCTTTAATGTTGATAGTTCTAGCATTAGGCTTTTCACGTCATAAACAATGTGAATGAAAAATCCAGTAACAGCTAACGACAGATTTTTAGATGTTAAAAAACGCTATTTCTTGAGGCTATTTCTGAAATTAAAATAGAAGCACGGTTCTTTGCTAACATATGTGCGCAGCAATACACATAGCTTCGCGTACATACGTACATACGAGAAATATCGTGTAAGTTAAAGACATAACTTTGAAGTATATGAAATTCAAAACACACTATACCTATTGTTCAAAGTGGTTTTGTGGCAGGTTTTGCTTTCATGCTGTGAACCTGGTGTGGACACAAGGCGTTAGTTTTCCATGGAGATGAAATAAAATTAGGGTCCTACTCTAAGTAATAAAATTAAACTGATGTTTTCGGGATCATCTCTCCAGATGATCCCTTTTTGACCAAAATTGGTCCTTCTAAATTAGTCTTTCGTAGTAATTTTTACATGAACACATCTTGTCGATTCATAGCGGAACTGGTTTCCTGTCAATAAAACTCTGTTAGACTGAAAAAGAGCTTCATCATATTAGGGAAATTCAAAATATATTTGTAGAATTTGCTGTGGTGAATTCTATTATCATGCGGATATTCATTAGTTTGTAAATGACATCAAAATATTATGGAAAATTCAACCATTTCATTTCAATTTCATTCTTTTGTAAGATGCATAGTATACATTTTATAATATTTTTCTTATTAACGATTAAATTCCCCCTTAATGTTATTTGGAGTACCAGAATATTACTTTCACGTGGAATTAGTCACATAAATTGTTTGAATGCGTTCTTTGTTCGTATAGGATTTTTTAATCCTATATGGGTTTTTTTTATAAGCATAAAGTAATTTTTATTTTAATTTCAAACTATCATATATACGCAATTTAAAGAATTAAAATTTTTCGGTTAATATTTACAGTTAATGTGATGTGTCACAGGATTAATTAAAAGAGAAATTTGAAAGTACAGAATTATTGTATCAATAAAAGAAATTACACTTATAACAAAAAATATCCATTTACGTCAAATGAATATGCCTATATCATTCACTGTAAAACTGTTTGTCATCATTTTCTTATTAGTCATTCTACTCAACTTTATAATTAAAAAAAATTATTGTCCATGCCAAATAAGGGACATTCCACATAACATATATAAATGTCAATAAACCGTTATTGTTTCATGAATAAAAGGGATGAACTGTCAAAACGTATTCGTATTTCATGAAAATTACTCTGATAATGAGTCAATTTTCTCCTCTCTTATTTTACAATTAAATGTCAGCCTTGAATACATTTGAAATGAACGTTTCATCTATTGCTTGGGACAAAACATTCTTCTTCGGACAAATTTGGGTGTCTGCTAAACAATTAGTTGCTGCAGTTTGATTTGGAGCAGTCTTTTGAAATTCATTATTGTTGACAGCTATCTTTCTGGTATTTCTCCCTTTATGCGAAATTATTCGAGAGTTTCAACTTAGTTATGAGTTCAGTGTTAAAATGGTATTTTAGTGATAATTATAAATAAACAAATATTGACATAACGATCGACTTTAAATATTCTGAAATGTTATACATTATATATTAATAAATATGCGCGGTGGCCCGGTTGGCAAAGACGTCGAGCCAGTGATCTGAGGGTTGCGGGTTCGATGCCGATCGCTGACAAAATCCACCACCGTGTCCACTAATGGTGGCCGGTGCACGTTAAATCTGTAGTGGTTGCCTTGTCCTCCAAGTTCCGAATTTACCTCTGGAGGTGCGGGGTCAAGTGTCCCGGTCTCGTCACTTGACTCGGCTCTAAATTACGGGACCGGCTTGTAGGAGGTAATGCTAGCCACCTATACGGTGCCCCCTTAAATGAAGGGCCAGCAGTCTTGCCCTGCATTGAGAATAAATGTGGTCATAACCAATCTTCCTAGCATTTGTAATAAATAAATAAATATTAATAAATATGTAAATTATAATATTTATTTATTACAAATTATTATATAATAATATGTCCATTAATAGTGATATTCAAACGGATTTCAATATGTTATATTAAGATTGCTTGTTCTGTTATACGTTAGAAGAACTTTTTTATTTTATAGTGTTTGGAGGTCGATTGAGAGCACTATAGTTAACTTTCCCTTAACAAGAGCTAATTAGACCGGGACCTATTGATTAGAACCGATTTCATACGGCTACAAACATCATGCCGACAATGGGAGTCAAACAGAGACTCTAGAAATGAAGACCAACGCCCTAGCCATTAGGCCAATGTCCGGCATTTTTATTTTAGACCCACTAACTGTGAGAAAATTTTTGGATCATCTTTACTCTAATATATCTTTAGTTCGAAATATGTTGAGACAGATTTTTTTTCTTTTTTAAGACAGAATGAAAAGAAAAAAATATTTCGGCACTATTATTTAGTTTTTTCCATTTTATCGAATGAAAGCCATGTTAATTAGTCTTAATGGAAGACTGTTTTTGCAAAAAAATCAATAAAAGTATGTAAATGGACATAGAAAATAATATATATTTAATCACTGATAACATTTGTGCACTGAAGACAAAAATTAGCATATTAGTAGCTTTTCTTTAGAGCATACAGTTTGTAAAACCAGCTATATTCTCTTGCTTTTATTCAGGGCAATTTTTTTGTGTAAATAAAACAGTTTGACAAAAATATACTTTACAAACTATTACAGCTTTTTTACTATTACTATTTTCAAGCAATAATTTATTAAATACACAAACTGATGTTACTTTCCCCGTAATTCTTTCGTAAAATTATAAGCAATTTTTTTCTCCAAAATTTTTTGAAAAACTATAATGATGCGGTAAAAATTTAGTTTTCAATGCAATTTTAGTTAAATTATTTTTTTTCTCTGAAACTAATTTTTTTCTTTCTTCTGTGTGGTCGACTTTATTTTACTGAAAAAAACTTTCTATAGAGTTGTTTATTTTGATTATTTTTGCTTATAACTTCCATTTCTATGACTCAATTGAAGTTAATTGTATTCCTGTAAAGTAAAAAGAATTATGACAAAACATTAGTTCATACATACATGGTGGTAAATTTTGAATAATTTATCATTAATTTTATTAATTACATAATCATACAGCTTAACACTTAAATTTTATGGGTTGATCGCAGAAAATAACTATTTGGTTTTTTTTATATATTATCTGATAAATGTGAACGCTGGGTACTGTATTATAACATTTGAATATAAATTGAGAATTCTTGTTAAGAGACATGCAACTGACCTAAGTCAGAAATCTTTTGAAATATGTGTTTATACAGGGTGATTTTTTTAAAAACTGATACTACTCAGAGCCATCTGTAGCCGGAATTCTGCCAAATTTGATAAAGGGGCTAAGGACGACATGGGAAAGAGTTTCCGCCAAAACAAAACAAAAATTGTTCCAAAAGTCGCCGATAGGGGAAGGTATGGTACTTTTGTTGTCGGCACACTGGAGAATTTGCATAAAATGCAAGTGAAAAATCAAAATACACATTCACGACTGTGTAGTCGACAGCAGCGCCAGTTTTTCGGGCTATAAAGATAAGGGTGCGCTGACAACAACAGCGCCATATCGTCTCCTATCGGTGACTTTTGGAACTATTTTTTTTCTCACGGAAACTCTTTCTCATGTCGTCCTTATCCCCTCTATCAGTTTTGGTGGAATTCCGGCCGATAGATCGTTCTACAGATGGCTCTGAGTAGTGTCAATTAAAAAAAAAAATCAGCCTGTATATCTATCTATACATGCACGCGCACACACGCACACACACACACAAAGGTCATCTCTAACTTGTCGAATTTCCTTCTCTGTTGAGTATTTATCTGTTAGGCGTTACCCTTCATTGCGCATATTATAGTACTGAGTTTGAATAATAGTTGTGTCAGTCTATTAGTTATCTCAGAACCTCCTCTTTTAACCTTTATTTCACGTAAGTGCATAAATGCAGAATTCATCGGTTGCTTTCAAGGAAAAAAATAAATTGCTTTGTTTTTACAAAAATATATTTCCACCTCATCTTGTTTTTCTTTTCCTAAAATGTATAATTTATGTAAATTTATATCACAATTGTACACGGAGGTGTGAAGTTTCATAAGATTCAATTTGTCTCAATAATCAAATGTATTATCTGTCACAATTCCGAAATTGAAATTTTTAAATACACAACGTACTTTATAAACGTCTGCAGGAATATTTACCCTTGATACTTAATATTTTGTCAGTCATAAAGTAGTGTACCCCTCGCAAGAGTTTATTATAACCGTCAAATATTGTGTAATGCATTTATTTGTTTAATTCCGCTGTTTTATAAGTTCAAACTTTATTTAATTTTTTGCATGATCCTTAATGATATAGCAAATATTAATTTTATAAAAGTACTTGAAGAATTACTGGTATTAAAAACTTGTTTGCATCTAAATGATTAAGAAAAGTACAATACATTTAAATTTTTTACCTACTTTTTGATACCTTTATCTTTTTTCATAGGAGAATATAACCAGAATTACTGCTCATCATTAAAATTTCGAAAAGAAATGTTGTATTTTATTGCGAAAAGGCTAACATTTCCTAGATACATGGGCAAAATATTAGAAAGCAGGTAAAACGCCATTATCAAGCTCCGTTGCGAAATGGTAAACAACGCCCTATTCATTTCATGCGTGGCTAAGATTATGAATTCCGATTGTTTGGCGAATCACTATCAGAGGGCAAAGCAGATGGTGCTTTATCTTGATGGATGCTTGGTCATCCAATTACTTTGCTTCTATTACCCATGGACCTCGAAACAATTCTTTATATCAAATGTTAATAATGGATATGGATTATGTAGTTGCTAATTTCTGAAATTCTGTTCAATCATGTACCAAATGAATCTGTTTTAGTCGACAGAATAATGCATAGTTCAAGAGAGTGTTAGTCTTAATTAAATTATTTCACAGAATGTTTAAATTTGCAAAACTTAAAATGTTGTAGGTCAACTGGTTCGATAAAATTATGTTTGCAAGATAGTAAAATGACGCTTTTCTGTTGACATGAAATAACAGCAATGTAGTGTTATAGTTTATGAGATTTCACAATGTTTATCAAAAGATATTTCAGTGTTATAATTTTTATGCATATTCAGAACTTACAACAAAATATTTAAAAGATAAAGACCACCAAGTATGTATTTAAAATTAAATCTCAGTCTGCTCGTTTACGATCCAACTCCTCAACTCCAAATTTAAACGTGGCTTGTTTTTCATAAATTTAAAGAGATTGCTATATCCCTAATATTTCCAATATATATTTTTTGCAGAAGTCTCGATTAAGACAGCTTGTCTTCAATGATAGCTGGAAATTTCTAAAGATTCTTTACACTAAATAAAAAAAAAACAGGGCAGTATACTAAGAGATTGAAACAATGACTTAAAAATAACATAAATATAGTGAGGTATTGTTGTTTGCATTAAATTACGATTTGTTTCTATTATTTTCTTCTGGAAGTTACGGCCAATTTTTTTACTTTATAAATCTCATTTTTTAAATAATATAATTTTAACTTTGATTCAAAAACTAATTTTAAGAAAGGGAAATAAATCTTAAATATGTGCAATGTACTACATGATCTTAAATGCGCATATGTTAGTAATTTTTAGATGAAAAAAAGGGATTAAAACCTATATAAACTTATCACATTTTTTAACTACATAAATACATTTATTCATGTATTTACCAATCGTCCCTGCCTATTTCTTCCAATTGGAGTATTTATTTTTAAAGAGTAAATTTTTTCGAAGTCACAACCGGCTCGATAGCCTTATCGCTGCTTCGAATATCACGAGTCTTAAGGAAGGTGAATGTTACATTTGTGCATGATATGCCACAGTAAATTCACGTTAAAAGGGGTATGGTAAGAACGACGAAATAGCTTTTTAAACGTATTGATATTTTAATTTTAAATACTGTACTGTATAAAGTATTTTCAATTAATATAGACAGTAAATTTTCTATATACAGGGTGATTTTTTCTTAAAACTGACACTACTCAGAGCCATCCGTAGCGCGACCTATAAGCCGGAATTCCATCAAAATTGATAGAGGGACTAAGGATGACATGGGAAAGAGTTTCCGCGAAAAAAAAAGTTCCAAAAGTCACCGAAAGGGGACGATATAGCGCTGTTGTTATCAGCGCACCCGAAAATTAGCATAAAAGGCGAGTAAAACATCAAAATGCAAATTCATGACTACGTAGTCGACAGAAGCGCCAGTATTTTGGGCTATAAAGGTCGGTGCGGAATCTGTTGTGCCTTCGCTTTACAGAAGAAAGGATCATCAGTCGCTTTTTTCCACTGGCATGGCCACCTCGTTTCCCGAACGTAACCCATGTGACATCTTTCTGTGGGGTTATTTAATGTCTAAGGCAATATCTTGGTGGAGTATCGAACTTGGAAGCCTTAAAGGACAACATATCTCGGACTTTCCCTTATCATCCCTTATCTTTATAGCCCGAAATACTGGCGCTGCTGTCGACTACACAGTCGTGAATGTGTATTTTGATGTTTTACTCGCCTTTTTACACATTCTCGGGTGCGGCGACAACAAAAGCGCCATATCTTTCCCTATCGGCGGCTTTTGGAACTATTTTTTCTTTTTGACGGAAACTCTTTCCCATGTTGTCCTTAGCCCCTCTATCAATTTTGGTGGAATTCCGGCTCATAGATCGCGCTACAGATGGCTCTGAATAGTGTCAGTTTTAAAAAAAAAATCACTCTATGTGTGTATATATATATATATATATATATATATATATATATAATTCATTTTACCTTTATTTCTTTTTTATATTTCTTTTGATCTTTTTCTCATACTTCTTATAGTTTTTTTAACAATTTTGCATTCAGTTTTACTGTTACGTTGCTACGGATAGTTTACACTTTACACACAAGGTAATGTAAGTTTAAATACGTTGTACGAAAATTGGGATTACATTTGAATTCGGTTAAATAAGTGATTGGTTGAAGAATTTGTATTTGTTCTATAAAAATCTTTTCAATTATATCAGAATGCATATCAACAATCTGAGTCCTATTATTCGTATTAAAATATCTCCCAATTGGACACGCAAAACACTTCTTTGAGGAATTAACAGGACGGAATAGACTGAGATCGTCTCTGTTAGAGTTCCTCCTATCAAACCAAAACAGCAGATATTAAGTAACATCCTTTAAAAGTTTTTTATCCGATTAAAAATTTCACTGAAAACATTTTTTCCGCACTCTTTTTCAGAGGAATAAAAATGAGTTTAAAAGTTTGTGATTTTAATTACGTTTTGTTTTTATATACGGTAATTTAACTGTTTAATCATTACTCTTGTTAGATACTTTTCGAAACGTCATTCTTTAATTAAATCTCTCTCTCGAGTAATTTAAAAAAGAAACACAAAAGAATCGCTAAATGAAGTATGAAAAGTTTTCGGGTGATTCTTCATATTTATTTGAATAGAATCCTCAAGTTTTTTTTTCTCCCAAAATGCACGTTAAAGAAATGATTTCTTGAATTATTAATTTACTCTTTAAACCATTTTATTGATAGCTTTCTTTGCAAGAATGCAAATTATTTCGTTATTCTTTTCATGCATAAAAACTTTGACATATTGCTTCACTGATCACTTTTGAACAAATGTTTAAAAGAATTAAATTGCAAATTTGTCTCATTAAGAAATCCCAGAAATGTTGCCCATTATCCTTAAAGTAAATGAGGCAATACGGAAAGAAAAATCAAAATGCAAAAGCAATACTCCGATTAATTTTACGTATTTTTCATTTTACAGTGATTTCTTTCTTTTAGCAGCTTATTATGGAATTGTGTTGATGAAGTTATTTAAAAAATGCACAGGATAATTTCCAGTTAAAAAATGCTTTCCTTAATTTAAATATCTAAATTTGTAATTATATTAGAACATTTATGTTAGCACCGTGTAACAGTTTTTTCCGACTATCTTAGTTATTGATTCGTATAGTAGTTTCATTCTATAAAGATTAAAGACAGAGAATTTAAGTAAAATATTCGTAATATTTATAAAAGTAGATATTAACTGATTTATAAATTTGTAAGATATCCAGAAAACACATTAATGAAACAAAAATTATTATATCCATAATTTTTAACTTACGAATTTATATTGTGTGATCATCACTATGTGGATATGTATTATATATGTATATATATATATATATATATATATATATATATATATATATATATATATATATATGTGTGTGTGTATGTGTGTGTGTGTGTGAATGTGTATGTGGGCGTGTAGGGGTGGAGAGTAGACAAGAGGTTTTTACGCTGCTTGGAATTGGAGGGTCGCTTCAAGAAATTAATTGTAAACCCCTAAGCAATGGGCACTTTAATGCCCCCAGTAGTATAGGATTGGACATAAATCGCTTTACAAATGTCTATTTTAACACACCCTCTTCAATTTTATATTTTCTTATTTTTATAGATGTATAGTTATGTGCACTGTGACTGTTGATGTTTTTATTGTTATTTGTTGACTCCGCCCATTGATACTTTTTTTTGGTCACCGAAGAGATGATGAAATGTTATGTCAAGCGACTTTTTCATCACTGTAATTTCAAAAGGCGAACAGAAGTTAAAGAAAAATTTTAATTTATTATTATAAGGATTACTACAGTTAAAACTTAAACATTTGCTTTGCGTAATTTGTGGGAAACAAATTTCTCTAAAATATTGCTAATTGTAATTCTTTTAGAATATCAATTTCAAATGCCGTAAGTGCAAATCTGTTGAGTCTTTCAGGTGCCCTTGTCGATTCTTATGCATTCTTCAAAAGTTTCATCTTGGAGAAACTTCCATCTCCAGTCGCATTACTTGTCATCAAGCACATTTAATACCGCAGAGCTATTTCAACATTTAGGAATGATAAAATGATTCCATTATTTGCTACAAGGTGATAGATATAAGAACCCTTTAGAACAGTGTTTCCCAACCTTTTTCGAGTTGCGACCCCCTTCAATGGTTTTCAGGCATCTCGCGACCCTCAACCCCCCTCACACTCTGTATAGTTCTTATAAATAAGGTCTTTTAAGACATTACGGCAAAACACTTAACTTAATTTTCAATAATTTAATTGGAAACAAATATTTAATTCAACAAAAATTATGTAAATGAAATCATTTTAATGTGATGTGTGTTCTTGCAACTGCATACTCAGCTTCGAAATTTATGTTTGGGTGTTTGACAAATCAAACACCCAAACGTGATATCGTCTTCGACACTCAGTCGATTTCGAAACTTCGTTTTGATGTGGACAAAAGATGAAAATCCATCCTCACATAGACACGTTGTGACAAATGGCACCAAAATATGAAAGGAAAGTTTGAATACTTGTGGTTAGGATTGATACATAGCACACCAGAACTGAATGAGTGATTTTTTCTCTAAACAAATCACGTTCCGACGAATCATTCTGAAGATAGAAAAACTCATCTTGTGTTTCATCGGGAATACTAATCACATCTAGAGAAGTAGAGAATGGGTTTCGTGCAAGTTCAGCTTTTTCTTCTTTGAGGGAAATATCGTAGAAACTCTTTTTCCAGAGATTGAAGATGTCCTGTAATATCCGACTTTAGATGCTCATAGACTTTTCAAATTCCTGAACATCACTGAACAATTTTTCAAACATTTCAATGTATCCTTGGTTTACTTTTCGACACCAGTTCTGCAGTTTCGAAACAAAAGCCCTCAGACAGTCGTGCAGTTGGATAATGTGCGTGTCCTTCCCTTAAAGCATCATGTTAAAATTATTCAACTGTTCAAAAATTTCTGCTGTATTTTTCTTGAGTTTCTAAGAACAACTTGATTTCGTCTTTCATCTCATAAACAGGGTTCAGAACGATTTCCTTTGACAGCCAGCGTATACTGCAAAACAGCAGAATTTCATGATCTGCATTCGTGTCTTTGCAAAGTTCTCTAAAAAGACGGGTGTTAAAGGCTCTGGATTTGACATAATCAACAATTTATATTGCTGAATCAAGTACATTTTTCAGAGGAGTTGGTAACGTTTCGTTGGCAAGCGCATATCTGTGAATGATACAGTTTGCACCCTTTGCTTCAGGAGCAAGTTCTTTTACTTTTTCTGAAAGCCGGACTTTGATCCAAACATAGCAGAAGCTCCATCAGTACAAACGCCACAGGCATTTTCCCACTGTAGTCCTCCAGATTTTTATCTCCGTCATAAAATCTTCACTTGTTATTGTACTTTCGAGTACGCTTCCAAACAGGAACTCTTCTTTGATATTTTGTGATTGAATATATCTCACGAAAACAAGGAAGTGAGAACAGGAACTCAAATACGTTGGTTCATCAACTCGGAAAGAAAACAAGGGAGAAACTTTGATTTCATTCAACACTTGCTCTTTCACATCTTCGGATATATCGGAAATGCGTCTCTGAGTAACGTTGTTGGAAAAAGATATTTGTCCTATCTTTGTCTCACTAGAATCCAAAGAACTAACTTTACAGGCTTCAGCAAACGGGATGTGATAAGTGTTTCTCCAGTCGTGAGGGGCTTCTTTTGTATGGAAATTTCCAGTGCGACTTCATATGAGGCTTGTATTAGGGATACACTTTGTTAAGGAAAACTTCCTGTAGGATCAAATCTATGACGTTTGAGACCAGCTTCATGACATCGAAAGAATTCCAAATCCTTTCTGATATGTTCAAAATACTTTGTCACTAAGTGACGTTTCAATTGCGAGGGTTTCATTGATTCTGTACTGAGCACAACGTTGTACAAAACACACTGTGGCTTCTCAATGCCATTGTTGACTACGGTGGTAAACCCAAATTTCAAGTACTCATCTGAATATTTGTGTTGTTCCTCCAAGTGAAAAGTAGAAATAGAATAAGACTTCTACTTTATAAATAAATTTAGAGTTCCAAATAATAGTACATTTGTCACAATAGATATTATTCGACAATATATATGAGGCAATATATATGAATTGCAGCAATTGTAATGTAGGTATAAACTGGATTAGTATTTTTTTTAATGGAGAGCACTAAGAAACCTTCCTCAGTCAAAGATGTGCAAAATCAAGAACAGAATATAACCTCAATAAAAAAAATTCACCTTCCGTATTGATTCAGAATTATATAACAGTAAAATTAGACAATCTCTTACCTAAATAAAATTGCTTTATTTAATTGGGGAAACTTCAATAATAATGCCAAACGGCGCAACACAGAATAATGAAAGAGAAATTGGCGTGAAGAATTTGTATACTGTGCGCAGGAAGTGACCACGATTTTCATTTACCGCTAAATAAAGGCAGTAGATCTCTAACTTATTTTGCACCTTGAACAAGGCCTTTTACAAACGTCACGGCCCCAGAATTTGATGGTTATTGGGAGATCGTAGCCTCCAAAACGAAAATATGTGGAACCCAGTCACATATTCAACAGCCAATCAAAATTAGTTTTGGTTTTATTTCTAGTGTTCTACTGATATTTGATTATGTTATTATGTTTAGTTAGAGAGCTTGTGTAAGGGTTATGTGCTTTTGCTGTTAATAAACAGTGTGTTTTAGTTTCGCTACTTATTTTACGGATTATAACTCGTGCATAGCAGATAATTAATAACTGTTAGGTGTTCCTCATTATCTCACCCAACATTGGTAAATAAATATCGAAAATTGTTTTCGGTGAAATTCACTAAACTAATGCTTTAATTCAATAAATCCTTGGTGACCCCCCTGAAATCATCTCGCGACCCCAGGTTCGGTATCACTGATTTAGAGGTTCAAATTTTTGCCTCAATTCATGTTTAGCATTTGCTCTTTCGTCTAGAGCAGCGGTTCTCAACCTGGGGGGCGTAGAAGAATTTTAAGGGAGGCGTGATTAAAAAAGTAAAATAAAAAGTAAAACTAACTGTAATTTACTGTACTCAATTTTGCGGTCACAATGTAATCATAACATATATTCGACATACGAACACGAAAACGATAATTGTCGTACACGATAATTGTCGTAATTGTAAAAACACTATAATTGTCGCCCGTCTGGACGTTGAAAGTGACCTGAGGTGTGCTTTGTAACAGTTACTACCTAATATTCAAAAACTTGTCAAGGACAAACATTGTGAGCCCTCTCATTAATGTTGAGAAAGTGACTTTTATTACATGCCAACCTCATCTAGATCCTTGATTACCTCAAATATATTTGATCTGTATTTAATTCTTTGATTTCATATGTTCTAATAACGATATGGTCCAAATTAAGATATGTGTAGTAATATTAAATTTTTTATATGAAATTATCTATTTTATATTTTCATTTAATAACCGGCTTCAGTTTCAAATTCCGATTGTACTACATGTATTGACCACATATGGTCGTAGTGGTGGTGGTGGGGGGGGGGGACGGGGAGGCGTGACCTCACATCACTGTTCAAAGGGGGGCGCAGAGCCTGAAAGGTTGAGAACCCCTGGTCTAGAGCAGTGGTCCCGGTAAAGCAGCGGGCCGCGGTAAAATTATCAAACGTTGACCCGGTCCGCGGCGATTAAAAGGTTGGGGAGCACTGATCTAGAGGCCCCTCGGATGAGTCCCTAAAGCCCATGCCTTAAACCGGCTCTGCTTGGAATACATGTTTTCTATTGCAGGATGAAAAAATTTATTTCAATATCCTTTTTATAATTATTTTATACTCTTTAAGCATCTAGTTGTAAATAAATAATACCTTATTATTACTAAAGGCTTTTATAATTCATTGATCTATTCAGTTAAAAAATATTCGAATAACATATTCTTTTCACAGTTTTCTTTTGTCATAATAATTAAATGCAATCTGTATTCATTTGAATCAATTGAATTAATAAGCAACTAATTAAAATTTATTTTTTAATCCTTTATATTGAAATACTTTTGAAAGGGAACATTTATTTTTTACAGATATGCATGTAGACTGAATTATTTATTTTAATGAAGGATAATGCTTTTAATAAAAATGTCCCCTTTTACTACTGAATAATAGAAATGTCAAAAATTTAAGCATAAAAGATCACAAATACGTCCAATAGGGGATGGATAACTTAACTTCTGAGATCGATAATATATTACGTATGTATTACTCAGATAGTTAATAATAAGCATGAGATATATTATTTAAGGGAAAAATATTCCCGAAAAATAGCAATTTTATTTAGCCCAAATAAATACCCAGAAATGATATTATGCACTTAAGTATTTGTATAATTTTTATTATAGATTTCGAAGCTGCTTAAACAACTTAAGTAATTATGGAATATATTGTGCAAGAATTGCAATTTCCCATTTTCCTTGTACTTTGAATGAAAATAACTTCAATCGTGTTTTATTGTTCTATTCTGAAGGAAAAACTGTTCAAATTTGAATAAGTTTCATGATACTGCTTCAGGGAAGTGGCTTTACATTGCCTCAGTCAATATATGCTTTTTTTTTTTTTTGCATGGGATGAATTTCACGAGATTTACATTCAAATAGATCCTCCCTAATACATATTCCCATTTAAGCCTTGATCCACACAATAACAGCATCGCTTTCACGAATTCTATAACATCCTTTACTCATTTTGTCATTTCATTGCAATAATTGATTTTTCACATAATTTTTAATATGTTTCTAATACGATGTGTTTTTATTGCGTAACGCTGTAAACAATTAATTTATAAATTGTTTCACTCAATTACTATGTATGCTCATTGTCGTAACTTATCCAGACACCTTAATGTATAAAGCCTGTCTAATTACCAGAGACATTAGTGTCGCATAAAATGCATAAAGTTGTTAACATATATTTGTCCCACAAAGTTTTAATAGGGAAGTTTTCAGAATGTTGTAGTACTGTACTATATATATATATATATATATATATATATATATATATATATATATATATTGTGGTAATCAAAATAGGGGAAACACCAAGGAATAACAGGAATTCCTTTATTAATATGGCGTAGGAACGCGTGTGGTGAATTCAGGCGGCATGTGATGCCGCCTGAATTCACCTAGGAACATGTTTTGTACAAGTCATGAATAGTGGTTAATGGAGTATTATACCATTCTACAGGTAGAAATAGTGAAAGTTACTCTAAAGATGCTGGTTGTGGATATCGATACTTCACTCTATTCTCTAAAACAAACCAAAGTGTTTCGATGATATTGAATTCGGGGGACTGTGGAGGTTAAATAACATGTTTGACTTTGTTTTCATGTGCCTCAAACCCCAATTTGACATGCGACAAGTGCCACGGCATTGGTTAAAAAACTGACAGGACTAGCTTTATGGATAGGAGCATTATCATCCTGGGAAATACCCTGGGGAATCTCCAACAGGAAACAATTTTTGCATAATAGGACGAACCTGGTTGGTAAAATGTTTGACATAGTTCTTCCCAGTCTGTCAACCTTTTAGGGTTACAATAAGGATTGCAGAAGACCATACGGTCAGCCTAAACCATAGCACACCCTTCTCCTTGATTGACAGTTTGCACGAGACAACAAGGATCATATACTTGTTTGTGTGTTCTCCAGAAGTACACATGTCCTTTTGTCGGGAATAATGGGAACGATGATTCGTCTGACCACATGACATTCTTCTACATATCACTCGACCAGGATTTTTGCTAGTGGTACCATTGGGGACGATGTTTTTCATTCACATCTGTTGCAAGTGGCTTGGGAATTCTGGCTTGGGCTACTCTTCCATAAATGTCTTATTTGTGAAGTTCCCTCCTATCTGTATTTGTTGATACGGGAGTCTACAGTTTTACATGGAGCTCTGTGGTCAATTTGGTTGCAGTTGTTTTCTTTTTTCCTGTCACAATCCGCTTCAATACTCGTCCGTCTCTTTCACTCAGCTCTTTCTTTCGTCCACTATTCTATTTCGCAGAGGATATTTATCCGTGCACTCTGTATGCTGTCATGACATTCGGTACCTCAGTTGTAAAACATCTAAAACCCAGGTGGTTTCGATAAGAGATACTCCAATTTAACATGCTCCAAAAATTTGCCCTCCCTGCAACGTCTGCAAGGTTGGACATCTTACGCTATCCCCCGAAAACCATAATGCCCATAGCTTCATTACTGCTATCTGACAGCAGAATAATATATACACTATATTTTGGGATACATAATTTTTGTATTTACGAAATAGATGCGAATAGATGCGAAATTTACCAATATGAGCGAATAAATGCGAAAATTATTTTTTTACTACTTTTCGGCGAAAACTCGGTGATAAGCGGCTTTTTATGAGAAGTCAAGTAATAATAGGCAATTACGTTAATAAATTATTACTATCTAAGACCATCCACCGTCTTTAACTGAGAGATCTCACTCTCGAAATTTGCTTATTACTTATTGCTAAAGACTTAAGGAAGAGAATGTGGAGACTACTACAACGTTAGCTTGTAACTAGGAATTTTGATACTTACCTAACCAAGTAAAAAAATTGCGATTTTTTAAAATAAATGCGAACTTTTTGAATATTTTTTTGCGAATAAATGCGAAATTTTATTTATTGTATTTCTTTTTTGCGAAATTTCGATATTTTTTATGCGAAATTTACGTACCCCTAACTATATTCTATAAAAAACACCTGTGGCCATACTTGTTTCTTAAGGAATACGAAGAACTTTCATAAACACCACTAATATATATGTATTTCCATTATTTTGATAACTACGTGTGTGTATGTGTGTGTGTGCGTGTGTGTGTGTGTGTGCGCACATGCATGTGTGTTTTTGTTTGTTTGTTTGTTTGTTCAAAATTAAAAGAACGTTCACATATTATTTAATTTCTGGAAAGCTAAGGGTTGGATTTTAAGGAAATTTGGCATGGATACACTATTATATAAGAGACAAATTTATACCCTACAACAGTTATGGTACGTACTCATGATCGTCAGTTAGACTCATCAGCGCAGAAATGTCCAAACTCCACGTTGCAAGATCGAGCATAAAGTAACTCTAATATAGAGTATGGACACTTCTCACAGTCATACAAATCTCACAGAGTATTGCTGTATGGGAAATGAGGTAGTTAGATGAGTCACCGTGGCAGTCAGTTCCACTCCTGTGGCAACGCAGTTTTCAGCTCCTGGATGGTTCTCATAGGGGGATGGCGAGCTTCAATTGCCCTCCAAAGAGAGTCCCAGCCGTGTTCAATAGGATTTAGGTCTGGATATATGGCTGGTCAATCCTTACGACGACTGTCCTCACTTTCAAGATAATCGTCGACTATGTGAGCCGTACGTGGACGAGAGGTGTCGCCATAAAATTGAACCGAAGGCCAACTGCGCTCCTGAAAAGTCGAACATAGAACTATAAGATCTCCATCCTACACCTTTCAACGGTCAGGGATCCTCTGCCAAACACATGGAGAGATGTGCGACGTCCAACACGATGCCTTCCCAGATCATGACACTTGCCCTGCCATAGCGGTCCCTTTCTCGGATGTTGGATGAAATATATCAGATCCCAGGATCTCTCCAGATGAAGGTACGCGGAGAATCAGTGCCCAGGCTGAATCGCGACTCGTCTGGGAAGAGAACTTTACCTCGCTGCAGTCTGGTCCAAGGCTTATTTTGTCTGCACCAACCTAAACGACCGCACACCTCTCCATGTGTCTAACAGAGGATTTCTGACTAGTGACAGGTATAGGGATGAGATCATACAGGCCTATGTTCGACTATTCAGGGGCGCAGTTGGGTTTTGGTTAATTTTTATGGAGACAATGCTCGTCCACTTAAGGCTCACCTAGTCGACGATTATCTTGAAATGGAGGATATTCGCCGGATGGATTGGCCCGCCATATATCCAGACCTAAACCCAGTTGAACATGTCTCGAGCCCTTTTGGGAGGGCAATTGCAGCTCACCATCCCCCTCCAAGAACCATCCAGGAACTGCATCGTTGCAGAAATGGGCCTTACTTCCACAGGGACTCAACAAACTTCCTCGTTTCCAGTATGGCATCGCACTGAGAGAGCTGTGTGACTGTGAGAGTAATCCATACCCCCAATTAAAGTAATTTTATGTTCGATCTTGCAATGGCGGTTTTGGTCATTCCTGTACTGATGAGCCTAACTGATGATCATCGTGACTGTTGCATGGTGTAATTTTTTTTCTCTTATATGTGTATCATACCAAATTTCAATAAAATCCGTCCATTAGTTTTCCAGAAATTCTATAAAATTTGAAAATTATCTTATTATTTATTAATTATATATACAGTGGAATCTCGATCGATCGTTTTCGGATCCATCGTTTTTCCGTATGTGTCGTTCATTTTATCCAGTCCCAACGATCATATTGCTTTGTTATGTTTCCGCATCTATCGTTTTCCCGCATTTATCGTTTATTTCAATCGGTCCCTTCAAAAACGATAGATCGAGATTCCACTGTATATATATATATATATATATATATATATATATATATATATATATATATATATATATATATATATAATATAATATTAGTGTGTGTGTGTGCTTAACAGTGGAATTGCCAAACCAGTCACAATAAGTGATTTGAAATTGGTACTAGTTGATATATACTGATAACCGATAGATTTAATATTTTAAAACCCGTTATAAAACAGAAAATATGAACGTAATACGTTAAATAGCCTTCCCTAATACGCTGGAATTGTATAAATCACACAGAAAATTTACGTCAAATATTTTAGAATATGTCATTTGCGTGTGAGATTAGTAAATTCTTTAATGTTGTAAAGCAGTTCTATTACTTTAATTCGATAATTTATAATCATTATTGAGAATTCTACATCCATTTGCCTCATTTCAAGTTGAAAAATTGAGCCCTAGCAAGCGATATAACGATAAGAAAACAAAGAATTCGAAATGCTGTCTAAATAAAATAAACCACCTTTAAAGGATGCCGAAATTCGGAAAACAAACAGGAAGTTTGACAAAATTATATTAGAGTCTGTAGCTTATTTGGTACAGTTATAAACAAATTATCTTTTAGGGTACTTAATGCTATAAATATATTCTGGTTCACACGTAGCTAGTGACAGCGAGTAATTTGTTTACCTCTTTTACATTTATTGGATCATTTTTCACTGCGAAAGAAGCGTTATTCGCAAAGAAGAGCCCAAATAAGATGTCGCATTTTTTTAGATAAAAATGGTCTATTGTAAGGAAGTGCGTTTCATTGGTATTCAAACATTCATGAATTTAGAATCAAATTTTATATTTATCTATAAAAACTTTATTATACTCGTAATGTAATGTATTGTAGTCTTCACTAGACAAGCGTTATCATGTACATTGTTTTAATCTTTAATTGTTAGGCCATCTTTCAAAAGTAGGGAAATCACACATGTCAGTATGACCCTTGAAGGTTGTAACAAACCTTTCTAGACTTTAAAAGATGTGAGATATGCTGTGCATTTGTTCTCAAATTGAGATCTTAACACGAACAAGTTATACTTTTTTTCACAAGCTGTTTCGTTGCTGAACATGGTTGCTATTAGTGAATAATCAGCTCTGTGAGACACAGTAAAAGTGAAAACATTCATATATACATAGAGATACATTTCCCTTTCATTATATAGTATATATATAAAGCCGGGTGACGCGCTGGCATTCGGTTCAGATCCTGTGGGTTCGAGTCCCACTGTTGGCATGGATGTTTGCAGCCGTTCGGAATCGGCTTTAAACTGTAGGTCCCGGTCTAATTAGCCCTTGTGTAGCAAAAAGTTGACCGCCCAAACCAAACCAAACCCTTTCATTATATAAAAAGAATATATTACCTCAAAATCAAGGAACTATAAAAACCTCATAAATTACCTTTGTAATGTATTTCAGGGCTAATTTAATCAATATAAAATAAAAAAGATAGATTATAAATAAGTAATAAATTCTTTATCCTCAAATGACTTCAAAGACAGGTTGCAAAAATCTGAGGCGTAGATGTTTTGGAATTAATACCAGGAGATCAATGAAAATGCTTTAGATGCGTGCCGCACGGAAGAATAACCTGATTAATTATTCATTTCCTGTGTTATTTCAGGAAAACTATCGTTGCAACGTTCAGCAACTGGTGTTACTTAAGTAAAGAAATTCAACTCGAAAAATTCTTATCGTTTCTAATATATTGAAGCTGTTTCACGTACGAGCATGCTAGAATATATATATTTATATATATTTGGCATTTTAATAAAAACCGCAAAAAAAGGTTCACGCTCTTTGAGAGAAAAAAAGGAGAAATGTAAATGTGTTGCATCGTGTTTTAAACTGAATGCTTTTTATTAAAACTAATAAAAAAAGTTCATTTCAAAAGAGTTTCGTTCTTACAAAAACGTAATTAGTTTAAGAGTAACTGCGCTATAATTATTATTAATTTTTCGTGAAAGAAATAGAAGAAGCATGTAATTTTAATTAAACAAATATGTCAGAAATATTCGTGTATTTCTCATTTTAAACGTTTCGAAGCCTTTTTATAAGATTGTTATTATTTTAATTTAAACAGATTGAAGCTCCTAAAGAAATGGTTACTTTGTGGGATAAAAAACAAACATTTTATTTTATAATGAAGAGTTAATGAATATATAAAAAATACTTTTAATAACTTTATTATTTATTAATACTTAAAACAATTATGGTAAAGCTTAAAAAATCTGTCACAGCTGCATGTAAGATTCAAAAGTTTAATTTAGTGTAAAGTGATATTTTAGTTTATTTTTTCTTAATTCGTGTTTACATAATCACATTTACGTATGTAAATTTATTCGTTATTAATATTTGTAATCTATCTACATATATATATATATATATATATATATATATATATATATATATATATATATATATATATATATATATATATATATATATATAACAGTTCCGTAAATGACTGACTGATAACTCACTGACTGACATATAACTCACAGACCAAACTGCTGGACCTAAAAGGCTGATATTTTGCATGGCAATTCTTCTTATAGTGTAGGAGTGCACTAAAAAAAAGTTTTGAAAAATTCTTCTTAGAATTTTTAAAATTAAATTTTTAAGCTGGTTTTGTAACTTTTTTTAAGTTTGCATTTAAAATAATAATTTGAGGGTTATAAAATTTATATCACGAGAAAAATCATAAAAATTCCTTTAAAATGAAATTTTTTTTAATCTTTACCTCCATTTTCTGATTTTTAGTGAATTTTTAAAGATTAATTTTTAGAATTTTATTTATTAAATGCTGATCACGTGATTTCTTTTTCTGGTACTTTAAATAAATTTATCGTGACGTGCATAACAACGAAGTAGACAAAAAAATAATTTTTTTTCTTGCTAATGCGGCAGACGATTGGACATTATCCACAAAAATATTAAAATACAGTAAAAGATATGATCCTCAAACTGTACTATATTAACTGTACTATATTCTGTAGTATGTCCTATTAGATTTTATTTGAATATTTTCTTAACATTATTTTGTCTATATAAATATCCGTTACGATTTTTTCATGAATATATTTGCTTTTTTTACATCAATTGTATACATTGATCGTCGTACTTATATATATATATATATATATATATATATATATATATATATATATATATATATATATATATATATATAAGGTAAGTGTCCCAAATATCGCCTACCCTAACTTTTTTTCAACATTTCATCCACTTTTTAGTTTCTGATTAGGCTGGAAACTTAAAGAACTCCCTAAGAACTATTTCTTTTGGTATCCTGAGATCAACCAGCTACAAAACCAGTGCTGTTTTAAGTTATGTAGCTAAATTGGAAAAATTGAAATTTCCAGTGAATCCCAGAGCGGTTCCTAATATCGCCTACCTCTGTTCCTATTACCGCCTACCAGGCGAAATTAGGAGCACCTGTTAAAAGGCGTTGCAAGTAAAGTAATTCTGAGCAAGATTTCTGGAGTTGCATGGGGGGGGGAGGCGAAAAGAGAAGAAGAAAAACTCAAATTAAAAAAACAGAACAAAGAACAGAAAATCTATTGTGGAAAAAGTTAAACAGAAGTAATACCAACAATTTAAACCTATTTTGCCCCCTTAATCATTCAAACAGAAGGACCATGTATATTTCCTCCGCTCTCCATTGGCTGCATCACTGTATTTGTGGTTTCACTGGAAGCAGGAGGTACACATGAGGCACTCCTGACCACAGCTTCCCCCTCTCTGCCGACGGACATTTTGTATACAGCTGATTTCCCTTTCGAGCAAATCACCTGTACATTTTTACTTTGGACAGTTGTAATGCCCGTTTCGTCAACATTAAAAGTTTTGGTAGGGGGGAGCTTAATTTTCTCAAGCTCTGCTTAATAATTGTGAAGAAGAGTTTTACGTTTTCTTCAGTGAACCCTAGGATTCTGGCTCTTGACAATGAGTGTGGAGTTCTGATTGTCAATTGGGAAGCGTTTCTTTTCAAAAACGAATTAAGTCACTTTCGACCAGCTGAGTTTGTTTTTTAGAGAAGGGGTGAGGAAGATTGTTTTTCAAGTCAAATTGGTAGGCCATCTCCTTAACATCGTTTCGAGTCAAACCAAACAAATTGGATTCCATTTCCTTGCAGTAGTTAACTTGCTAATTTTCTAAAATATCTGTCAGTACAGGTTTTCTCCCAAGTTTCTTTCTCACCACTATTCTAACCTCCGCAATTCCATCGTTTTTCTCATTCACATCTTTTTTAATTTACTCACGAATCGTAGATCTTGGAATACCAAACTGTTTGGAAGCCTTTAACGTTCCCATTGTGGCCTGTAGACAAGACTTACTCCATGTCTGTCTATTTTTAATTTCCTTTGGCATCTTAGACAAGAGGCCTCTAACAAAAAAGAACGGAAAGTATAATAAACAACTAAAATTAAAAATTGAACAAGAATGCAATACTTAGTTTTTAATTAAAGTAACTGTTCCAAATATCGCCTGGTAGGCGATATTAGAATCAACTTGGTAGGCGATATTAGGATCAACTTGGTAGACTATATTAGGAACACAACACAGTCAACACAATTATGCGAAGAACAAAGTCTAAAACAAAGTTTTTCAAAAATAATAGCACCTCTGGATTCTCTGTTAAATGCACTTTCAAATGGTATAAGCAAAATTAGAATTTGGATGCACCTACCTGGTTATTCACTGTATTCTTTGGAGCCAAAAGTTACGAAGACAGCAGCCAAAACAACTCCAGACGCCATATAGTTTCTTTTGTCCGTGATATGAGCGTTGTTGCTAGCGCCGCTTTTAGTACAAACCAAGAACTAAGAAGTTAGTGCATATTTTCACATACATAGTGTGAATCATACTTTAGAATCACGAGTAGGCGATATTAGGCACAAGAGTGATATTTGGGACACTTTCTCTCTCTCTCTCTCTCTCTCTCTCTCTATATATATATATATATATATATATATATATATATATATATATATATATATATATATATATATATATATATAGGCATTAATTGCATACATTGACCGTTGTATTTAATTTGAATGTACCCCTTAGCGAAGTGCGGGTTTTCAGCTAGTATAATACACATGTATCGTCAATAATATATTTTTGCTTCTCTGTGCTTTGCTAGTACGAAAGTATATATTGTGGTGCTTGAAGTTTTGGATGAGTTATTTAAATATCAACAAAGAAAATAAATTTTATCAGTAGTAATATACGAAAAATGAAGTTAAGAATTCTTAATTTACAGTACATTTATCTATTAGAGGATTTACACTACCGGACAGAAATGTGCTGTAACACATTCTATTCTTGTTCTGATAATATTATTACTTAAATATAATTTAGCAGTAGAATTTCTTAAGGGTTCCTGGAAGGACACCGTTTTGTAGTTTTAAAATTTCCTCTGAGCAACATTGCAATTTGTATAATTTTCCCTATTACAAAATTTTCTAAAAATTGATCACGTTTGCTGTTTTCTTGAATTTGTGTCTGGTTATCTTTTAGTTTATTGAGAGTTTGCACGCCTCCATCCATTTGAAACTTGCAGTTCACACAGATAACAATAACAATTTCACAAAATATTTACGATCCTCTGCTCGAGGACAAATCATAATTAAAAATATTCCTGTTTTACTTGAGAACCAAACTTCTGTAAGTAATTGACTCGTCAACTGCAGGAATATCCCATGACGTTCAAAATTTGAGAAGCGTTGATTTTTTAACTCTCCAAAAAGTTCTGGTTTGGAGACAAAGGTACATAATGGATATTATGCTTAGCGAGGGACGCCGCATTTTTGTAATCATTGTAAGGTTTAACTATTAAATTTAGGGCGTTCATGTTAAAATTCATGAAAGGCGTTTTTAGTAAAGTTTTTTTTAATTTTAATTCTAAGTTGGGTTTTTCGCAAGAGTTAATTTCATACTCATTTTTGATTTTTAATAACGGTCTTTATGTTTAAAGTGGTTGTATATAAATTTAAGGTGTGACATATCTTGACCTTCAAAAACTTAAAACCCTTGTTAAGCTAGGGAAATTTTTTATCTTATTTCAGAGAATGAAATATGCAGTATTCAGCTTGGTATTCAATGTTACTGTATTTTAACAATTAATTATGCTTTGTATCTTAAAGTAGAACTTTATTTTTAAAGAAAGTAGCATTCTCATGAATTTTTCATTAATTATTCACTGGACGTTAAATTGACATATAGCACTATATAGCTCAAATAATATGTTAATACAGGGCCGTGGCGGCCTTGTGGTACAGCGCGCTGGTTTTCGGTGCTGAGGGTGCTCAGATCAAATCCTGGCAAAGCGCCACTAAAATGCCTCCGTTTGTGTCGTCCCTTCATAGGGGGCAAAGCTGGTCTGCCTATATGGCGCCCCTATAATAAAATGGCCAGCAAAACTGCGGTGAATTATAGGCGAATGTCTTCTCGACAATTGCCTCCGCATTAAAAAAAAATATATATATATTTTATTACAGTTTATTGTAATGAATTTTTTTAACAGTGTGTGCTCTTCAGTTAAACATCTACATTCAGATGAAAAAATTACAGAATAAAAAGATATGTATTTGCTTTGTATAGTTAGAAAATTGCCAATTGGAAAATTTCCCGTACCTTAAAATGGGGATTGAAGATCTCGGATGTCAACTTATTGGCTTTAATCAACCTTATGTGTTAATATATATTATATCAATTGTTATATATTAAATTTTATTGATCCAAGTTCGATGGCATTACAAAATATAAGCAAATATTGAATAATTTCCATAAGTTCCCACCAAAGATGTTAGTAGATGTCTGGTTAACTTTATTATATTTCAGATTTTTGTTAAAGTACTAAACGACATTAGCATTTAGAATTTTTTACTTTGAGTCATAAGATTAGAAAGTCACAGTCATTCAAAAGATAGCAGCATTTATTTTATAATAAATTTATATCAAAGGCAGATTCCCAAGGGAAGGTTATGATTAAAATTTTGGCTCAGAAAAAAATCTTACTTTAATCTTAATAAAGGATAAGCACATTTCATAAGTCATCGCTATTTTTTCGTAAATCTTTTTTTTTTTGCAACAAAAGAGTATATTGTAAGCTTTTTCATGCCAGTAATTTCCTATAAAAGTCGAAACCACAAAGAAAGAAATTCTGTCAACACGAGCAATATATCAAGAGAAAATTACATCTGAATACAGTAATCAACGGTGACTCAGAAACACTTGAGTGCATTTTGGGGCAGAAAGAATAAAACTCACAACGGGCATAGATAAACTATTTTTTAATTTTTTCCAAATTTATCACATACATTAGATGATTTTTCTAATATCTAATTATATTTCTACTGGTTGAGTTTATTTCTTTCTTATACTTTTGTATTTTATTTCAAAATCTATATTTATTCTGTCAAACTAGATGTATCGCTTAGAAATATTTTGAAACTTCATGACATTTCTGAAACGCCTCTTCTTCGAAAAACGACATGAAATCAACATTTAATTGTATGCGTTTTCCTCTATGTGAGTTTTAATGAGTAAAATAATATTGCGATTGTTTATTATCTTTTATCACCTTAACTGTAACATAAGTTACATTCCTAAACTAAAATGAGGTATTTACTGTAACAGGCAGGCCCCATAATACAGTTGGCTCTCTGTTTAACGACACTCTACTTAACGACGACCTCTGTTTAAGGGCGATATTTCCCAGTCCCGGCCCCTAGAACGTAAAAAAATTCTATTTAAAGACGACGTTGTTTCTGTTTAACGACGAATTTTTTTTACATGATAAACTTCAAGGGAAAACAAGTTTGGTTTCAATAACAGACCTGGAATTTCCTTGATTTTTGCAATGTTGCAATAATAGACTTGTTGCAGTTGGAAAAACGGGGGGGGGGGGATTGCTGTTTCTTGGAGGATCGAATATTCTTCCATGGAGCTCTTAGAGCGGGAGCTGAATCACTCTATTATCCCTACCATCTGTTGTCATGTGACTTACGAACTGTCCAATAGCAGCCCTCTCTCACTCCTTCCGGGAAGCAGATGTTCATGTTTAGAGAATTCATGGTTTTGTATAGGAACTCATTCCAGTATGAATACGAGGTGAGCAGAGCAAAATGGCATCAAAGCGAAAGTATCTTACGCTACAAGAAAAGGTGAAAATTATTGAAGACTGGGAAGAAAGTATTGGAATAACAAAAGTCCAATTCGCAAGACAATTTCAGCTACCTGAGTCTACTCTCAAAGGTATTTTAGCAAGCAAAGAGAAAATTCTTGAAGCAGCACAGAAATTTGGTTTGGGATCCATATCCAAACGGCAGAAAATTCAATATGGCCGATCAGAAGAGTTGGATAAGGCAGTCCTGCAATGGTTTCATGAAGCAAGAGCATCCAACATTCCCATTTCTGGAGTGATATTTAAAGAAAATGCTATAGTTCTGGCAGAAAAGTTTGGAATGCAAAATTTTCAGGCTACGGGTGGTTGGCTAGCAAAGTTCAAAGAAAGATATGAGCTTGCATTTAAAAGCATATTTGGCGAAAGTGGCTCCGTGGATGAAAAAATAGTGGAAGAATGGAAAATAGTGCTGAAGGGGATATTAAATGTATATGAGAAGAACATATTCAATGCAGATGAGACGGACCTATTCTACAATATGGTGCCTAATAAAAATTTTAACGTATATGGGCGAAAAGTGCTTTGGGGGAAAACACAGTAAGGAACGATTGACTGTTTTACTGTGCACTAATTCAGATGGATCTGAGAAATTTCCACCACTAGTTATAGGCAAATCAAAGCAACCAAAGTGTTTTAAGACTATAACCAGGAAACCTTGTGAGTACCGGAATATTAATAAAGCGTGGATGACATCACACATTTTTATTGACTGGATTAGAAAATTTTATGCAAAAATGCATCAAGAGAAGAGAAGAATTTTACTTTTAATCGACCGTTGCACTGAACATACTCCAAATATCCCTGGACTTACAAATTTGACTATTCATTTCTTACCAGCTAATTGCACTAGCAAGTTGCAGTCATTAGACCTGGGTATCATTCGCAGTGTGAAACTGCACAACAGTATACTACAGAAAGTCTTTAATTAGGAAATTAATAAAAAATTCGGCTGTCAGTATGAAAATTAGAAAAATGACGATCTTGGAAGCAATGTCCATGACAACATCAGCATGGAAAAAAGTTTCTTCATTCACAATAAAAAAGTGCTTTCGCGTTGCTGGAATTCACAAAGATATTTTAGTAGAACTGCAAAGTACGTATGTAGAAATCAACGAAGATGATATTACCCCTGAAGAATGGAGAAGTCTTGTTGAAGATGGGGATGTTTCAATTCAAGATTTCTACAATTGTGATGAATCTATTTTAACAACAGATTACAGAAATGTAGAACAAATTTATGAAGATATAGTAAATGAAAACACAGTGTCAGACGAAGAAGGTGAAGTTGAAGACACGGAAACGAGACACTGCCACTGTCTTACATAGATGCAACTTCTGCTCTAGATGTTCTCCAACTCTATATTACATCGAATATGTCGAATATGGAAGATGACACATTTAACATTTTAGAAAATCTGTAAAAGAGAATAACGAAAACAAGGCGAAAAATGAAGCAATCAAAACTTTTTGACTTTTTTAAAACCTAATTTATTGTATTGTTTGTACTCTTTTTTCAATGTAATTTAAAATAACTTTTTGGGAATAAAATAATAATGATGATAAAAATAACATTTTTAAACACACCAATATATTAAGAAATATATTGACAGTCCTAAGCCCGTAAAGTGTGAAGGGAAATATTATTTTTTCATAAATTCTGTTTAACGACGATCTCTACTTAAGGACGATTTTTCCCGGTCCCTTGAAAGTCGTTAAACAGAGTGCCAACTGTATTAAAAGAAATATATAGTAGATCATGAAGTAGTCTGACTATACCTTGCTTAATTTTTCCGAAAAAATGAACACATGCATTACACTATTTACAATGGGACAAGTGCGAAAGCTTTACTATAATTTAAATTCCTTATAATTTTTAAAAAAATATTTTTTTCCATACTTTTCGTCAAAGCAATAAGCACTTTCCTGAATTTTAGCATTTTTTAATAATTTTCTTCCACAAGAATTCCTGTTTTCTTTATATCACCTTGTTTTCCTCTCTCTTTTTTAACGCCTTGAGATTATAAATGTAGTTATGGAAGCTTGTATGAACTATATGGTTATGAAAAAACCTCAAGAAAATACTTGGTCATTAATAAATGGTGCAGGTACATAGCATTTTATTATATTGAGTTATACCCATTTCAGCAGCAAAATAAGGAATTGTTAGTTGCAATAAAGACATTTTAATTCATGGAAAGGATAGCGTATAATAGAGCTAATATGAAAATAGATGATTTTTTTATGATGAATTTTATGTATTATACATTTTTTGGCAATTTTCGAACTAAAGTAATTGATGTTTATTTTTTATTTTAGCCAGTACGATTTTCCCCTTTCTGTTCCCGTTTCCTGTTGAGAATTTTAATTTCACGTATTTTCCTGGAACGAAGTGAAAATGATTTTATAAGGATCCTTTTTTCAGGTTTATTGATGATGGTACATACTTTAATAGCTCCCGTCAAAGAGTGTAACGAAAGAGGGAAAAAAAGTGTCTGTTCTGGGCCTTTTAATGCAGAGAGAAGCATCTATTTTTTAATTTAGCTAATGGTTTTGGATTGATTTTATTTTAATCTTTGCAGCAAATGGTTATTATGAATAATTTTTAAAGACATGATTCTCCATGTTTTAGAAACAATTTTTTTACACATACTGAATTCGATCGTTGGAATTATTTCTACATACTGCTAAATATTTTATGTTTAAGAAACCGGTTTTTTGCTACACTGATACCACTCTTTGGGTTTACTTCTACATACTGCTTAATATTAAACAGAAATGGGTGTGTAGGTATAGCATGTAATTTAGTTAGTTTTTCCGTAGTGGTTCCAAGAATGACTTCATAAATTTTATAGGCCGGTCTATATATTAAACAGAATTATTTCTTTATCAACATATGATTTCTTCTTTTTAAACTAAATATGAGTTTTCTGCAAGAAACATCATATAGTTGCGATTTAACTAGAACACACTACAAACTGAGTTTAAAGTTTATAGGTTATATAATTTCATAACTTTTATATAAAAGTGATTTGATTTAATTTTCTGATAATGCTATCTTTTGTTTTACTCATTCATTGCATTTAAATAAAATGGCAAATCTCATGACTATCTCATTGACTTTCATAGTCAATAATGATTCTTGAGCTTCTAAAAGAATTGAACAAACCAAATTTATGAATGGACTCACGAGATTAATACCAAATATATCTTAAGCGACATGCTTGTAATAATTTTTGCTAGACAACTTCTCAACGTACTTCTCAACAACGTTTACAAAGCTCATAATTGCTGATCCTCTAACGGATGTCCAAATCTTGCAGGAAATGACTAAAAAAAACCCAATGTTAGAATTTTTAAGAGAAGGGATCTGGTATTTTAAATCAGTCATAATACTTCATAATTCATCAATAAGGCTGTCAAAATCTTTTCGATAACAACAGATTGTACGACCACTATGTTTGAAAAAATTTCATTAAGTTATTCATTCCTCTTGGATTAGTAAACATGTGTTCTCCCTTAATGCCAGGGCATGTATGAAACATTGTTTTGAAAAAAATTGAAATAGATTAACAATTTTATTTCCTTAAGAATCAGAAGTAACTATAGTTATATTTTTAACTATAAAAGAGCTCTGTTTAAGCCATTAAAAGAGCTCTGTTTTCTTTTTTATGTACAGAACTCTCGATTTCTTACTATTTTTGGAGAAATTCAACTATACATCTTAAGAAGTAAAAAACACAAAATACCGTTAAACACTCGTATAGTAAAGTAATAATTTAAAAATGCTATTTATTTTAGTTTTAATCATACGTTTCACCTAGCAATTGCTCATGCAGACTTAAAGATAAAATGCATTTTTAATAAAGGAGGATCCTTTTAGTTTGGGTCAAAATAATCACTGTTATATGTTTTTAGTGCTTCCTTTCTTCTTGCTACAGTTTTATCTTATTATTTTCCAGGGAATAATACCCAAAATCCACTTAGGAACTTCATATAATCGCAGAATGAAGTTAAAATATTTAATTCAATTAAAAAAGTTCTGCGTCCTTCAAGAGTCCTCATTTCCCTTCAAAAAACAAATTCTAATTGGGATGTACGACAGTGCTTTATGACTATCCGTAAATTACTGTCTGGCAAAATCATTGCTCACTGGAATGTATTATTTCAGTTATTCAAACAGCCACATAATTCCATAAGCATGAGGATATTTCACCTGGCACCGTCGCGTATACAGAGCTTTCTGGCTTAACTGCAAAAGTGTGTTGACATCACGAACTTCAGGCTAGCTTCGGCTAGAGCAGTGATTCTCAACCTTTTTTTCCTCAAGGTACACTTTTAATAATTAAAAATTTTGGTGACACACTAACACTAAGATAAATTTAAAAGAATTTTACTTGGATAATTTATTGATGTATCTATAATATATTTTGTAAAAATAGCATACGAAATAATTTTCATTGAAATATAAAATGAAACTGCGTTACAAAGTAAACAAAATGTTTATTTAACTACAAATTACATTTAATGAGAAATTTGAGCTGCTTGTTTTTTGATAACTTCATATATATTTGGGCGTAAAAATGATAATGTTACTCTCATTTCGCGATCCAGATTTAAAAGTCCACAGCTATAATAGTCCAGAGTTACCAGTTACCAGTCCAGAATTGTAATAGTCATACACATTGGTTCAGCCAGTCCCCGGTAGAAATGTAGAACTGATTGAACTACTTGAATGACGTCGCTTGTGTATGGGTATTCGCAGTGGCGGCACACTTAAGTGCCATGGCACAGTGGTTGAGAATCACTGGGCTAGAACGTTGAGAAACCACCTACACTAGACAGTTCATAGATGACCGTGTAAGAGCGAACTCGTGGACAATGATAAAATATTATAAGTTTTCATTTTTAATAATGCTGAGTAGTAGAGTAAGAGTTGAATAGTCAAAGATATAGTTGTGGTTTTTCAGTAGCTAATTTTTCAGTTTCTTATATATTAACAGTATATTAAGATATTATCATATGTATAATATTAATTTTTATACTCCTTTGTTATTTCCTTTTCATACCATGTTAGGAATAACTTAGCTTTAAAATTTAACATTTAAAATGATTTAAAAGCAACATAAAAGGTTATTAAGAATACTTAGAGAACTGTTTTACTCATCCATAAGAAATTATTAAGGGGGTCCGGGACACATTTAAAAAAAAATTTATTTATTGACTTAAAATTTTGAATTTTTTTGTGATGCTTATACATATAATTTGTAAACAAAATCACATCATAAAACTTCTCAAAAATTTTTAAAAAAATTTTAAAATTTTAAATTTTTAATAAAAGGGGGTAATTTAAAATCGTTATAACTCGAAATATTATTTGTCGAATTTCAAAATTTTTTCCTTGAATTAAATAGAAATATTTAAGTTTTAATTTTGATTCACCATTTTTTAAAATATGATTTTAATAAAAATTTAAATATATTAATATAATTTAAAATTCATTAATTAAGTAAAATTTAAAATTACGAAAAAAATGATGTAACTTATTTTTAAAAAATCATATTTTCAAAAGTAAATATTTTTTTTCAAATTTGCTGAATCAAAATTAAAGTAAAATAGTTGTAAAAGGCATGTTACAAATTTCAACCCTTTATCTTTAACGGTCCTTGACTTATAATGATTTAAAGACGAGAAATGGGGAAAAACCCATCATGCAGAAAAACGCACTTACAGTTTTAAACAACTATTGGCTACTATTAGAATGTTGAAAAAAAATTTCTCCTGTTCTAATTAAGATAGAAACATGATTTAAACGTCATTTCAAGCTCAAAAGAACACAAAAATTTTTAATGCAATAAAATGTTTTTCAAAAATTCGAACAATTTTGTGTCCTGGACCCCTTAATAGACAAAACAATTAATTCACGTTGTAAATACATACTTACTTTAAACAAATATTTCATCTCATTAATAATGTAATTACTTGATGCTAAACGGAATTTTTATTATATTATCAAATCATTTTTACATTTGTGTTTGGATGTTAGTTTACAAAAGTATGGGACTTTATATTAATATTTTGGCCCATGTCCACTTGAAGGTACCTGTTCACCTCTATATTTCTGACAAAACTGAGCCAACCTGTCCTGGAGGTTCCCAGAAAACAGGGGATTGACAGAGCAATGTATCGGGAGATGCAGACGTACTACACCTTTTATTGACGTTGTTTTTTGGCTGAAGTACAGGAGAACTTAAGCCGCGTCTATAAAGTCTTCAACAAAAAGGGGGTCTGTCACTTCCATCTTTGCATTCTAACCCCTTAGATATCCTGTTCTCGAAATTAGACCATCTAGAAAGATTTGTTGCGATGCGTCTTCTTATCGAAGGCAACAGTTAATAAATAAGTACAAAATAGGTAACGGATTTTTATTATATTTTTATGTTTGAGGATTACTTCTATTAGCGCAGATGTCAGTAATAATACTATGACTGTTGAGATTTAATATAACCTTGAAGTGTGTTCTGGCAGGATGCCAAAAATGTAGCAACCCTTCGTCGAAGGCGTCCCCACCAAAGAGGGCAGTTTGGTGTACAGCTCAGAGAGAGAAAGAGCTTTATTAATCTATACTAATAAAGAGACAAGTGGACGTCGAGAGATCACGTGACCGTAACTCATCCGGGCGGGCACCGATCCTCGAAAAAAAAATGGCCGACAAATATACAGGAAACGGTGTAATTTTTTTTCTCATGAAAGTACATAAATGTTACATATTTGGAAAGAGCTTCGAAAACTGATAATTTTTACTGCGTACACTTATTCAATAGTTTTAGAGATATTTTCATTCTAAAATCACTCACTGCTGAGAAACCAAATCATCTGGTGCAGTGGTGCTGCCATCTGTCGCCAGCGACGGGAATGAAAATTGAAAGGAATTTATTCACTTGAATTTAATACATTTGTAGGCTTTTTTTTCTTTTGTGGGGCCCGAAGTACATAAATATGTTACACGGATGGCTTGAGCGTAGCTAGGTGAAGCCCGGCTAGTTAGAGGAATAAATAAGTTACAAAGACTATGAGATTAAACTTTTTTGTGTAAAATTTCTTTTGGAGTAGAGTGAAAGATCTATCAAAGTGTTTGTTGAAACCTAGATGAGAGTATATTATAGACGTGTAAATGTTCAAAAATTGTTAAAGCCTTCTCCATTATAATATAATGATTTCTTTGGATCGGAAAATGACATATGATAAAAAATACCATATAAAGTTAGAGATAAGAAGAATGCTTTCATTAATAACGTTTATGCAAGGCTAAATTGTACTTAGAACACTTAAAAAGCGTCCCCCCCCATGTAACTTTAAGTTGAAATGGAATGTTTATATTAGTGTCCTTTGCTCAGATTCTGCGCGAAAATATTTTCTTTGAAATATTTTTATTCATCATTCATTTTTTCTATCGGGTCTAGAGTTCATATTTAAATTTGCAATTACTCAAAGTTAAAAATTTATCTGAGTTTATCTGTTATATATATAATTTACAGATAAAATCTATGATGTTTTGAAATCTAACCCATTAAATGACAAGGGTAGCAATCTAAATGATTCCACTTGCTCATAATGGTATTTTATCTAAGATGCGGATACTTTTAATGAAAATTCTGAATTCCAATGTTTCTAAAACTATTTCTATCATTCTTTTATAATTTATTTCATACATAAAATTAATCAAGTAGTACCAATATTGTACTTTTATTCGTTCTTTTAGTCTCTATTACTTTAAAGTTTTCAAGCTTAATTCCAAGAAAAACATCAGTTTCGAATTACCCCGGAAGAATATCATTATCACATCATTCAGAGTTTTCTGTTGTTTTTTCCAGGAACTTTGATACCGTTTTCATTAATCAAAATTTTTTGAAAATTTACACATTCAGTTTTACACAGTTGTGCAATCACCATTTGCTGTCTATTGCGGCATAACTCTCCAAATAGTTTATATGTTTTTAATTTTGCTTTTGATTGCTGAACTTAATAGTCAAATTGCCAACAGTAAATGTTACCCTACCCACTTGTTTCATAGAATTTTACCTGATTAAAATTTTAATTCCTTATTAATTTTAATTCCTTAAATGCATTTATTATAAGTTTATTAAGACAGATTTATTATAAATTTGTTTAGATATATTTATTATAAATTTATTAAAATATATGCTTCAAATTATCATATGCTAAATGGTGTAGAAAGCACTAATATGCAGACGAAACATATGCAGTTAATAAAAAGTATATGCATATAATATAAGACTTGATATGCAGACATAGAAATCACACAACGTTAAATCTGTTTTCTGATCATACAATATTAATTATATAATGGCTTGTTAATTTAATATAGATATTTTATTATAATTAATAATGAATTATTTTTATATCATATTTGTGATTACCATTTATAGATTTAATTCAGATTCCCTCTAAGTTTTATTTTAATTCATTATATTAATGCAAACGTTAATAACTTGCAGAAAGAACAGTGTTTGAAGTTAGTATTAGATGGTTTCTAACTACAAGAAAAATAATTTGTAGATTATACTCCATGCAACGGCGGCATGAGGTATTTTTGTAAAAATTTAGAACAAGCATATAAATCTACTGATAACATAATAGAGGACAATCCTATCTCGAGTAGACTTTTAATAACAATTTCTAAATATTTATATCATAAAATTATGTATATTATTAATAATAAATAAACTGTACAGCGTCGTCAATCTTTAAATCTGTCTACAACTATGTCAATTTTTAAATCTGTCTGGTGTATTTACAAATACGTTAATTCTTAACTTTACAAATATATTTTAAAATATATATTTATAAAGTTAAGAATTAGCACATAAGCTCTTTCAAAAATATTTCTGGACTTACTTAAGTTTGTTTGAATTACATCAGTATATTGACAAAGTCCAAAAGTTAACAGATTGTTTTAAAATGGTTTATTTATATCGGACTTTTTTCTGTGCCAGAAAGTTTAGGAAACAATGCACAATATTTCTGATTTTACCAACAATGTTTTTATCATAACAGCTAAAATAACACAGTAGTATATTTAGAGGTATCAAAATCTAGATATGAAGAGTTAAACATACACTGCTGGCCACTGTATATGCAACACCCTGAAGGAAACATGCAAATAACATGAAATTTACAACATGCATTAGCGGAGGCGAGATATGCAAATGATTAGAATTTAAGCGCAGACGCACATCACGCGCGCCTGTAGCGCCACTTCAAAGCGCTATTTAAGGCTTGGAGATTTCGACGATTTCAAGTTCGGCAATTGTGTTTTTCTTGTGGTTTTTTCAAAAAACGATCAATTATGCCTCGTCGAAAACAGCGATCATCTTTTGATCAAGTATCCGAGTTCGACAGAGGAAGGATAGTGGCCTACCGAGATTGTGGATTATCTTTCAGAGAAATCGGTAGTCGTGTTGGACGAAACCAAACAACTGTAATGCGGATATGTGATCGTTGGATGCAGGAGGGTACGACGGACCGGCGTGTTCGATCGCATCCACCTCAGCGCATCACTTCATGTGATGACAGGCATATTGTGCGCATGGCAGTGACGGATCGCTCAGTCACATCACGAACCATAGCACAGCACATGCAGTCTGTAACGCATCATCCAGTGTCTGCGCGTACCGTTCGACGCCGTTTACAGCAGAGTGGTCTGTCCGCAAGACGCAGAACCACAGACGTCTCAGCCGCCAATAGTGCGATGACAGAAGGATGTGGACGGCAGAATGGAATGAAATTGTCTTTACTGACGAGTCACGCTTCTGTCTGCAACACCACGATGGTCGCATTCCAGTCTGGAGACACCGTGAAGAGAGGATGCTGAACAGCTGCGTTATGCACCGCCACACTGGTCCTGCACCGGGTATTATAGTATGGGGCGGTATTGGATATCACTCTCGCACACCTCTAGTACGCATTGCCGGTACTTTAAACAGCCAGCGCTACATCTCCGAGGTGTTGGAGCCAGTTGTCCTTCCTTACCTTCAGGGTTTGCCCACAGCCATATTTCAACAGGATAATGCGTGACCACACGTGGCACGCATTGTCCAACGGTTCTTCGTCAATCGCCAGATTGAATTGCTTCCCTGGCCGCCTCGCTCTCCGGATCTTTCGCCGATAGAAAACATGTGGTCCATGGTTGCTCTACGATTGACCCAAATTCCATCCCCAGCTGCCACAGCAGATCAACTTTGGCAACGTGTGGAAGCTGCTTGGTCTGCTGTACCCCAAGAACTCATCCAAAGTCTCTTTGAATCAATGCCGAGGCGTGTGGCAGCGGTGATCTCCAACAATGGCGGCTACTCTGGCTACTGATTTTGGCAGGAACCACACTTCACAGAAGTCTATAAATTTAATCATTTGATACTTGGTCAACATGTTATCTACAAAATAAATTTTGTTGTGATCTCTCTTGTCTTTCTTGGTGTTGCAATTTGGGTGGCCAGCAGTGTACATCAATATTTACAAATGATTAGTTTCTATGGATGTCGAGAATACGCATTAAATACATAAATCATATTAATAAAATAGAAAAAAGAAGTGTAGTATTATATTTTGGAAATGCAATAAAATTTAACAGAAATCGGATCATCCGTGTTTTTCGATTATTTGTGCTACTCCTCCCCTCCATCAATCCGAATAATTGGGAGTACACTGTATTGCAGTTCAAAACATATTTTATATGGGTATTTTATATGGTTTGCTCTGAATATGCTTATTAAGGACGAGATCTAAAACTTTACTCAGATCATAAATGGTTGTAGAATATTATCAGGCCATTTCTAATTTGAGAATCTTTTGAAGAAACTGGCTGCAGTTAACCAGCAATAAAATGATGTTCTGTAGAACACTCTTTGTTGCCCCCTGAAGTTAATCGAAGTTTTCGGTAGCGCCTTACAAAGTCCTCACCAATTAGGTGATGACTTTCGATTCTTGAAGAGCTCAGAAGGTCACCTTCGGGGGATCCATCAGGAGATCAGGAACATTCTAAAGTCATTTACAATCCTCGAAACCCGATTAATATTTTATGTTCCCGCCTTTTGCTTCGATTTCCACACGACATTTGCCGGACATTGAATCGATCAATTTCAGAATGTATTTAGAGGAAATGTGTAGATTCCTAATGCTTATGAGGTTAGTTTGAAGCTCTAATGTCTTAATGCTTTTAATTAGAAAATTTTGCCTTTCCTCACTTTATTACCCCTCAGGGGGTTTACCTTCTTTAGGTAAACACGGGTGTCGCAATCCCGGGTACCCCAGTGAACTTTCCCTCCTTTCCCTTTTCTTCTCCTCTCGTCCTTCTACTTTTACCTTTTTTTTCTCCCTCGTTGCGGTTGCCTCTTCGGAGGTGAGGGCTCCTCATCAGAAGCTGTACCCATTCTGCTGCTACTAGCTTCTAATGGCGATTAACTGCCCACGTGTTTGCCGTGCGTGGAGACCCGTGTCCCAGGAAATGGGGATCCTGGTAGTTGAGAGGTTTCATTCTTCGCCATAATGTGGGCTTTAGTAAGATAACACTCCAACACACTACTTTGGCCCTTGCTTCAGGTAAACAAGAGGTGCACATTGGTCCCGTGTGTACCAATCGGCTGGTCGGTTAGACATTGTTCACTGGCTCAGGGCTAAGCAACCTGTTCATTGGCCGCGCGCGTATAGTTCCCGGTTAGCACTGGCGCAGTAACCGGCGTCCCCTTGTTGGGCTCCATGGTGGGTGGTGCCACCGGGGACCGAACATACGGCCCATTTTTATGGATAACTCAACCAAAGCAAGTAGCAATCATCGTGCATCATCTAATTCAAATACGGTTAATCAAACTTCTCGCTTCTTTATAGTTAAGCGTACGGAAGGCAACTTCACCACTGTTTCACCTTTCCTCATTCAAAAATGTATAAATTCTGTTATAGGCGATGTGAAATCAATAAAGAAACTCCGTGCTGGTGACCTCCTTGTTGAAGTATTGACAGCAGTACAAGCTGCGCAGTTGTCTAAGATAAATATGTTTGGAAATATTGCTGTGTCCGTGGCTCCTCATGGATATTTGAACTCTTCGAGAGGAGTAATATCGGAGGCCGATCTCCTCCATACCCCCGAAGAGGAAATCCTGGAGCATCTACACGACCAACATGTGTCTGGTGTTCGTCGTATTAATATCCGTCGAGATGGGAAAGTGCTTCCAACGAAGCATCTCATCTTGACTTTCGACACACCTAAATTACCATCATTCCTTATTGCTGGGTACCTTCGGTGTCCCATCAGGCCCTACGTTCAGAACCATCTCCGTTGCTTTCAGTGTCAACGTTTCGGACACTCGAAAGCATCGTGTCGTGGTTCCGTGGTCTGTGCCCAATGTGCCCAGCCTGACCATACATCTGAGACCTGCACAAAGCCAGCTAAATGCGTCAACTGCCAAGGAGATCACACATCATACTCACGCTCCTGTCCAAAATGGATAGTTGAGAAAGAAATTCAGACCGTAAGAGCCAACAATAGTCTGTCATACTTAGAAGCGCGCAAACAGGTCGACGCTCGAAGCCCTATTGTTGGTGTTTCATACGCCTCTGTTGCCGCTTCCAAGAGAGTTATGTGTAACTCATCAACTCAATCGGAGCCTATTCTTAACACCAATAAATCAAACAATAGTAAAACTCAAACAACCGCACCTTCAAAATCTAACTCACAACCTAATAAAACATCCCGTTCTTCCATCTCAAAACCTTCTACACAAAAACCACCTATACATAAAAAGTTAAAAAGTGCTGAAGTTGCTAAGCGAGTGAGTCATTCACGTAAGTTGAAAGACCCTCGCAATGTGGCGCGTATGGAGGAGGATTCCCTCCAAATTTGCGCGTCCAATTCGGATCTTTCTGATCCTGATGCTGGGGTGTCTATGGACACCTCAACTCTTCCGGTTCGTGCTCCATCTCCCTCTTCCTCTTGATGGCGTGTTTATTTTCCTGGAACTGTCGCGGTTTCCGTAATAAACTATCAGATCTGAAGTCTTTGATCACAGATTACCATCCGGCCTGTGTCGCACTTCAGGAAACTTTCCTGAAGTCAGCGGACACGGCCAAATTGCGTCGTTATAGTATTTTTCGGAAGGACAATGTTTCGGGTGTGCGAGCGTCTGGAGGTGTTGCTCTCCTGACCTCTCACAGCTATCCCTACTCTGTCCTATCGTTAAATACTCCACTTCAAGCGGTTGCAGTGTGTGTGCAGATGCGGATATTAATTTCCGTGTGTGTAATATATCTGCCACCTAACGACGTTGTTGATCAAAGAACTCTCGACGACTTGGTGACTCAGCTTCCGGAACCTTTTGTTATACTTGGAGACTTTAATGCTCATAATGTGTTGTGGGGGAGTAGCTGTAACACCGCTCGAGGTAGGCAAGTGGAGCAGTTGCTATCTGACCACAATCTTTGCCTCCTCAATAATGGTGATCCTACTCACTTTCACGAGCCATCTCGGACCTTTCACATCATTGATCTTGCCATCTGTTCACCGTCAAACTTTCCATCTTGCAACTTTTGGGTCGGGACAGATCTTCGCGGAAGTGACCATTTTCCTGTGTTTGTGTCACTGTCCGTAGTCTGTCGCCCTGCGCGATTCAAATATGAGTCTGCGAACTGGTAGCGATTTACAGACATTGCAACCATTACCCAGGCTATGGTCGACGGTGATATCGATGATGCGGTTCATCTTGTCTCCAACGTTATAATAGAAGCTGCCGATGCAGCCATTCCCAAGAGCTCACCTAATGGTCGAAGAAACTGGAAACCGTGGTGGAACCTTGAGTGTTCTGCAGCCTTGAAAGTACAACGTAAAATGTGGGGGATATTTCGCCGATATCCCACCACTCCAAATTTTGTTGCTTTCAAGCAAGCAAGAGCTAACGCTCGTAGAGTGCGTCGACGTTGCCAGAGAGAGTCGTGGAAAAGGTACGGTTCGGAATTGACACCATCCACCCCCAGTAAACAGCTTTGGACGAAAGTAAAGAAATGCATAGGATTATATCCAGACCAGCCAATACCGTGCATTGTTCAAAATGGCGTTACACTTTCTATCTTAGAGGAAATAAGTAACGCCATTGGCAGCGCCTTCAGTTCAGTGTCGAGTGCGTCGTCGTATCCGACCACTTTCATGCGACACAAACTGCGTGCCGAGTCAAGACCTTTGCGTTTCGATACTCAGTCCGATCTGGCCTACAACTGCCCCTTTACGGAGAACGAGTTGGAGAATTGCCTTCGGCAGACTCGGATGACTTCCCCGGGTCCCGATGGCATTAGTTATGCTATGTTACAGCATCTCTCTCGCAGCTCGCTCCGTAATTTGCTGTATCTATTTAATAGAATCTGGGAGGAACATGCTTTTCCATCCTCTTGGCGTAGGACAATAGTGATTCCTTTTCCCAAGCCGGGAAAGGATGCCTCTAGCCCTAACAATTACCGTCCAATTGCACTCACCAGCTGTTTATGCAAGCTGCTGGAACGAATGGTTAACAATCGGTTAGTGTATCAGTCAGAATCCCAGCTTTGTCTGTCACCTCTACAAAGCGGATTTCGGCGTGGCCGGTCCACGATGGATAATATCATAGCCTTAGAATCCGAAGCTCGCAATGCCTTTGTCAGAAGAAACCACTTAGTGTCTATTTTCTTCGACATTGAAAAGGCTTATGACCGGACGTGGCGATATGGTATCCTTCGTGACCTTTATAATAACACCTTTCGTGGTCACTTGCCGATTTTCATTGCGAACTTCTTGTCACTACGAGAATTTCAAGTTCGCATTGGTGCAACGCTTTCCGATGTTTACATTCAAGAAGAGGGAGTTCCTCAGGGCAGTGTATTGAGTGTTACACTGTTTTCCCTGAAAATTAATGGCATTTTACAGTGTTTACCACCATCTGTTCGTGGCAATCTGTATGTCGATGACCTGCAGATCTCGTGTCAAGGTAAGGATATGCGTTACATCGAACGACAATTGCAAGCTTCAATATCTCGCATGATGACATGGTGTTCTGAGAACGGTTTTACGTTTTCGGCCGAAAAAACCTCTTGCGTTCATTTTTGTAAGTGCAGAGGTTTGCATCCTGACCCGCAAATATACCTAGGAGATTCTTTGATATCTGTGGAGAACGTTGTTCGCTTCTTGGGCGTGTTGTTTGATAGCAAGTTAACCTTCCTTCCGCACGGAAGTCTGAGCAGGCTCTTAACTTGCTGAAAGTTCTATCCAACACGTCCTGGGGAGCTGAACGAGCTACCATGCTCCGGGTTTATCGCGCGGTCATTCGATCGAAAATGGATTATGGATGCGCCGTGTATGGTTCCGTACGCTTATCCGTGCTACGGAAACTCGACACGATTCATCATTCCGCCCTTCGAATCTGTTCTGGTGCTTTCAGGACATCTCCCATTAAGAGTTTATATGTCATCTTTGGTGAGCCTTCTTTACCATCAACTCGCAAGCAATTGTCGCTTCAGTTGTATTACCGTATCCTATCGCAACCTAATCACCCACTCCATGCTGTTCTTCTTGACAGTCAGTTTGACCGACTTTTTGAAAATCGGCCATCTTGCATTCCACCTTTCGGACTTCGCATGAGGACGTTACTTACTTCGTCTCCGCTCTGTGATGTGCATGTCATGCTGCAACCGACTTTGCATTCTCCACCTTGGCGAAACCACAAGATTTCGTACTTGCGCCCCTTCCAGGGCTTTGCAAAATCGAATACGGATCCTGTCATTTTTCGCCAGCTTTTTGCGTCGCACCTCGCTAGTTACCCTAGCTATGTTGATGTTTATACCGACGGCTCAAAAACAGAAGATCATGTCGGGTGTGCCTACGTCTGTGGCAGGGACGTTAGGAGCCATTCACTTCCCGACTGTTTTTCTGTCTTTTCAGCTGAGTTTGTCGCTGTACACGAAGCTCTGAAGTATATCTTCCGGCAGAGTGATAGGCGTTTTATAGTGCATACAGATTCCATCAGCGTTTTAGAGACCTTGGAGAATGGCGAAGTGTCACACTCCCATTCCCTTTTATCTCCGGTGTTGGATCTGCATCGTCGCCTCTGTCGTCGTGGCTTCAGTGTCCTTTTCTGCTGGGTGCCTGGTCATGTCGGCATATCGGGTAACGAGCAGGCAGATGCTGCGGCTAAAGGTGCTGTGCATCGGCTGAATCAGCATGTGCCTATCAGTGATGTGAAGTCCGCTGTGAAAATGTTAGTTAGGAATGAATGGCAAGTAGATTGGGATCTGCAGGATACTAATAAGCTGCGACAGGTTAAACCAGGTATTGGTGCTTGGCCATTAGCTCATCTGCTTCGTGCAGACGTCATACTTACACGGTTGAGAATCGGGCATATCCTTTTGACGCATCGACATTTGTTGATGGGTGAGGATGCCCCTCTCTGTGAACATTGTAAGGCGCCACTTTCAGTTGGACATATTTTGACGTCTTGCCCTTCGCTTCAAGCCCAGTATAATATGTTTTTTGGCTCCAGTTCACCTATCTTATCTGAACTGCTGGGGGAGCCCCCCCCCCCCATCCTGCTCTGTTTGCCTTTTTATTTTTTACTGGTTTTATACACAGTCTGTTCTTTAGCAATTGATTTTATCGTTAAACTTTTATTGCATTTTACAAATATCTTTTTTTACAATCTTTTAAGCAATTTTATGTATCATTGTTTTTACCACCTTATATATCACCGTTTTTTATGACTTTTACTTATCATCTTTCTATCTTTTACCTTGTATATATCATCATTCTAACATGTTTATACATAATTTTTATCATCCGTTTTATTCAGTTTTTCACGGTTACTCGTTTTTATATTTAATAGTGTTGGTTATAAATCTGTTTTTTCACTGTTGGTTCGTGCTTGGCGACTCTTTTTGTACTCTCTTTTAGATGTAGTCTTGTGTTTGGCGCTTTATATCCTATTTTGGATCCTGCGCCATAAAACCCCAACCAACCAACCAACCAACCAACTCACTTTATTAATTCCAGAAGGAAATCAAAACTGGGATGCTTTGAGAATAAGGTAAAAATGTTGCTCATTTTTATGCGAATAACCATTGACCTTTTAAGAGTTTAATAATTTAAAGCTAATATTTGTGCTATGAGAATATTTAGTTTGCTCTATGATATGGATTAGAGTCATTTTAAAATGTGACGTTGGTCGAGTTTCAAACTGATCACGATTATTGTTCATCAGTGCCTCTAAAAGTATCATTAGACAGTAATAAATATTACTTTTTTGTAAGATGTCTTTCTTTTATTATTGATTGAATTTGACTTTAAATACATTACAAAAGTGATTTGAGATTATACTATATTCTTCAGATTTTGAATTAAGTTTCTTTTTATAAAATAATTTTCATATATTAGAGTGACAAATGAAAAGGGGAACTTAAACGTGAGGTAAATATGACCATCTCTCTTTCTCCTGCGATAATTTGATGCCATCAATTCCTTGTCATCTAACTTAGCCAACGTTTTCTCTTTTACGTGCGAAACAGTTTTTATTAAATTTCAGAAACCGTGCATTATCATGCATAATTGATTTTCTTGGTCTTTGCTAGTTTTCTCGAAAATTGCTCAGTGATACTTAACGATATTCTCATTGGTTTTAAATTATATAATATCTTTATAATCTCTCAGCAGTTTCTTCCTGATTATGATGACTTTATGTCTATCCAAATTGATTTTTGAATAATAGATTAAAATAACGTATTCTGAGAAATATCTTGTCGATATTTTAAAGTTCTTTCTTTTAACAATATCTGTTTATATCATCAGAAACGATTACTTTTATCGGGTGGTGGAAGATTTTGTATTAAGGGTTATTTTTAAATTTCAAATATTGTTAATATTATCAATCCCCATAAATTAAAATTAATAATTAGTTTTATATTTTATTATTACGTTCAGAAGTTTGGTACTGGTTTTCGTAAATTTTAATGTTTATGAATGAAGAAGTTTAAATGTTTTGCGTGAATTTAATCTGAATTAAATATGTTTAAAAAACTTATTCTACTTTAAATATACAATTTATTTTTTTGTAATTGCTTCATGTGTTCAATATACAGCCAAACAACTTCGCATGAAAGAAGCTGAACAAATCTTTTAATTAAAAATCAAACAGTAAACCTTTGAAATGAGAAAAAAAGAAAACTTATATGGTCTTTGTCAGTATTCAGCTTTGTATAATTGATTTGGATAAATTATTCGCTAAGAAAGTATATATATATATATATATATATATATATATATTTAAAAACAAAAATTGGTCATGGAATTGCTATGATTGTATGTCATCAGAATCTGTTAAAAAGGTGGCAGGTATTCAAGAACTTAACAGTTTACATAGATTTTCTGTTAGAATTTGAGCATATCTGTGTATGAATTATACCTATGCAAAAATTATGGCAGAATTCTGAATTAACTATTAAGGTCTTTAATTTTTGCCACTGTTTTAACAGTTACTGATAACACAAAATCATTACATTTCTACAAGCATTTCGCTTTGCTGGTCTAAATTAATTCAAATTTTTTAATTCGGAAATTGCACTTTCAGTATTCTGAAATTGTCATGAAATGTATCCAGTTTGCTTTATTTCCTACTTTCTGTGGAAACTCAGTACTCAGGTCAGCCTTTTAATTTTAAGTGTATGCAAAAATAAAAAGCTACGTTCTTAATTATACTGAAACACTTTTAAAAAGGTCTCAAGTATTCAGTTTGGACCTAAAGTATGAAATAACGGGAATTACAGGCATTCTATGACAATGCCTGAATACTGATCATGTAGTTTCCAAATAAAAGCAAGTTGAATTAAAGTAGACCTGGTTAAGTGAAATAGTCATAGAATTGTAATGATTTTATGTAATCAGAAACTATTAAAGTTACATAAATTCAAGAACTTAACGGCTTATATTGCATTTCTTTCAGAATTTGTACTTTAATACAAATAAAAATTATAGGTTTATGAATGATTTTTTTATTCATTTACTTCTTTGAGATGAAAAATAATATGAAAAAAAAATTTTACAAAGTTCAAAGTGGAGTGAACTCTGCCAACTATTTTGACGTTATTAAGCATGATAAACGGTTACATAAGTTTCAGCAGTTTAAAAATACGCAGTACTTCCGAAATAATCAAATGAGTATTGAAAATAATATGCTTAAAAATTTAAAAGCATTGACTTAATTGAAACGCAATGAACGGTTATTTTTAAAACTTTTCATGGAATTTAAAAATACGGATTGATTTTCACTTCTTATTAAGGTAAAAAACGCATACGGTTATTTTTGCCATTAATTACAGGAATGAATTAAATTTTGACACTTAATTAGTAGAGTAATTAATAGTAAGTAAATAATTTTTCTATTAAGTAAACACTTAAATGAACGTAACTAATTAACTGAAAAATGGATTCATTAATTTTTAGTCTAAGTAAAATGTTGCTTTAAGGCTAAAGTGTTTTATGTGAAATCAGCGTATGCACGTGATTTCGACATAACCAGTCATACCTTATTTGGAATGAACTTTATCTAATTATAAATTTAAAACAATTATAATGAAGTGTTTTAACACATGCCACAAAATAAATAGCTTATTTTTGATTTTTTACTCGATTGTTTATATAGCTATGAAATATTTAAAATCCAGTTAAATTATAATCGTAAAAAACTTTCTACATAATGGAGTTGAACTTAAACATAGTAGCACTGAAAAGACTTGAGTTTAAGAATGATTGAAAGTCATTTTAGTATTTTACTATAACTATTCTCTTTTAAATACAATATATTAAATTGCAAAATAAGGAGAGTGAAATCGATGTAAACTTAAATTATTATTCGTTTGTATTATACAATAGCTTTAGAATATGTCCAAAATTTGCATATCTGCTAAATTCTCCGGCATTTATCTCAGTAATGAGAAAATATGAGTTTCATCTAAAAAGACTTTTTTCACAAAATATATTCATGTATAGAGATATGTTTGTGTCTTTATTTGTATTCTCTTAATTACATGACCGCATTATAATAGATTGTGATGGAGAGGATAGATATTGTACCACAAAAAGCTTTGGCAAAGTTTATTATACGACCACTGTGTTCACTTTGCTTCCTGTAGCTAATAATACTCGCTGACCTTTTTTCCAATGAAAAAACAGAATTTTGAAAATATGTGATAAGTATATATTTTTTTAAAATTTATCTTGTGTGTACTAAAGTTTTCTTCATCATTTTCAGCTCATTTTCTAAGTCAAGATATATTTTATGAAGAAAAAGTATTTCCAATCCGTAAGCATAGTTGTGTTATTAATATAACTTAACAAAAATATTCTAACACTGTTGTTTCTCACGATTTCTATTCTTTGCACCTCATTTACAAATCTTATAACTGCTCTTATAAACATTTTCAGTAATATGTTCGAATATTAATCAAGACTTCTAGCATAAAGTAATTTTTAAAATTTGTATTTTAGAAGTATTTTTGTACAAGCCCCATCGGAATTTCAAGCATTATTTTTACTTAATTTTAGTTTATACTGGATCATCAGTTATGCTTAAAACAAACTTTTTGGTTGATAGCTGTGTAATAGTTGCAATTTAGCCACCTTTAGAGCACATAATATCGAATTTATGTTTTAGTGATATCTTAAAAGCTATAATTTTAGTTTCAGAGATGTAAATATTTTAGATGAAACTGGTAGTTGCTATAAAAAACCTTTATGGCTCTGTAAGTTTTCTACGTAATGTGTGATTTCTACGCGTGAATATAACAATAAAACAGTTATCAACTAATTCACTTTTAGCCTCTTTGGGTAAAAGAGGCTTTAAAAAGGAATAAAAATGCAGGAAAATTTTGTGCCCAAGGGGAAAAAATGAGGTAAAACATAAAATTCCATCCATAAATATTCATAAAATGTGCAGGAAATTAAATTTTGCCATTAATTTGCATTATTTGAGACTAGCGTAGATAAAACTTCATCATTTTGTTTTCCAGTGAATCTTAGTTTAAAAGGCATAAAAAATTACAAAACTACTATTAATATTCTTCATTAATTTTGTATATGGTAAGCAGTATACATAATATTGGAAACACCTCCAAAAATATTGTATCTGTAGAGACTACTTACTTGTATAGAAAATATTCCAAGTCCGTTTGAGCTCGAAATTTTCCAGACAGTTTTATAGCTAAATACCAATTTATTTGGTGCTTTATACATGAAGGAGATTCCCACAATGCCACGAGCTTGAATTTGATAATTTTGTGTTTGAAGAAAATATTAAGTTATATTCAAGTATTCACCCATACGTCAGGATTTTAAAATTCCAAAGTAAGATTGCTATAAGAGTCAAAAATTCAGTTATTTTGCTTTTAGTTTCTGTAATGTATCTTTTCTCAATTACTTATTTTGTGTATATATTTTAGCATTAGTTGAAGCAGTACAATTGTCTCAGTAAAGGATAAATCTTTAAAAAACAAACCTATATGGAAAATAGTTTAACAGACTTTGAGACAGGATCTGGATGAAAATGTAATATATGTAACAAATAGATTCATATCCTTTAATTTTTGATTAGTGAGGCTGAACGATTAAGACAGATGTATGTACAGAGTTATAATTAATTTACACGACGTTCCTTTTGAGCAGAAAAAGCCTATGACTGGTTACATAGCAAAGTATTGTTGCAGATCTGACAAAAAAGCCTTTTTTTACAAGTATATCATATATTTCTCCTCAAAATAATATAGACTATTATATTAATGGCTCTATGGAAATAAACGAAAAAAAATCAAAAAAAATTTTAGAAATAACAGATTATTAGTGTAACAGTATGTCATTATAAGGTTTGTTTTTAAACTAAAGCTCAGCAAGTTTTTCTAAATTTCCTAAAGACAAAATTTCGAAAATTTAGACTTAACACCCTTGTTGCATGTTACTTATTGAATAGGGTAAACGCATCTACAAAGGGCTCTTTTGTTATTGTCTCTAATACTTTTTTGTAAATATTGTTATTATAAAAAATACCTTCGTTATAAATTACATGAATATAGTTTATTGATATCAGAACAATATTTGTCATAGAACCTGGTTCAAAGAAATTACTTCCAAGTAAGTTCAACAGGTCATAGTTTCAAGATATAAAGAATAACACTGTACAACAACTTCAAACTTTTTTCTGTCCTTTAGATGAAACTACGCGATTCTGTATAATCTAAAGGTGCTTGTTTCATATATCAAAACCAAAATGGTCCATCACGTACCTTTTTGTAGGTGACCCACTTCTCATATTTATACAAATTGGTTACAGAGAAATGTAACAGAGGCTTGATTATAGAAAACACAAACACTAAAATGATTTTTTGGCCATTTCCTCCTGTAGACATCTGTTTGTGTGAACCTGATAACAGACCATCAATATTCAGCTAGTATATTTCCATTCCATCGTCCACTGAAATGCTTTTCAAACATAAAGATGTCCTAATGAAACCTTTCCCTATGCTCATCACTAATTGCGCCAAGGTTTTGAGGAAAGAAGTCCAGATGTGAGTCCAAAAAGTGTAGTTTTAAAGACATATTGCAACTTTTAACACGAAAGAATTTCACAGTGTCACCAACAAGATGTTCATATTTTCCAGCTTTCTCATTTCCAAGGAAACGTGAGCACACTGATTTGAATGCCATCCAGGCTTCTTTTTCTGCTTGTGACAGTTTATTTTCAAATTCTTCATCATGGAAAACTGCTTTAATTTGTGGGCCAATAAAAACCCCTTCTTTTAAGTTTGCCTCACTTAAATTTTTGAATTTGTTCCTGAGATGCAAGAAAGCCACTCCTTCTCTGTCCAGAGCTTTTACAAATATTTTCATCAAACCGAGTTTAATGGGCAATGGTAGAAGAAAGACATTGCGGATTCTCAAGTGGTTCATGTGATATGTTTTTGGTGCTAGGAATGAAGTTTTTTTTTTGGAGGCCACTGTTTACGGATGTAGTGACTTTTTCTGTCACGGCTGTCCCATTCGCAGAGAAAGCAACAGAATTTACTGTATCCCTATTGCATGCCTGTTAATATCCCAATGACTTTCATATCTCCACAAATATGCCATTTGAATGTAGTGTACTGAATTAACTTCAGTATAGCACTCATAAATTCGTAAGTTTCCTTTGTATTTGTAGAATATGCTACAGGAACAGACGGACAAACATTGTCTATATGGAGGAGCACTGCTTTGAGATTACGTTTGAACGAGTCAATAAACAGGCACCATTCTGTTGGATTATGTTCATTTCTCAATGCCTGAAATGGGCCATTCACATTACAGCAATGTACTTTGTCTTCTTTCTCCGCAAAATAGTCTACAAAAGGGCTTTGTCGCCTTTTAAATAAAATTATTTTGTGCTGCTTGCCGATACAGTATAGATTTAAATTACTAAAATGTGGATTTTGGGGGAAACGGTGCTTGGTAAACAAAAAATAATTACAGATTCATTATTTTCAGCCAAAAATATACAAGAAACACACATTTCATCTGAAGGACATTTTTCACGTTGCATAGTGTAATTTTTAAAAACTGCAAAATTTAAAATCATACTACGGCCTCTGAATCCTTAAAATTACACATATACAGGAAAGGGATAAATATTAAAATGATTTCAATCTTTCTGTCATGACATTTGCTAAAGCTATAAACTGCCTTACGTTAAATACGTTGGAATATTGTAACATTTCATTGAATAATTCTCTGATTTCTCGAAAATATCTTATAAAAGACATATTTATTCTATAAAGCCCTCAAATGCTATAATTCCCTTTTAATGACGTGTTTGCAGGGAGCTTCCCATCTTCTTTATATCGCTTTCATGACTGCTGTGCATAGATTACAAATGTTTGTCTCTAAATACTTGTAGAAACAATATTTTTTTACTAACTATTTTCCTTATCAAAGAAAGATAATAAATCTTCATAAACATCTAGTATTCCAAGCGGCAATAAACAATGCTTCTAGCTTCAAACAGGAAAGTCTCAATGCAAACATGTGTCTACATGCTACTTCATTGTTTTGACCGGTTGACTGGCAGTGTTATTTAAACAGTAATAACAGTTTCGCCAAGCAGTAAGTATCAGTAAACAGTTTCTGCAAAATCAACTTGGAGATCAAACAATCGACTCCAAAGAACATTTTAAAAGTAGAACATAATTCTCCTGGGTTTGTTCTCGATACTTAAAATGGCATAATAGGTTTAAAGTTTACTAAGGAAAGTTTCTCAGGAAAAAAGAGTATACTAGAGTAGTAATTACATTTAAAATTACTCGAAACATTTCGGCCTTCTTTAGAATAAAATTGACAATCGAATCCTTTAATCAGAGCTTTCAGTAACTTTAACATGTAGGAGTCTTGATAAACTCTTGCTTTAATGATGAACGCTTACATAATGATGAACACTTTCCAAGGAATTTTTGTAAAATCAGCTGTCAAATATTTTAACTCTATGACATTTAGATTTTTTTATGGCACTAAAAATGAAGAATCCTGCTGAAACTACCTATATCCAGTGTCTGTGGGTTTCTAGCGAAGTTAACCAACATAAAATCCAGCTAAACATTTGTCTCATTCTTCTACGGAGTGACATAATCCATCCCTCATGTCACTTGATTAATTCATAATATAATCTAGTGGTAGAGTAGCATCTTTGAACCAGTCTTTCGTATGTTCTCTAATTAACATATTTTATCATTTCTAAGTCTGTATATCATTTTAGATATCCATTTTATTTAATTATGTTATGTGTTTATTCTCAGATTTTAATTATGATTTTAATAATTTACCCTTTAAGGTTTACCTTTATACCTTCATAATTATTGAATCTACTAACGTAATCAGTAATTCATTGTGATTCATTTGACAAAGTTAAGAGGAGAATTTAAAAGGTATTATACACACATGTACAGCCCATATTTATTAGAATGTGGAGGTGTTACATCTTTAATATTCTCTCATTCCTTTGCATCATATAAAACTTGAAGAAATGATCTGCTACTCTGAACTTAATTTTCCAAACTTGTTTATACATCAGCTTGCTCTATTTTTGAAGATATAATATTGAATTACTTATGTATTGTTAAAACTATACAAAAGATTTTTGTTTTGAATTATTTTTCTTTTGTCTCTGAAATTCCTTATGTAATTCAATGGAAAATATGCTTGAATGAAAGATGACATTCATGTTTATGTAAGAAAAACACAATCTACTGTAATAAGCTGTCAGGATAAAATGCCACTCTTCTAGTCCATAAAATGTCAATTTTATCATCGAAAGGAATTTCTGTGGATTACCAGTATACTAAGTGTGTATGACAAGCACAAAACTTTCGAATAAATTCTTAGAGCAGAGATTTTTGGGAAATCAACGACTTTTCCATAAAAAAAATTTGATTGACTTCATAAAGACTTCATAACAGTAAAAATATATTTCTCTCGTACGTCTTCCTTTTAATTCAATCAAAGCTTGTCACGCTTATTTTTTTAAAAAGGAATAAGCCTATGCACAATTTATTTCCTATCACACAAGTTTGGGCAATTTTAGCTACATGAACAAAAGTGACATGCTTTTACCTTAAAGAGTCAATAAAAGTAGACCCAAAATTTTGATCTAATTTCAGTTGTATTTTAAATTCTGCGTAAGAAACTGCTGATTAGGGTTTGACGGTTTTTCAAACCCGGTTTTAAAAAACCGGTTTTTAAATTAAGAAAACCGGTAACTTTAAAAATGGAGTAAGAATTCAGCAAGTACTAAAATATAGTGCGGATTACAGCACTCTCCGTATGTACTATTGTTCACACTACACTTAATCATATCAAATAATAAATTGTTGGGAAAATTTCTTCCACTAATCAACTTAAAAAATGGAGTAAAAATTCAGCAAGCAATGAAAAAAGTGTAGAAAATTAACTATTACTGGCTGTAGGTTGCTATGCCGGCGACGGTTAAGCCTAACCTCGCGATAATTTATGCTCTCGTTTTCACGCCTCTCTCTTAATGAGTTATTTCTTCTTCGCTTTCTTTTTTGAGACTGTTCCCAATTTTCACTTGATCGTGCAGCTCGCTTTCGAGCATTCCTTATTTCAGTGCGTAAATCCATGTTGACACGAGGTTGCAAATTGCGGACGGCCGCTAATATTTACATCTGGTAGTTGCAGCCGTTGCCATTCGGACTGTAGAAATATCGTCGATTTTTGTGCCGCATACCTACGTGTTTTATATATATATAGATTATTTGAAACTTTTTGTTTGAGTTTTCGTTATTTTGTGTAAGTAATGTGTAATCCTTATTTTTTTTATTTGGACTTTGATATTGATTTCGTTTTTTGTTATTTTATATAAATTAAATAAAATATTTTTCCCTATTCTATTTTTTTTTTTTTGACAAAAATTCAAAAACCGGCTAAAACCGGTTTTTGGAAATCTGGAATTCGAAAACCAGTTTTTCAAAAAGTAGGTTTTTGTATAAACCCTACTGCTGATGTCTTATGAACCCTCGCCTACGGGCTAGTTTTAGTTTAACTGGTGTTTGGATGCTATTTCGTAAAATAATTTATTAGTTTACAAGTTTAACTCAAACCAAATATCCAAGTTTATGAGCACGCTTTAAAACACATTTCTTTCATATTTCAGGATTAAATATTAATTATAGTTCAAAGATTTTTTATAACGGTTTGCTTTATTATTATCCTATATAAATATGACATTTAGCAAAATGAAAGTAAATAAATCATTATAAATCATCTTGAAAAATGTGGAAAATAAAATGACGTCAAGTAACGAAGAATTTAATAGTTACTCGTTAGATACAAGGTAATTAAACATAATTATATCTCTCTTTTGAGAAACAGAATTATAATATTTTCACTGTATGACATGTTAACCACTTTTCAGTGACCTACCTGTACAGATGGCAATAAAAGCATACATATATTCATTCACCTCATATTTCACTGGTATATAAGTCGTTGAGCCACAATATTTTTTCTTTTAATATAATTTTGCGAGAAAAATGCTTACAATATGTTCTTTGAGTAACTGGGGTGATTAATGATAACTGTTAAGTGTTTTAGATTTTTAAGGGTATATTTGTAAAAGATGAAACATACTGAATATTGTATTGATCATGTGGAGCTCCATAGTAATTAAGCATGTGGATTATTCCCACCTATGTACAGAATCTTTATTATATTTTATCTAATATTTAACATTTTCAGTAGGATTTGATCAGAAAAAAGGGATAAAAGGTACTGTGCTCCATAGATATAACTATATACGAAAAGATATGTACGTTATTTTAAATTGGATTTCTTTTATGATAAAGATGTTTTCTTTTTTTCAAATAATGTGTAATTTTTTCAGTTTATTTTGTATTAGACTAAGCGTAAAAAGATATTTGTTACCGCCCCACCCAAACACACACGAAATATTTTAATACTCTAAATATGTTAATTTATATCACTAAAACTTGCAGTAAAATAAATTTCGTTTGAGAGGTTTATAATTTGTGAGTAATTTCAAAGTATGATTTTTTAAAGTTTAACGTTTAATTTTACCGTGAAAAAATCCACTCCTTATAATTACCTCTGACTGACTTGATATATATCAATTTATGATAAATAATTTTTGAGATTTTAATACTTCCATAATATATAGCATTGATGGCGACTGGTGACGGTACAATATAGTTGAAAATGTAAAATAGGATTTGTAAGGTTTTTTTAAGCTCGGAATCTTATTTTTTATGGTTATAAGCAAAAATTAAAATACTTACTTTGAACTATAATTGATAAAGAAATTTTAATGCGCAAAAATTGACTGAAAATAGAATAAAAGGTAATCCCCATTAATAATTAAATATTACGTATGATGTCAAAAGTTATAGCTATTTAGAAAAAAATACCAACAGAGTTATTTTGTTCATTAATCATTATCTGTCAAAAATAATTATCATTTCGAAATCTGTCTCATACTAATCGTTTTATAATACGATTTCAGAATCCAGCCCACTATATAAGCCGAAAATTCGAATATTACTTTGCTTTTGAGCCCTTTCTTTCAGCCTTTCATTTCTCAAAAATTTTTCCTTCGGACTCTCATTTTCAATACAGTTGTTTTATTAGTGCGTTTTTATATTTAAACGTAGAATAATAAATAATAGTAATATCTTTTATAAAAAAAATACAAGGAATATATATATAAGTAAGAGTTCAATAGTGCCTCTAATGAGCAGTGTTTCATTATTATAATATTGTCTTATATCTTTTATTTAAAAAAGGGAGAAATAATTACATAATTTAAAACGTTTCAAAATTAAAATTCAGCATTTCTATATATTATATATTGTTATTCATACATCCGTTCACTTTTCTGAGAGTTGTTAATGATTTAAGAAGTTTAATTTTTTTAACGCCTCTTTCAGATCTTTAGACAGAAAAAGTTTCGAAACACGAAGTTACAACAGCCTGCATTTCAAGTGAATTTTTCTTTTAATCCTTCTTTTCGGATGTGTGATATCTTATTCATCACTCCTGCTGTTTCACTGAAAGGTGACGAGAATTTCAGCTAATGGGATGTTAAAAAATTCAAGCGGATGTGTTCTCTCTAACTAGGGGTTTATTGTTGGGTTGTTCTCCTTTTCAAAGGATTCTTTCCCATAAAACAGATGGTGAAGACAATTTATTTAGGCTATGTTTTTGTCAGTGCACATGAGATTGGAATAAAAGTGAATCTATAATGTTTGTAGTTAGTTGGTAGTTCTAAATATCTTTGAGTTAAAGTTGATTTAAATCATATGCGTTGGGTATCAAATGATGCCCTCTTTTTTGTGTGTTTATTTAATGTCATATCCAGTGTGATATTCGGATCATTATAGGAAATATATATATATATATATATATATATATATTAAGGAAAAAACTGTTACATTACATATAAAAGTTAGAAAAAATGTAAATTGTTTCTAAATTTTTGAGCATATAAATATTTATTTATTATTTATTGCTGTGACTTATCCGTTTGGTTTACAATAAGTAAATTTTAACACTATTCACCATACAGGTTTATATATTTGTCTTATCTACTTCCTTGCAAGTTTGTTAGCTGGGTACGAGCTGTAACTATAAACAATACAGTACAGTATATAGACAATGTGATGGCCTTGTATATATATATATTTCGCACATTTTTAGACGATTTTGGTAAGCGGTAATAAAAAATCGTTTGCTGCAAAAGAAATAATTGCAATTGTACTATGTTTTTAAAAGTCAAAATTATCGTCTAGGGCTTGAAAGTTTTGTTTTTATTCAAAATGGCGTTTTTAACAAAGCAGTGGCGTTTTAACAAAGCAGCTCGAAGGCTACATTTACGCACTTTCCGAAGAGAAATATGCATTCTCCGTTATCCAGAAACGATGTGAGATTCGTGGTTTTGTGATATCTAAAGCGTCGGTAGGTAATATCGTCAACAAGAAAGGAAAAAACGTCAAATTGGAGCCTCAAGTGGGACAAAAATTCCAAACAAGTATCCAAGGAAAAAACGGACATCTTCGACTATTGCAAAGGTACGTTGTTTAATGTTAAAAGAAAATCCCCCTAGTCAAAGGACAGTTGCAAAATCATTAAAATGCTCGGTGTCCACTGTAAACAAAATGATAAAAGTTTATTTAAATCTTAAGAAAGCGAAAAAACGCAATGTGCATCGTCTTCTTCCAAATCATATCGCTGAACGCAGGACACGCTGCAGAATTCTATATGAGAAACACTTATCCAAAGGAAAATGGAAAACAATTGTCACAATAGATGAATCATGGGTGTATTTAAATGATTGCAACAAAAAAAGAGCCATTTATTATCATAAAAGGGGAGAAAAAAATTTAAGTACATGGTTCAAAGAATCGAAAGACAGTTTTTCTATGGGATTCATGATTGTTGCTGGTTTTTCTTATAATGGCAAGTTAAAAATAAAGAGAGTGGAAAAAAAGTCAAGATTAACTCCAAATACTATCAGGAACATATTTTATGGCCAATTTTTCTGAATGAAATACCATCGCTTTACCCACAGTGCCATCAATCTGTGAGACTTCATCAGGACAAAGCTAGCAGTCACACATCAAAATACACTGTAAATTTCCTAAAAGAAATGGAACAAAAAACTGGTATCAAGGCCATACCCTTCACTGATATCCCTACTAAATCTCCCGATGTATCACCTATGGATTTTTGTGCTTTCGGACTTTTAAAATCTGCATTATCCAAACGTCGTCCCAAAACCCTTACAGGACTCTGGAAAGCTGTTCAGGAGGAATGGGATAGAATACCTCTTCTGACACTTCAAAAGGCATTATTATCCTGGAAATTGCGGTGTCGAAAGATAGTTCAGAACAAGGGATGTCAAATAGAACATTTAAAACACAAGAATTTTATGTAATTTAGTTTTGTGAATACAATATACATCGTCTAAAAAATGTGTGAACAGCCTCTGTATACTATATATATATATATATATATATATATATATATATATATATATATATATGTGTGTGTGTGTGTGAACCCATTCCTTAAAGTTCGAGTCTGTGCTTATCTAACATTTTTTTAAGATGATGAAACAACTATTTGATTTGTATGATATAAGATTTTTTTTCTTATGTGGAGGCAATTCTCGTGAGACCTTCGCCTTTTTGTTATTCTCCGCCATGTCTTGCTGGCTACTATATTATGGGAACACAAATTAGGCGAGCCAGCATTTCTTCCTATGAGGGGACAACACAGTAACGATCGAGCCTTACTCAGGATTTGAACCAACGCACACTGCGTGGTAGCTGACAACTCTAACCACTGTACCATGTGAGCGACTGTTCTAGTAAATTTATTTAGCAAATCAAGTTTCTTTTTCTATGAAGTAGAGTTATTGACAACTATGTACTCATACAGCTCCCGGCCTAAAAAATTCTTATCTTAATGTACTTTCCACATTGGATTAATATCCAGCCATTATGCTAATCATTTACTTGTGCTAAAAAAAAAAAAATTCAAGTAAAAACAAGTTACAAAAAGAACGCGGTTTACTTCTCGGGGAATACAAAAATTTGTTTTATTTAGTACAGAGGAAAATTAAAATACGCCCGTATGTTACGTGTTTTTTAAAGTTCAATGCTTTACTCCTTAAAATTTGCTTCCAAATACAATAACTTTTTTTTCGAATCCGACAATTTCACAAATTGAACTTTCAAAGATGCTTATTGCTCCATTACGACGATTTTGATCTATTAATCAATAGTTAGGTAAATGTATTACAGAAAAAAATTGATTGTCATGAATTATTCAACAGTGCTTATCGAGAGCGAAATGTCTGCATATTCAATTTAATGATAAAACAAGCACACGAATATTCATCGAATCTATTGGGTACGCTGAATTAACGATAGTGTCCAGGGATTGAGATTTGTATATCATATTTAGACGTTACTAAAATGTATTCATTAATATTTTGTTATTTCTCAGTGTTCTTAATCGTTGTGCTTATATTGATAGGCTAGTTAAGAAAGTGTTTATACAATATACTGAAATCTTACGGCTTGGTCGTTACCGTGCTGTCCCCTCATAGGGAACAATGCTGGCTCACCGGAATGGTGCTCCCATAATAAAGTGGCCAACAAAACCTCGCGGTAGATATCAAAAGTCAAATATCTCATAAAAATGTACCTCCGCATTCGATATCTTTTTTCTTGGGTGATATTAAGTTAATTACGGGGTATATACACTGAAGAGCCCAAAAAGAATTTGGTACAGGCCTACGTATGCAAATAACGGAGATATGCAACAAATCAGCGTTACGCGGTGCGGACGACAGCGCCTATATAAGAAAAAGGGTGTTTGGCGAAGCTGTTAGATCGGTTCCTGATGATTCAGTGGCAGGTTATCACGATTTATGAGACTTTTTAACGTGGCGTTATAGTCGGTGCACGAGAGATTTGATATAGCATCCCCGAGGAAGCGGTGCAATTTTGATTTTCACTTATGACAATTTCCCGAGTGTACCATGAATATCAGGTATCAGTTAAAATATCAAGTCTCCGACAGCGGTGCGGCCGGAGAAAGACCTTGAAAGAACGGGACAGTCGACAACTGATGAAAATCCTTAAACGACATAGACTTGCAACACTTGCTGCGGATAAATTGCTGCGGATTTCAATGCTGGGACATCAACAAGTGTCAGCGTGCGAACTGTTCAACGGACCGCCATTGATATTGGCTTTTCGGAGGCGCAGGCCCACTCGTTTACCGTTGGTGACTGCACGGCACAAACCTTTACGCCTCGCCTAGGCTCGCCAACCACCCCATTGGACTGTTGATGCATAGAAACACGTTGCCTTATCTGACGAGACCCGTTTCCAATTGTATCGGGCGTATGAACGTATACGGGTGTGGGAACAACCTCATGAATCCATGGACCGTACATGTCAACCGGGGACTGTTCAATATTGTGGAGCCTCTGTGATGGTATGGGGTTTGTGCAGTTGGCGTGATATGGGACCCCTGATACGTCTAGAAACGACTCTGACAGATGACAGGTACATACGCATCATGTCCGATTAGCTACACCCATTCATATCCATTGGGCATTCCGGCAGACTTGGACAATTCCAGCAGGAGAATGCGATACCTCACACTTCGAGATTTGTTACCGAGTGTTTCAAAGATCACTCTTCTGACTTTGGCCACTTCCATTGGCCACCTAAATCCCCAGACATTAACATTATTGAGCATATATGGGATGCCTTGCAATATTCTGTTCGGAAGAGATCTCCACCCCCTCGCACACCTACGGATTTGTGGACTGCCCTGCAGGATTCATGGTGTGAATTCCTCCAGGATACCTTCAGACATTAGTCTAGTCCATGCCATGTCGTTTTGCGGCACTTCTGCGTGCTCGTGGGGTCGCTATCGCTACACGATATTAGGCAGGTGTACCAGCTTTTCTGGCTCTTCAGTGTACATTTGACCAACTTTTGAGTAAAAACGGGGAAAAGTACAAACAATTAGAATTTGAACATTTTGATTGATCCTATATATTTTCCTGAGATATTAATAATATTTTTTTAAGATGCCTCTATAATCCAAATAAAAGCATTTTGGTGACCGATTGTGAAACTCACGCATATACAAATTGTGCGATGTTTTGGACAATAATTGATACAACTTTTCTTAATGTGCTTTGCGGTTTTTTTGGTGGCTACTAATAAGTTAACTAAAATTCTAAAAAAAAAACAAATGACTAAAACTGTTTAAGAACTGATGATGAAACTGATGAAGAAGAATTTATTTCGGAGGAGGATAATTGTAGGGAAGATCAAATTTTTTGGGCTAAAAAATCTAACGAAGGGACTAGTATATTAAAAGTAAAAGCTAATAAGATGGGGGGGGGGGTGGCTGAGTATATCAAAATTTCCTAATCCGAATTTTCATGTAAATTGTTATCAAATGGACCAAATGAAAAATAATAGTATATATCGCATAATTTTACTCTCGACGATGGTTTGAAATGAAATTTTATCGAGAACGAGAGAAATCCACTTCACACTCGACATTAATAAATTTGGTGGTCCTCTGTGGATTAGGATTTTTTTTTCAAATTCGTAAAATTTTGGCTGTGGGAAAATATGTAAACAATTATTGGAAATTCCTCTCTAGGGTACATAAATAAAATTAGTACAATACGAAAAATATATTTAGGGTACATAAATAAAAAAATATATAAGACAAAAAATAAATATAAAATCATTATAAAATACAACTTAAATGTAAGGGGAAAATAATATATAAAATAATATTAAACTAGAATTTCACAGGAATAAAAAAACAACATGAAGAACATAAAGTAAAATACAAAATAATAGTTCCAATGAATTTAAAAATTATATAATTCATATCATGCAAAATAATTTAAAAGTCCATATGTAGCTCTGTGTTTTTATCAAGTTTTTCATGAGGAATGACGGACAATTTTTATGGCATCCAAAGGGAACTACTTTACAAACTCTGAAACTGATTCCTTTCGTCAAATCATTACACATGACTTCCTCTACTCTGATACATCGCAAGATGTCATTAAGGACAAATTCTCTATTTCTTGTCATGTAGAAAATATAATTCATGTCTTAAACATTTGTGCACAAATGTTGAATATCCCAGCATTTTTATACACAATACGAGCAAGTATGAAATATATATCATTATATATATCATTATATATCATTTATTAATTTGGATATTTTGCATGAAAATTGTAAATATCTACATCACTGAAAATGTTGGATACCTCTCCAACTCCTTGTATTAAAGCTATAATGTGTTAGAAATTTCTTTATGAGTTCCTTAGCTTTTGAGTTTGTAAAAAAGGTTACATTTCTAACTTTGGCACAAATTATGAATTTCAAGTAAATTTTATCACCAATTAATTTTTCGTATCAATTTATTACTGCTGCAATATCCACAGGAATAAAAGTTAAAAGCATTAACGGCATGCAAAACCATTACATTACGTTTCCTTCTGTTCTACCTTTATGATTATTCACCAAGGTTAATATCAGATTCTCCTGTTCTACTAGACAGGATTTTTTTTCTCTAAATTATATTTTTTAAAGGTAAAAACTCCGGTAAAACTGCCCAAAGAACATTTTCTGTCATTAAGGTCGACGAAAGGCGAACCATCTCCGTAATTGGCTGTCAAAGATCGATTCAAAAATTGCTTCAATTCAGGAAAATCTAAATCTGTGTGATTGCGTAGTCCCAAATGACAATAAGTCACGCGCAATAAGATAAATGATTGTTGAACTCTCCCTGCTGTGATTTCTATGTCTTTATTGATGATTTTTCAGATTATGTCATCTAGGGTTCAATTAGATATCGGAATATATTTTGAATTAGTGATGCCTAAAATTAAAAAATACGATTATGTTTATTTATAAAGATAGTTGCAAAAAGAAATGTTTAATACCTGAAAATGATTACGATTATCTTATTGGAGTACCTGTAGGGTAAGAAAACACTGATACGAGCTTCTGCAAACTTCTTGATAGGGAGCATACGGTAATTTTTAACGTTTTTACGCCCACAGATTTTAGTACAAGGACATCATAAATCAAATGGACATTATAACTTTTTTATTAATCCTGCTGCAACCTGAAAAAGGCAATTTTGCCTGTTAATATATTACATTAAAATGTAAACCATTTCTCATTTTGGTTCATAATGAACTAAGTCGTCACTTTTGTAATAGTTAACTTGAAATTATTCTTTTTAAGATGTAGAATACTTTTATCTCATACAATGTTTGTAAAAAAATATTTTCATAATATTTCCTATCGGTTAACTGAACGTAGTCAAAATTGTTTCATGAAATTATGTAATGCATATTCAAGGTCATTAAAATTGAACATTTAGATTGCTTTTTCCTCACAGGGTATTTTATGTGGGTCAATGCCTTCTGAGATTCATATGATCAAGTTAATTTTGCTGTTTTTAATTATAATATAAAGCCTTATAAAAATAGGGGAATTTAAGGTCATTTGGGTAAATAGTTGCTCTCAGATGGTTTGTATTGTATACGGATCATTGCACTGGCTTCAGTGTCACATGCCAGAAATAACGACAATAGTTACTTCTCCTTGGTATCCACCATAGATCACTGATACACCGTGCACTCTCTATATAAATAAATCTCTGTAATCGATATCACTTCCAAAAATCAAATTATGTGCAATAATAATTTTAATAAGTGTTCTGTTTTCGATTTCTTTAATAATTCCATTAATAATTTGCAACTTTTATGACATGTGTACCCTATAAGTAAATTTTTTCTTCGCAAACTTCGAAGATTTCACCATCAATATTGAATGGTGAAACGTATCAAACTTTTTTCATAAGGGTCTAAGCTTAAATTCTTGCTAGTGCATGGATGTTCCTCTGCTGTCCTCTTCACGGGAGTAAAGTTGTTTCCTCAATTGGATACCCTCATACTAAAGTAGCCAACATACATCGCGCTGTTTATGGGTGAATAAACTGAGGATAAAAATCTAGGTCTCAAAAATTCTATCTTGTATCCCACGGTCATGACCCCGAACTCGTTTTTGTAAGTAGAGAGTCTAATAAAATGAAGAAGCAAAAGTTTCAGTTCTATCATTCCCTTTTATTATTTGATGAAACTTGATATTACTTGGATCAATATTATCCTTTGGATATCTCGCCGATGTCAATCACTATCTTGCATTTTTCCCCGACGAGCGTTATTTATCGACACTCGCCCACATCACTGCAAAATTTATTGGTTTCTTTAATGTACTGGTGGACAAGTATTATCCACTCGTTCCACCTAAATTTAGGCGAGTACTCTCATGGACTAAATCTGATTAGTTCGTACCTTCCTTCCTTCTATATACCACCTGGAAGGACCTCTCGGCCTTGAGGGATTTACCGTGACTATAACCGGCGTAGACACGAGGATATTTAGTAGTGCTTCTCTCGATTTGAACCGTATACCCTCAGTGAAGAATTCCGACTAACCACTAGGATGCCATGGGCTTCACTATCTTCCAGGATATCATGTCGATGTGCATTTCATGTCAAAATGCAGTGATATTCTAGAAGGGTTTGATTCACTGTACACGAAAACCTCAATGATAACGCTTCTGAGACGTAACGTTACATTTTCTTAACTTGTTATGTTTTCTTAAAACGGTTCCTTAACTTATTGCATCTATCCAATATCACATGGGTTTAGCTCTTGTGTTGCAAAAGATGACTGAGGCAGCCAAAATCAACCAACAGTTATCACATGGTAAGTTAAACTGCATTCTGGAAATTTATATTCAATATAAACCTGAAAAATCCCAGAGTATGGGCAATACGCAAAATAAAGGAAATGCGGGATTTAAAGTGTTTGATCATTTTTACTACGTTTCATGTATGCGTCTATGCTTTTCCTCATGTCAGATTTGTGCTGTCAGAGAAAATTTAATCGTAAGCTTAGGAAGTAGTATAATGATATTTTTAACAGACTTTTTGGTCATTTTTGCAAAATGACCAGAATTCCCATTTTTCAAAAAATATGAAGCAGTTGAACTCCTCAATGTATTAATAAAAGAAATCTAACAGGAATATTTGCAATTTAATACCAATAATCTTAATTACATCGTATATTTTTAATATATAAGAAGCAATCCCTATAAAATGTCGTTCACAAGAGAACAATGAAATTTTGTCAAAAATAATTGTACAGTATAATGCTGATAATTTTGGTCATAAAATCTCTTACAATATTATGAACAATGAGTTTTTGTTTTATTCTAAAGTTGTATGCTAGCCGTCCACATAGTATAGTGGTAGGCGTCGTGAGGTTCCGTGCAGTGGGCTTGGCTTTAAATCCCGACTACGGCTTGGTCCTTACCGTGTTGTCCCTTCATAGGGAGGAATGCTGGCTTACCTAAATGCTGCTCCCATAATAAAGTAGCTAGCAAGACATCGCAGTGAATAACAAAAGGAGACAGTCTCACGACAAGTGCCTCCACATAAAAACAAAACAAAAAGAGTCGTATGTTGTGTTCATATCAGTTATTAATAAACAGAAGTAGTTACGAATAATCATAAACAACAAATGCTTAACATTAAGTTACAAGAATTTATTCCATATCGGCTCATAAGAAAAAGGATTGTTAAAATCGCAAATAAAAATATGTATGTCCAGCAAGATATTTTATGAACGTACAATAAAATTAGTAAGCTGTCTTCAATCCTAGAGTACAAATTACGGAGTGTAAGTTTAACCTTTTCTTTGTAGAATAATATATATATATATATATATATATATATATATATATATATATATATATATATATATATATATATATATATATATATATATATATATACTACCTTAAAACTCGCACTTCGCTACGGAGTACATTCAAATTAAATAGAACGGTCTATGTATGCAATTAATGCCAAAAAAAGATAAATAAATAAATATATATATATATATATATATATATATATATATATATATATATATATATATATATATATAATAAATACGACGATCAATGTATACAATTGATGTAAAAATAAACAAAAAAAATATATTTATAAAAAAAATCGTAAGGGATATTTTTATAGACAAAATAATGTAGAAGAAAATATTGAAATTAAATGTAATAGGACATACTAAAGAATATAGTACAGTTAATATAGTACAGTTTGAGGAACATAATATCATTTATTGTATTTTAATATTTTTTTGGATAATGTCCAATCGTCTGTCGCACTAGCAAGCAAAAAAATATTTTTTGTGTATTTAGTTGTGATGCACGTGACGATAAATTTATTTAAAGTACCAGAAAAAGAAATCACGTGATCAGCATTTAATAAATTAAATTGTAAAAATTAATCTTTAAAAGTTCACTAAAAATCAGAAAATGGAGGTAAAGATTCGAAAAAGATCTCATTTTAAGGGAACATTTATGATCTTTCTCGTGATATAAATTTTATAACCCTCAAATTATTATTTTAAATTGGAAACTTAAAAAAAGTTACTAAAACAGCTTAAAAATTTAATTTAAAAAAATCTAAGAAGAATTTTTCAAAAACCTTTCTTAGTACACCCCTACACTATAAGAAAAATCGCCATGCAAAATTTCAGCCCTTTAGGTCCAGCGGCTTGGTCTGTGCATTGTATGGCAGTGAGTCAGTCAGTTACAGAAATAATATATATATATATATATATATATATATATATATATATATATATATATATATATATATATATATATATATCTGTAAGACTAAGATTGCTTCGTAAAATTTCTACATGCAAAGAAAAATTTAAGATCAGTTATGTTATTACAGAAGTATGAGAATGAAACAGACTTTGATTTAGCTGCTCATTAGCTGTTTACATGTCAATTCCTTTTTATATCTCTCCTGTGTTCTAAAGTACCTCTAACCGAATCCTTATAAAAAAAATATTAAAATAACCTATCATCCGCTATGGAAATTACAGGAAGAAATTACTTGTTGGGAAACACATATAAAGGAGTAAATCGATGAGTTTGAGCAAATTCTAGAGCAGAATTTTCGAAATATTTTGGAACTGTGTTAATGGTCTGAATAACTCTTAGGGCCTGTTCACATAGGAGTCCGGTAGCGGAAGCGTAAAAGGGAAAGTGGAACTGAAACGTAAACAAACCAACCATAGGCGTTAAGAATTTCGTTGCTAATCATTCGGAGGTTTGTCATTGGTTAAATATATCTCAATACTTCCGCAACGGGACTCCTATGTGAACAGGCCCTTAGAGCTTAACGTTATGGACAATGTATGCTTCGTGTTGATTACACCTCAGCTAACTGTTCATGATGTTTAGCAATAAACAACTATCGCTTAAAAATTTTTTTAGGTATAAACCCCAATGAAGTTATACTTAATTGAGAAGGATGACAAAAAGTAGAAATAACCCCTTCACAGTTATATGCACAATCTCCTAATTGTTTATTTGTTTATCGGTATTTTAGACTACGGTCACATTTGTCTACAGGACGGTTAAACAGATTTTATTTATTATTTTGAGTTTTTATTTCCAAGATAAAACGCAGACTGAAAAATGCAGCTCAACTACTAGAGATGAGTATTTTTTAGATAATATCAACCAAATTATCAGCAACATTAATCTTTGAAAGATACTCAAATATGATACGCAAGAGGAATAAAATAAATATACTTTTTGATGTTTGGATATTAAACTGTAAAATATATAATACTGCAAGGAATCGATATATAAATGTGATTTTTAACACATATCTAGACTTATAGATTTCGAATTCAATACATCTATTCAAAATATCGTTACTTGGTAAATGTATGTATCGATCGATCATTGATGTCAAGGTGAACAAAATACGCTTGTTAGTTGACATTTTACTCTGTCTTTGTGACATATGACCTAAAAATATACGGTAGACGCGTATATGTTGTTAATTAAGTTGAACTGATAAACAAGGAATATTGGTGAATAGTAAATATCTTTTATAAAACTTTAAGTTCAGTAGCAAGTAGTTTAAGGTAAATAATTATATATTTAAGAGAGAGAAATGGGTAGAAGAACTATTATGACATGCTAAATAGATTACGAGATATTTCTTAGTTTGATGATGGCAGTGAAAGAAAGTATGCAAAAACAAATGATATCCTGATTTCATGACAGCCGGCTTGTATAATACGGTTCATTGTATTACGGCTAATTCTTTTGCATGACTTAATTCAGTCGAATTAAATCAGAAATTTAAGCCAGTAATTATCCGAAGATTAACGAGTATGTCATTGTCAGAGATATAACGCGCATGAGATAATCATGATGCAATATTTTTCAGGGAAGAGTAAGTTACATTTAGTAAAATAAAGGTTTTAGATGATATTCCACTTATATTCTTCCGTAATAAAATAATATTTTCTTGCTGTTGTGAATATTCATTTAACGTAGCAGTAGATGCATATACTTCACTAAAGAGTTTTACCTTAGAGTAGTTAGATATTATGGGTTAAAATATTTATTGCTAATATCAGGATAATAACCTGCAGCGACTAGGATATAGGAAACATCTTGTAAGAAATTGTCTCTTTATGCTAACTCTCTCTCTCTTTCTGTATATAATATATGTAAATTATCTACCAATAAGTATTTGGACAACCATGGAAATGACGATATCTGCGGTCCTGATATACATCACGCCCTTCGCCGTTAAATATCGTGTAGGAAACAACATTGGCATTAGTCGCATGCAAGATGCCATGAAGTGCAGAGTTATCTGATTTCGAAAAAAGTGTAATCGTCGGGTGTCACAGAAAAGGCTGATCATTAAGGGACATATCTAGCGAGCTGAATTATTCAAAATCGACAGTGGCCAATTTGATTCAGAAGTGGAACACAATCGATGGTCCACATACTCCAATAGTTTCAACAGGCATCCTGGAGTGTTGTTTAGAGGAATACCATCCGTAAAGGAGCATCTGCTTGTTTTCATGGCCGTGCTGCCGCCCATAAGCCTTTGATCACAAAGTTCAACCGCGCTTCTCGGTCAATGTGGTGCAAAGCACGTCGAAAGTGGACCGTAGATGAGTGGAAACGAGTTCTCTTAGCGACGAATCAAAGTTCACCCTCTACCGTTCGTATGGCAGAGTCTGAGTCTGGCGTCTGCTTGGAGGCAGAGGTGGAATTATGGTCTGTGGGTGTTTCTCTTGGTATGGACTGGGAACCTTGTTCCCATTCATGGTAAGCTCAACGCCGACGCCTATTGCACTATTTTGGATGACAGTGTGTTTCCTACGTTGTGGCAGTTTTATGGGTTGGACCCATGTTACATCGAGGACGACTACACCAGCTGTCATTATGCGAGGTCCACCATCGTCTTGTATGGCGACAATGGGGTTAACAGAATGGACTGACCTGCCCAGAGTCCAGACCTGAACCCTATCGAGAACCTCTAAGACAAGTTGTATCGCCGAATTAAGGGGGGCAACTACCGTACAATATCGGTCAAGGAACTTTCATGTCTTCTCCATCCTGAGTGGAAGGAAATACTACTAGCCGTCATAGAAGGACTTGTGGAAAGCATTCCGCAGAGGGTTAAGGCTGTAATTGCCTAAGGCTGTAATTGCCTCTCGTGGAGGCTCTACCAACTATTGAATATGAATAAATTTTGTCTTTCTTTTCTATCACACGTTTTCAAATACTTATTGGTAGTTAGTGTATATATATATATATATATATATATATATATATATATATATATATATATATGAGAAGTGCAGTAGAAAAAAATTAACTTGCATTTCGGGTTCCCGCTTTCATTTTCCTAACAAATTGTACTCTTTATATGTAGATCATTCCGTGCTTATGTCATGCTTTTTAATTTGGATTTGGTTTCTTGTTTGCGTTTGAAAATAGTCTGAAGTGCAAGGTATACGAGAGAATATTCTCTTTCAGAGATTATCAATAGGAAAGGGAAATTGGGTAAAAATTTATTAGAAGAGAAAGTAATAACAACGTAATATCTTACAAAATGCAAGAAAGAATTTTTGGTGCTGTTGCCAGTAAATGTTTAAATGCTAAATCCCACATTATGATTTTTGTACCAATTCTGAACAATATTTATACCTAATATTTTTATGAATAGAATAACAGAACACATCATTTGCCACAAATTAATTTTTTTTTTGCCCCCATGAATAAATCACTTTAACTTGGAACTTCTTCCTTATCAAATTGGAAGATTCTTCTAGAAAATTATTCTGCATAAAAAATTAATGTCATCGGAAGTAAAAGAAACGACTTTTGTTTTTTAACTCTTCTAAGGATTCCAGTTTTACACGCCGTAAACTAATTATGTTTGTTTTATAAGACTTTCTAAAATGCAGTAACATTATTTCGATGAAATGAAAAGATTTATTTTATTTTATAGGTTAGTAAGTTAAGGTACATGTATATTTAATTACGTTCTTATGAAAATTAAATTTAAACGTCGTGATTAAATTTTAAATATCGTTATGGATAAAATTTCTTAATCCTTAAATCAGTACTTTACTGAGCATGAAGATATTTCAGGATCGTGGAAAATAAAATCAGTTTATTTTCTTTTACCCTCTTTCTTTAACCCGACGGAAATATCTTAACCTCTTTCTACAAGGTCTTAAGATTAGATTCGCGTCTCTATACCTCAACCTGTATTCTGCCAAATGAAGTTTCCAGGTGTTGTGAGAAAATGTTATTTCTAATTACTTTCTGTCACAAAATACAAATATTTTTACATAACTTATGAAAAGAATCTTAGTAGCACATTCTTATACATATTACTCAGGACGGCAGAACAATGTATATCATTTCTAACCAATTCTCTTGTTGTGCGATGATATATGTGTGTGTGTGTGTGTGTCTGTGTGTGTGTGTGTGTGAGAGAGAGAGAGAGAGAGAGAGAGAATGAATGAATGAATCAATGAATAATCACAATGGGGAAATAGCTGCGTACAACTTATTGCAGATGCAGTCGGCGGAAGTGTCCATCCAGGAAAGTACTTAGGAAATTTAGGAGAGGAACACAAATTCCATAAACTTATTTTGTTTGCCAGTAATCAAGCTGTAGTGGCCACCGGACTTGCGACGTCCATGCAACAGGACGGGGAGAGAAAAAGTGAAGGTCTACACACAAGATTTAAGAAAGGATAGAGAGAAGTCTTCTGTTCAGGCAATTATTAAATGACTTCCCTGATCTTGCCACCAGGGGGCCTAAATTACTTATTTTTCAATTGGATGAATTTAGTCTCGTTCACGTGTTCAGGAGTTCTCGTGTCCACATCGTTGTTCTCCCGCGAATTAACTAATTGCTAGAACATGCGCTTGCTAGATCTGCGTTTTATTAAAAAGAAAGAATTTGAAAACTGGACTCATTTATTATGTACTAATTTAATGAGGCTTTCGGACTGTGACCAGATATATAGGGATGTTATTGAGTTCAGACATATCACATGCCTGCTTAATGATCTGCAGGGCGAATATAAATTATAACTTACATTATTTTTAGGTTACAATTTGGAAAAGGGGTTGTGCTTTATTAAAATGAGAATATGCTTTAAAAGTAATTTACGAAAACGCGTTTCCGTGTTACTTACACACACACACACACACACACACACATATATATATATATATATATATATATATATAAATATATATATATATATATATATATATATATATATATATATATATATATATATATATATATATATATATATATATATATATATATATATATATATATATAAATGGAACATTTAACATTAAAGTTGTCGTCTGAAAGTCTTTATAGATTTAACGGGAATAAACTTTGTTTGATACCAACTCATTCTGACATAAAAAGCCGATGTAACCTCTAATCATAGGTGGATTCTATTTATTTCAGGTTATAAAACTTGTCAGATTAATTTAAAAATAATACTTTTTTACCTTTAATTTTACGGGGAAGATTGTGGCTAAAATTAGGAAATCTTAAATAAAATCAGTTAGCGGTCTTATTAGAAAACAATATGCAAACGAAAGAAAATTTTATTCTATTATTTTGTGTATTAAACCGGACAAGAATAGTAGTAAATACATGATTTTTTATGATGCACACTTAAAGATAAGCATTCTTTAAAAAGTATGTTTATACAGTGTTAGAAACATTTAATAAAAGGTTAGCGAGCAGTAAGTTTTTTTATAATTTTCTTCACAAAAAAACTTATGATAGGTCTGGTTATTTCTGTAGTAAGTTATTTACTCGTTTCATTTGATAGTAAATCGGTGGTTTCATCCCAGGAAACATTCAAACTACTTGAGAAAGTCAGAAAATAGATTAATTATTTCATTTCAAAATTAAACATTAAAAAAAACATATCACCATTAAAAAGTTTTCGAAAAGAAATACACCATGGTACCTAATAGATTAAATTATGCACTTAGAGATCCATTTAACCTGCTTTTCTTTTAATTCTGCTGTGAGTTTCTCTAACTTTGAACTTAATTTTATATTAACTAGCCGATTCGCGATCAGCATGGACGCTTTTAGTTTTATATTTTCTTTTGCAAAACAACTCAACTGAAAGTAACATATGTAAGGAATGTTAGCATTACCTGTCATTATAAATTTAGGTTTTGAAGGGGTATTCTCTATAAGGCTGATTCTAATACATCGTGATCAAAAAATGGTAATTTCCATTACTCCAGAACAGAGTTAAAGATAAGACTGAGAAACCCAACAAATCAAATCTGCCGAAACCGAACAGCGTCCAACCTCTCTTGCTGGGAGATAGCTTCAATTCCCTCCCCCCACACTGGAACTCCCCGTGTGGTCTAGGGGATGGGATGACCTAGGTCCTAGGATCACAAGCTCTCCCCCTTCTACAGATTCTGAGAAAGAGGAATTTGGACATTACAGCCACAGTCAACGATGCAACAATCGCCCAGCTTCCGTGTCTCACTTGTTCACTTTACAAGAGTAGCTCGTAATAAAAGGGAAAGTTAGGAAAGCGTGGCGAAAAGGTCAAAAATAAGCGATTAAGATTTAATTTTTCAGTTCATCCTTTCTCCTCCTCTTCCATCAGCATCTTCAAATCTAATATCCGAGGTAAATATTGTACACTTAATAAAACAAGTTTATTGCAGTATATTCTATTGTATTGCGTTTTCATACAATGTTCGTCATTTATAAGCACATTTTTCTTATTTAAAAGCACTGTTTAGGGGGAGCCCAGAAAGAATTAATGGCATTTCCATTCATTTCAATGGGGAAAGTTGATTCGAGATACGAGCATTTCGAGCTATTAGCTCCGTCATGGGACGAATTAAACTCGTAAGTCGAGGTGCCACTGTGTGTATATATATATATATATATATATATATATATATATATATATATATATATATATATATATATATATATAATATGTACTATAATGAATCAAATATTTTTAATAATGAGATATATAAAGCTTAATTTATAGTGTAGATTGCATGATAAAGTTTAAATTATTACTGTAATTGTACATTCAGACTCAGGTTACGTTACTTAGTGTTTAAATTGATTCTCATTTTAGTTGTTGACGACATTTTCCAATTTAAATTTTACTAAACCCTTTATTTAAAGTAGAAATAAGGATAAAATGTGAGAATGTTTTTTTTCATTTAATAAATCATATATATTAAAGATTAGTTTACGGGTATTATTATCACACCTATATTCAATTCCAATCTTTTCACTAACATATAACCATTTAATTTTGCTATTAGTAAAGGAAGTATAAAGCCTAATTTTAAATTATATGTGTGTGTGTGTGTGTGTGTGTGTATTCTCAGTGTATTTAAGTTCCGAAGAATATTCCTTTTACATATTTCATAGTTAAGGATTAATTTTAATGGCAGACTCACTGACGTGAATGACATTTTCATACCGGTTTTCGCATTTACAATTTCTTGGTAACATAAAAGTATAGTTCGTTTTCTCTTAAGAGTGCTAGTGTATTTGAAATGAAAACAGTCTTCAATACTTTAATCAGTTATAACTCTTTCAGTCTTTTATGACATTATAAGTGGTTACAGTGTATTTTATAAGCGATATACATGCCTTGATGTTTTGGTGACATCTTACCAAACCTGATGCAGTATTTCGTCCTCAACAGTATAGTTTTAATTTAAATTAAAGCCCTTCCGTGACGTACTACCCTTTGTCTAAGTCTTCATTTATTCAATTAGGATATAAGATGCAATAAATGTAATTTTCTGTTGTGCATTTAAGTAATAATACTTGAAATGTATACATAGTATCAAACCTGAACTTACGTTCTTTTGCAGTTCATATGTGAAGTAAACCAAAAGTCCGTGGAAACGACAGTGCAATGGTTTCCAAAGGAAGTTAAAATTGCTACCTAATAAACGCTCTATCACGCGTTTCCTGCATCAACTTCGTAATAACTGACAGCTCTCGCTTATTTTTAATGACTCAGATCATGCATTAGAGCATTTCTAATGTCAAGACTTACTTGCTTTTTTATGAATTGACTGTAATGTTTGTGAAAACTTTAGACCCATATACAACCTAATAAGCGTATGCTTTATTTCTATGTAACTACGGAAGTATAGGATATACATTTATCATTTCCTGCAGAATCATGTCATTTCCTTGATGTTTAATTATCCCTCGTCTAGCAAAAATTGACCATAGTGCTCCAAACCAAACCTCTCCTTGATATTTACATGCTTGAAAAATTTACATAAAATTAAATTGAAACATGTTCACGATTTTTTTTTATAGAAGTTGTAATAATTAGATCTCTTATTACATTACATTACTAAATTGAGTTACAACAATGAACAATGTAAAGAAATTTTTAAAGAACTAAGCAGTTCTTGGATTATTAAAAAACCATTGTTATAGTGATATTAATAGAATGATGCTTATATATTGTTATTTGATATAATAAAAAAAAATTAAATATTAATAATTAAATTTTTTTGCGAATCATAACATACGCAAACAGCTGAAAAAAATAATACTTTAATTTTAATATATTTTTTATAGAAGTCGTATTAATTAGAACTGTTATTACATTTTATTACTTTATCGGATTATTTAAAATTCATTGTTATAGTGATATTAACAGTATGATTTCTCATAAATTATTTTTAATATAACTATAATATTAAGATGCAAATATTTCATCTTCGTTTATTTTCTATATAGAAATGCCTATTGAATACTTATAAAAATTCACTTTTAAAAGTAATAAATGCCAGGAATAAATTATAAATGTACTCTCAGATGTTTTGGATCACAGGACATGCAGTTATCAAATGAAACAGTTATTCTCTTTAAATATTTGTTCTCTGATTAGATTTTTATAATAAAATAACGCGAAAATTAATTTCAACAATCCAATTAATAATGCCTCAAGGTTATTATTTAAAGAAAAGCCACGAATATATATTAGAAAAAATAACTATAATTTGATTTCATGAAACATCGATTAAAATATAACATTAAAAAATCATATTTATTGTTTAAAAATATATTTAAATTTAAAGCAAATAAAATTCAATTAAAATGTTATGCAATTCATTTCTATAAACCAGAAAATGTTAAACGAAAGAATAATACACATGAAAGAATATTATTATAACTGTTCTTCAAAATATAAAGGTCATGTAAAATAATTGCTTCATCACTTTAAACACTATGTTAAAATATTCAAGCCAGGTTGAAATGTATTTATTATGACTATCAAATTTTAGAATTATATTAGCATGATAGATTTTAATTTACAATTATTGAATTGCTTAGCTTAAAACAAATCTATTAATTTTGTAATTCATAGGAAGACTCTCTCTATACGCTTCTAAATGTACCTCATAAAATATAAGACAAACTTCAAATTGAAGATGTTTTTAAAAATTATAAAAATATTACTTAAAAGGAAAAATTAATATTCTCAAATCTCCAATTGCACCCAATTCATAAATTTTTACCAAGTAGGTTCATTCTCCGATATAAGATTATGCCTGAAACATATATACATTTTAGAAAATAATTCAAATTTCATACATTTAAAATTAGATACTCTTAATAAAAATTCGAATTATTCGTAAACTATACTTTTAGTGCTTCAAAAGCTTGTTTCTTTAACATTAACATATAAAAAATAGTATTTTTGAACAGAGAGAAAAATATAAAGAAATATATTTTAAACATTTTGATGAATATTATTTTACTTTTCAAACACTCAAAAATAATCACCTTAAAGAAGCTTAAAATATAAATTACACTATTATAAAATCTATGAAATTTAGAGATAATATATTTTAGTATAACAGAGGAAAAGGGTACAAAAAGTTTCAAGATCCTTTTTATTTTATTTACTTTCACAAGACTTGTTGTCAATTCCTTATGAATATTTTGCAACCAGTCCAAGGGTTAATTAAATGCTGTTGATCAGGGAATTTTCATCTGTTGGGTTAATTTATAGGTAGCATGCATTTATGAAGTCTGTTAATTATTATCTTATAGTTAATCTTGCATAAAATTTTATATATATATATATATATATATATATATATATACACAATGATTTCCGCTTATAAGAATCACGTTTGTTATTGCTGTTTTTGATTCTTATAAGCGGTTGATTCTTATAGCCGAAATTTAGGTTTTCGGACAGGCACACACGCACCTATACATAGATATGTTAGATAATTTACCATAAAATTCTCTTTAATTTACGTTAATTATCTTTTATTAAAATTATTGTTTATAATTTTAAAAATACAACTTAATATATAGACCTATAAGTGGATACAGATGATTATAATAAGAGAACAAAAAAATCTAATATTTGCTACAACATACCTGCTTAACAGTTTAACATTTCAACTACAGGAAGGGTGCAAGAAAAAGTTTCCTATGGTAGTTTGACGTAATGAAGTTGTCAGGAAGTTGTTTATACCTCTTTCAATACCAAAAGTCTGAGACGAAGATTCACCTTCTAGCTTATGTTTCACGGTTTGATAACGTGCTGAATCTACTAATGTCACGTTTTCCTAAGTGATAGTGGACACTTCGCCGAAGATTTATGTGTTTCAGGGTCCAGGAAGCCGCAACCAGGATGTGGGAGGTGGGAAAAAAGAGTCCCTGTCTTTGTTTGTCAGTGGAGAAAAGTGAAATTGGGCCTGGACGGGTAGAGATGCCACTTGGTCAAGCTAATAGGACAGTGTTTAGCTAAGGCGTTTAAGGGGAAACTATTATGTTATGTCTAACAAAGAAAGGGATGCATTTTACAATTGTATTCAATCCCATCTTATCACTCTGTCTTTTTTTTTTAAAGAAAGAACTTCATGCCTTTTGAGTGTTTAAGTGGCTTTTTTGGAAAAATGAAAGGAAAGCGAAGAGTGTAAGCTGATTCTTAAAACCGGTGGATTGATTCTTTAAAGCGAAAATTTTAACATGGAAATAATACATTTGTTTTTGTTTTTGCGATATTGATTCTTATAAACGGTTGATTATAATAACCACTGATCACTATAAGCGGTGGTTACTGTATATATATATATTACTAGGGTTTCCTCCCAGCTCTTATCAGAATCCCGTTTCATTTTTTTGTATGTATGAAAGAAATAATAAAAGATTAGAGAGGAAATTAAGCGTTACGTAATAGATTTCAGCTATGTATATATGAAAATATATTATGCTATGAAATAATTTATTAACTCTTGTTAGCGAGTTACTTTTATAAATGTCTAGGAGCTTTTTTATGAGATTCAAATGAATGTCGTCTTTTTTCAGCTACAAAACATTAAACAAGTATCGCGTTTTTAAAAAAAAGAAGTTATCAGTTTTTATTCGTTTAGACACAAAGCGATAAATAGTTTACTTTTAAAATTGTGTTAATTACACTAATGTTAAATAAAGTTTTTTTTACTCAACACGCACGTTTTATAAATAAATTAAGATTTAATATACTAAAGATATGATACGATTTAATGCACTGACCTCATTAAAATTTGAATGGTATTCTAGTTATATCTCAAAGTAACGAAACTTCTGATTTAAAAACAAAAAAGAACATAACAACAGACGTAATATTTGGTTTTTTGATAATGTACATTTCACGTGCAAACATAATATGCAAAAAGTATTATTTCTTCTAATTATGAAAGTGACAAAAAAATGGTATGTGGGTGGTGATTTCTTTTATTTCAACATGTTTGGTTTCTTATGAATCAAAACCTAACCATTATTATGGGTACATTAAAAAATGAGAATTTAACATTAATGAGTTAATTAAAATATTAGCATATTTTGTATGATACCACACAGCAAGTCCATACTGTGCCATAAGCTATTAGTTATTAGATAATGGAATGCTGAAAAAAATTTCTGGAATGGATCTTAGACACTAAATACCTTGAGATTATTTGTCCCATCCCCTTTGGGGAACATTTCAAGAACAATCAGAAATTCAAGCAGAATATTGTAAAATATGCATAATACAAAATCTTAGATATATTTTTATTAAGCCTGGTACCAATATCAGTACATTTAATGCTGTTATTATGCTGTGTGTGAGTAAAGGCATTAAATGTTAAACCCAAGAAAGAAAATGGAATTTCTGTCAAGCATGAATTTTAATCTAAAGTTATGTCTAGTAAAGGTAATGCTCCGAAACATTCGATTATATAACTGATCTTAAACAACAGATAATATACTTTTTAAAGTAAACGAATATAATTGGCATTTTTTAAAAATTCAAAAATATTCAGGTCCTTGTGCATGATTTATTGAGTTCAAAATTTTTTGGACATATTGAAAAAAAATTGAATGCAGAACTCTCGTAAATTTGATTTCCGAGAAAAACATGTTCTAATTAATTACATGTTCCAAACATGTTCTAATTAAAACAAATAGATACAATATTGCATGTAAAAGTAGAAAGTACAGTTTTGCATAATAAATTGTTAACTATTAAAACGCCATATAGATTACTTCATTTGGGTAACTGCCACTGTAAAAGAAAATCTTTTATTTTAAACTGCATAAAAAATGTCATGATAGTAATGTGATGCAAATGCTAGATACGGTACATGAAAATTCAAGTGAGAGATATTTCACCTTTCAATGCAAGTTCTACATTTAAACGTATTTAAATACTTTCAAAATACATACGCAACGATATAGATTTAGCAAGTATTAATTAAAATGTATTCTGTTAATAAAATAAACAATTTTGCTTCTTATTTGTTACAGTAGTATCTAGTATGGGATATCTAGTAAAACTCCTGATTTTAATTATCACAGAGTCCAATTTTCAGGTTAATTTCAATGCAAATGTGATAAATACAGTTCTTTACATTTAATATTTTTCATCCTCAACGTTTCCCCAAAAATATATTAGCATATTTTCATAGTTTTATTTATTTATTTTTCAATATATTTTTTAAAAAAATATTTTGTAAATAACTTTAATTTAGTATATAGAGTGTGACTTAATTATCTAATTCTGGGTAGGATCTAAAATTATTATACCTCTTTTTCGGAAAGCACGCAGCAAAAATTTAAATAATGTAAAGGATTTTTCGAAATTTATTTCGAATTTTCGAAACTGTTTGTGAATTGCTATGCACTTTTCAGAATAAATCTTTTTATCACGTTTCATTTTACCCTTGTCTGAGCCGTTGCAATAATTTTCTGTGACAGTTACACTTTTGCGTGACATGATTTTAAGAGAAATTTTATGTATGTACAATATTTCTCGGATAGTTAAGAAAATTTAGCTTACAGTTTAGAGAGCCAAGAAAATTATTTGTTCCCGAAGAATAGTTTAAATAATGACTCAAGCTATAAGTTTATAGTAGAATTTAAATATTTAAAGAAGTGATAATAGTTTCTATTTCTCTTTGGATTGCTTTCGCGTGTTTTGATTATTTCAACGATAATTTTCTTCTTCCAGCTATTCAACTGAGGAATAATTTTACGCAGTAATTTCTTTGGTCACAGTAAAAGAATGCTTATTTCCCATAGGATTTACAACTAGAAGTTGTACATCACCATTTAATACACATTAAAAAAATGTATGGGATATTTCATGCTGTCACAAAAGGTTGTATCTTTAGTAGTTAAAAAAGCTTATTTATTAAGTTCTGAGAAACTTATATTAGAATAAAAGCGAAATATTTACATATGTCAGGAAAAAGCACTCATGATCAGTATTTAGTTTTCTTAAAAGACAGAGGGGGGGAAAAGCGTCAGATAAGTTGAAATAAGATTCTTGAAAATTTTAAAGTAAGAGGATCGAAATACATCGATTATTGAGAATTTACAGTTCATAACACATTGTATTTTGGGATAGAGAACCCAGTCGATTGTACGCCAAACTTTACACTGTGTGATAAGATTCTAGGGGAAAGGAGTATTTGTTTCAATTTTGGTAGCAGTAATGGACATATGCAACACACTACGTACAACGTTAAGTTTTTCATCCTGTGTAGAAGTTTCTTTTAATTTGTCTCCCTAAATTTCTTACAAATGGTTTGATATTTTACCAGATTGATAACATTGGTATTATATTGCCGAGTCTTACATTCTAAAAATGAGAATATACAGTGCATAACATGTTGTACTTTGGGATAGAGAACGCAGTGGATTGTACGCCAAACTTTACACTGTGGGATAAGATTCTAGGGGAAAGGAGTATTTGTTTCAATTTTGGTAGCAGTAATGGACATATGCAACACACTACAACGTTAAGATTTTCATCCAGTGTAGAAGTTTCTTTTAATTTGTCTCCCTAAATTTCTTACAAATGGTTTGATATTTTACCAGATTGATAACATTGGTATCATATTGTCGAGTCTTACATTCTAAAAATGAGAATCTGTTTTTAAACGTTTTCAGAGATTGAAAATTGCACACATACACGTGCGTACTATGCACAATGGCAAATAGAGAGATAGAAAGACAGACATTAACTATCACTACCTTTCTAAAATATTATATACTACAAAATGGGATATTCTTCAGTTTTAGCACGCCTAGAGTAAAAATTATTCAGTTTTTGTATCAAAATATTATAGTTTTGCACCATTCATAAAATGTTTTCTTTAAAGTCAGAGAATCAACAGAACGGTGTCAGTAGAACTACAAGCCTTTCGATTCATATAGGAAGAAAAAAAACTAAAATATATCAGAGTTACAAAAGGAAAGTCTAAACAGATCTTATTTTGAAAGAGTTCTTGGGGAGTTACACATTCATATTTTGTCCATTTTTTAATATTGGAAAATAAGTTTTAGTAATTGGTTTTTCTGTCTAGTAAACATACACGCAATACAATGGAAAATACCTTGTTTTACTGTAATGTTTTGGAAGTACATCTTTTATCTCTTCCATAACTGGTTGTCAAATTATTCCTTTGCTTTTACTAGAGAAACCAACTAATATCTGTAATTTTGAAGTATTGAATTTTCCGCTCGCAGAACACGAATTGAAATCACTTATATATGGGTAGAAAGAAAATTAAAACTCTGCTTAGAATAAACAAGAGCTTCATTTAAAAAAAAAATCCGAAACTAAGTTTAAACAAATTATTTGACAGTATTTACAAATTTCTGGTACCAGTCTACACAAACTAATACATTTAGACATTCTCAAATAAGTAAGTTATATTTAAGTAGTTTATTAAAAGTGTTACTTCACATAATGTTTTACATATTTGTACTCCTGGATTTCTGTTTTAACTTAGTAAGGTACAATTCTCGCAGAACCTAATAGCCTATACAGTAGTTGTGAAATACCTCTGCCAGCACACTATACGTAAAAGCAGTTTTATGCATTAAGCTTTTTTCTGTAAAATAATATAGGCCGTAAAAGTTGTATTAATATAAAATATGACTATTTGAAAAGCGTGGAGAAGGAGTAAAATGTATTGATTAATAGGATGAGTAGGCGAGGCAAGGTATTGCTCTTAAGAAAAGAAACTTTGGTGGATTACTCAGCAACTCTTTTTGTCACTGATATGATTGCATGAGAAAGAGGCATTTGTTTCAGGTTTTGTAGAAAGAATCTATCGAGGCTAATGGAATAATGATTAGTTTTAGTATATTTTTGTTTGTATGCTTTTTGTTGGCTGTACACTAGAATTCCAACAGGTGGCTTGAAGAACTGGATTGGGAACTCGGTGAGTTAATGAGGCATGAGAATTAATTTAAGGGAAAAAGGGACCTTCAATTTCGCTTGTTTTACGTTTTCAATACTTTACTCTTTATACTATATGAGAATAATTAATATTCTTTTTTACTTTATTGAACACACTTAGAATTCACAAATAAGTATTTCGTTTAAGACCTGTTTATAAAAAAGGTTTTAAAAAAATATAGCATTTTTTCAAAATGCTCCATGCGCATTACTTTTCGCTTGATTTCTTTCAAATTTCCCAGGATTGTTAATTGAAGTTTTTTCCACAAACTTGTGCATAATTCTTTGAAATCACAAATATATTTCAAATTTGCAGACCATGAAATAAAGCAAAAACGTAAAAAAGCGTAAAAAACAGCTAAATTTAAAAAATAATTATTTATGGCTTTAGATTCCTATAAAAAAATTCATAGCACAATTATATTTATATACGTACGGTAAATTTATGTTAAAAATCTAAGGTTATTTAATGATTTGGAATGCGCATGGAGCATTTTGAAAAACATTTTGAAAAAAGGCACTATTCTGCCAAAAATCCTTATTTTGGATTCTAAGGGTTTTAAATGCAGTAAAACAAAATACAAATTATTATCATTTTGTATATACAGTTAAAAATAGTAAATTAAGAAATTCGAAGCTGAAGGTTCCTTGTTCCCTTAAAAATAATCTGACATGATCCTCTGAATTAGCCTCTGTCACATACACATGCATACTTATATTAAAGAATCTAAAAGAGGTTTTTGAAGGCAATTTTTTTCAGCTATTGTTTCTTTACTTTCAGACGTATGGAAGATATATAACCCGAAGCACATCGGGCTATACATGTTTGTGATTTTTCTATCGTGGAGCTCGTAAACCTTTTATAGTAGCAGTGGAGATGAAATATTTGACATTTTTACCACCGAAACATGGTAAAAACTTTACAGTTACGAGACGCAATCAATTGTAAGCAATTCATTTATAGATGTGAGCGAGTCATTAGCAGCTGTAAATATGTCATTTTAGTGGATGACTTAGGTTAGTCTTGTCGGGCTATACTTCTTTATTTTATTTCGAAGAAAAACTGTCAGTTAGAAACAGTAGAAAAAACTGTATAAGTCAGTGACAAATTAATCTCTCATATCATTTTAAAAAATGATCTTTAAACTTTAAATTAAATTTTTATTGTTTCTAATCGGTTAATCTTCGTATATAATGGCTTAATAGTGATGACACTTTATGAAAGTGTAATTATTTGACAATAATTAAGGTCAGATAGTAAAAGTAGCAAATGTGATATGTTAAATGTATTCCCCACTAGTTCAAACTAATCTTATTAACAACGAATTCATTTAACTAATAATACAATCCTTTAAGTATGTGGTATTTTTACATCGTGTGTTTCAGAAATTTTATTGCTTTTAATATGTTTTATATAAATATAAACAGGGAGGCATTGAGTATTTATGCCCTCCCCACCTCTGTTTCACTTATATATTTATTTAATTCGATATAAGTTACATACATTTTTGTACCTATGGCAGTTTTTCTTTTTCATCTTATTCAAGTTTATAATTTTACGCTATGGAAACTGCATCGTAAACAATAAAAAAAATATTGATGCATGTTTCTCGTTAAACTGATTGGAATTCAAAAATAAATTTATTGTTCATACAAGCCTTTATGCAGAGTGAACAAATAATATACAATTAATAGTAATTTGGTTAAAAAATTGTGGTTAAAATTTGCAGAGATTTTTCAATTCATAATTTACAGAATTATAATCCTATTTACAAAGTTTTTGATACATATAGAAGAACAAATAAAGCCGTTTGGTTTAAAGATATCTAAATTTTTTTACTAATTTGGGACACTTAAGAAAGATTTAATTTTTAAGAAAACTGATGTGCGTGTCTGCATTATTTACAGTTTTAGAATTGTAGTAAAATAAAGTAGTTTGAGGCCTTAATACTTTTAATTTGTGGCAAAAAATAGCTTCATTCTTTTGTTATGAACAGTAATTTAGTTAAATTATGGACAATTTTTGAGCATTACGAAAAATAAGCAGTAATTTATATATATATATATATATATATATAAGATGATGATCTTTATCTAAATATTTGCCCATTTAGTATTGATATACATAAGCAGTAAGTAAGGTCTTAGATATAATGCCCAATAATACCTTTTTAAAAGCTTAAAATAGGCTCTATAATAGTTTCTCTTTTGAGTTGAATCCTAAGAAAACTATTTGTAACTATTATAAAATAAATATATCATCAAAACTAAACTTATCTCAAACTCTATTCCTTGAATGCTCTGTAGTCATTTTGTTGTTATCCTAAGACGAAATCTAATACTTAGGGAAATAAATAAAGATAAATGAGCATTTCATTTGAGGAGAAATTTAATGGCGCACATTAAGAACCTAAGAAATGAGTGATTAATAGTTGAATTATTTTTAATTTTTAGTATTTTTTTGTCGATGAAAGGAAATAAGCAAATGGTAATAATTCTTAATCATCTCTGTATGTTATAATTTTAAATTCACAAAGAGGATCTCTGAATCTCTAATTTTCTTCAAAAATGGAAACATGCTCGCTTGATTGTAACCATTTAAAATTATTTAAACACTAAATTTAAAAAAATCTCACTACAACAGTTTCGAAAACTGGTGTTAAGAGGTATCACTATTACATTTCACTGTATGTTAGTATAAACCAGATCTTTTAATCATTATTATGAACTTATCGAGCAAACTTAAAATAGTTTATATACTCTTTAATTTCAAATACTCTCTTGATAATTAAATGTATAATTCTACAAAGAGAAAATTATCATTTTTTAACTGTCTAGCTATTAGTAACAGAAGATAAAAATGTGTGGTTAGACCGTAGGCAACCATTGAATATGCGTTTACTTCTTTTTTAACTGCATGCAAAACTAATAAATTGTCACTTTTAAATATAAATGACTTTAAGTCAAATATTATTTATCTGATTCCAATTTGTCGTAGGATATTCTGATTTCCACCAACATAGAGCAGTGTTGTAAAGTACAAATCGTTCTAAATATAGGAAAATAAGTGAATCAATTTATTTTAAACATGCCATCTCAGTAACCAAAATATTTAAACGTACTTAAGTATATATATATATATATATATATATATATATATATATCTCAGAGACATTTCTTTGTTTTAAACTTAGATGAAAGACCTCTATAAGTGAAACTGTGTTGTTATAAGTTTTTCGATACCAAAACCTCCTTTGTGTATCTTTGAGCTTAAAAGCTGAATTACCTATTGTATATGCACCTTAAATAAGGCGATACGAACTATTATATAGATGAAAAACAAGGAAAATTATATGAATAATGAACTGTCTATAGGATTTGCAATAATTAGAAAAAATTGTGTTTTCTTCCCGATTGAGAAATTAAGTATTAAGAACATAAAATATACATACATCGTACAATAAAATCTACTGAAGAAAAATGTGCATTTTAACGAAGGTAGTGGTAATTAAAAAAGTGTACTTTATTGTTTCAATGGAATATATATTTTTAAAACTTCAAAATCACCGCCAGTTTTTAATATTATCTAATAAAACTTAAAGAAAAAAATAAGTGTATTCTGACATTTCATTAAACCGTGTTACAGAGAATTCTCATTGATTTTGACATATTCCTAATCATTGTTTTCTATAAAGTAATCAGATATTCAGTTTACAGATTTAGGTGTTCACTCTGCTTTACCCTTAGAAATATCATGTTCGAGTAGATGCATAATTATAACTTCAGAAGTATTCCCATTTCTGCTATCTTCTTTGCAAAATCTGCTTCTTATTGAATGTCTCTTCTTAATTTTTATACAGTTAATTTTCTTTATTAAGAGGTATACTTTAAAGTTAATTGTATAGGTTAGGCATTGTTGGAAACATGTCTAACAAAATATTTGTTAAAAATTATAAGAAAAACAATTTTATTATGAACACTAACTCAAGGTGATAAAGTCCTAGAAAGGAAAAATGGTTAAAATATCACTTTTTGATATTAAATTCTAGCCGTAAATTTAAAAATTAAGATAGATGAAAAGAAAGTTTTCTGTCAGCAACAATTTTAGAGTTCAATAGGCTTGAATAAAAAAATGTGATTGTGTACAAGTATTTCTTATAAAATGACTCAAACTGAGTCATTCTGAGTGAAATTTCCCCCAAATAACATGATGCTTTACAGTTACGCCGTGCTCAAAGAGGTAAGGTGTGAAATTTATTACATGTAGCTAAATATGAAGAACGAGAGAGTTTTAACTCCATTTATTCAAATTTTGAGTATTTTGAATGAGTATTTTTTCAACTATAAACTGAATTTTGATGCGCAGTAAAATAAAATTTTTAATTAACCTAAAACCTATAAAAGTATAATAAGTATGCATAGGGTTCTTTTATCATATCAGTCTCGTATTAACTGATGAGGCAAGGATTTGTATTGATAGAAATTAATGTAACAAATGAGTGAATGTTGTTCAAAAGCATTTTTGTTCCGCAGTTTTAAAGTACAAAAATGCTGTTTTATAACAAATAACCTTTACAAATGTATAGTAGAGAAAACATGCCTTACATGTAATATATTATGCACTAAAGTTTCACTATTTTACGGCTGTTTCAGGATCACTGCAATTACAGACTTTAAAATAGAGCTGTTTTCACTTCTACTGGGAATATTTGAACGGTATAAAAATAGAAAATAAGAAGTAAATTATGTTTTTAGTCATATAATGCACTGCATACATAAATTATATTATGGGGAGAATTTTTAAAGAAAGCCAATAACTGTAGAATATACTGCACGGTTTTATTTTCAAGAATTAATCATGAAAACAAATTCATTTTCAGTAATATGTGTAAAATATATGTATTTAAGATTTTCAGTGTTTTTCTACAGCATGCTTAAATATAGGGAGTCAACGAATAAAAAGATGAGATATAATTCAACGATTTCATAGTGCGATTTTAGGTAACTTCTTTAATCATAAGTTAAACTAAGTTTAAAGTGAGTGAACACGATAAACTTCATAAATCAAGAAAGAGATTAATAAATGATTAATAAATGATTAATGTTAAATGATTAAAATGTTAAATTAATTTCATTCAATAACAATAATTTTAGCAAAAGATTTATATTTCAGCAAACTTGTTTTCTTAGTAACATATTAAAAATGAATTTCAACTTGTTTACTTGGAGCTCTATTATTTTGTGGATGTGACTATATTTATGCAAGTCATAAAAAAAAAATTAAATTATCAGAAATCAGTGGTAATTTCTACAGTTTAAAATAATACAAAAGAAAAAGAAATAGTAAATCAATTTGAAGTATTTATATATAAAAATGAGAATTTTAAAGCTTTGTAAACTGAATGATGTTTTAGAATATTAGTTTAATAGACAAGGATTCAGTAAATTGGTTATTCTCTTTTTTTTAATTTCTAAACATATACTAGACATTTTACAAACTAAATATAAATAATAAATGCACGAGTATAAACTATTTAAATTTCCTCTGTTACTTGCATTAATTTTTTAAAAAGAAAGAGACTATTGAATTTATCCAATATATTCGAATATTCCCGCATTATCAGTTTACATAACTTTATCTTTAACGCATGTAAACATTTCTTACCTTTGTGTCATTGTAATACATCTCTAGTTGATATCCATTTATAATGTTCTTCTCGTTTACATGTTGAATAGCAAGTTGAGCTGCTTTGTATTCAAATCGGCCTGTCTGGGGATAAACTCTGCATTCCCCGCCGCTCATCTCAAAGAGTCCGTGGATATAAATCACTTTATCTTTGCCCCTTCTTTTCAGTGGGTCTATGCTCTCAAAACTGCTTTGAAAAGAGTAACTAGTGTTCGAACTAACACTTTCTTCGTCGTTTTCACTTATGGTATCAATTGTAGAGTCCATTGTCTCGTTTATTTCTTCTTCAACAGTTCTTTTATTCACTTTATGGACCAAGTTTCGTGGCTTTATAAGCGAGAAAAAATTTAATAACGACGGTCTAACTTTCGATCCTTGATGATATTTTACAAATGTGCTAATTTCATTCTGAATATTTAGTATTTTTTGATCGGTGGTAATATTTTCTATTCTATGTCCATTATTTTTAGATGAATAATAATGCATTAAAGGTTGAATATGTTTTCTCTTTAATGGAAATTTCTGAGCAATAACTTTCTTATTAGAAATTTTAGTACTGAAATGCATACTTTTTATTTCCGTTTTGTTCAATGCCGTTATGTCCAGAACATTCATAAACGTATTTTCATTTATGCTATGAGATAAATCCTTTCTAATATGGGTATCTCTGCTATTTTTCGTCAAGGGGAATTCATGAGCCATCAAATATTTTTGTTGAACTTGCTTGCTATTTAAACAGTTTTTAAATGAACATTTGTTGGCAAACTTGTTGGAGTACGCGATTCTCCGTTTAAAAAGTTTTGAATCCTTTGGCACCTTAAAGCATACAAAATTTGTATCTTTTTGAATTTCGTCGTCTAAAATAAAAAATGTATCACGCCAATGTAAGTTCTTTGATTTCTTCATTCTTTGAAATTTTCTCCTCCTAAAGGAAATGTTTTGATTTTTTTTATACATGTTTATCTCACACAACGATTGTGAAATGGAAGATAATCCATCCAAAAGAGTTTGCTTTCTACCCGAATTTTGAATGATCTTGCTTATTTCACAGCACAAAATACTTATGTTTGATACATTTAAATAATTAAAAGTTCTGTTTTGTTCCTTGGTTATTCGATAAGGTATTTCTAGAACTGGAGAAAATGGTCTACCAGCAAATTCATTAACAAAGTAAGGATTCTGATTATATTTGAACCCCTTAAAAATATAATATGACATATTCAAAGGATGATAATAAACATGATAAGGTATATTACCACCTTTTAAAGAGGTCAATTTATAACCTCTCATGGGGTTCTGTAATTTTACGCTTGTTTGGAAATTTAGCTTTATATTTTGATTAGCGTGAACATTTTTACTATTTCTTACGTATTCTAGAAACATGTTTTTCTCATTATAAGAAAATACAATATTAACAGTCAACAATAAAATGTAAAAACTCGATTTTAATCCAAGCATTGTTGAATGTTGTTCTTTATGCTGAGTCAAAAATTCCGTTCGTCAATGTACATAACATGAAGTCCGTGATCACAAGAACGCTATTAAAAGAAGCTTCAAATTTACTAGAATATATAAATTATTGATTCATAAAATCTTTCATAATAATGTCTTTAAAATTTATGTAAAATGGGGCATTATTTTGCAGCAGTCTTTAAAAAAATGTAATTTTTTTTTCTGTAGTCACTCACTTCATTGGGCGGATATAATACGTTTTAAATGCATTACGATCACAATAGGAAAATGATTTTATTTATATTTTTTAAAATATTCTTTAATATTTTGCTCTTTCAGTGGGATTTTATTTTAAAAGCAGTGTTTTTTTTTTTGTTCTGTTGGAAGCACAACATGTATAAATGATTTTAAATATCAGGTTATTTCACTCAATTTAGCAAATCACATTTATAATTGAAAAATATATTGTTCCTAAATAGTGATACAAATAAATGATTTTGCTTAACACACTTAATGATATTCTTTGAATTTTTATTGCTCTGTTGATATGTATGCTGCAGTTCCTTTATGACTAATTACAACAAACATACTGCCTTTATATAGCTAAAATAAAAAGATATTTCTCATAAAACAATTTGATTCATTTCAAAATTCATTTCTTCATCTAATTTCATTTTAATCTAAAATTTTTAAACATTCAGCTTTTTTTTCTCTCTTTTTTTTTAAAGTTGAATTATATCCGATATGATGCAAGTAATGATATTATTTAAAATTGATGATGATCCTCCTAATATGTATGTATAGCTGATACATATTCTGTGCTTTAGTATATGAAACACTATAACAAAGCTTAATATAAAATATAACTTTCGAAGCAAAATTCCTCTTATCAAAAACAAGTCACATTATTTTATCAAAATGATATGAATCTATTTAGGATATGTGAAGGTTAAGTCTAATTGAGATTGAATAGTTAAGTCACATTACACAGTGAATCATTATCATAACATCACTTTTAGAAGAGAGGAGGAAATATGTATCCAATATTGCAAAATGGTTCATAGTTAAAATGTGCAAAAATAATTTCAGTGACCGGTAAGGATCTTTAACATAAAATATGATATGATGGATTTCTACCAATTTTAATTCCGGTGCGGTGCAGCTTTATTCATTTAAAATTTTAATGACTTACTTAACGAATCCACAACTTAAATATGAAATTAACATTCCGCAAATACAAAAACACTTTTAACAAAATGTGTTAGCACGGTAATAAGAAGTAATGATGCAACCGCCTGATGAACATAGCCGTTACCGCGAAGCTCTGGAGGAAGAACACGCGGCTAAAATCGAAACGAAGTTGAAAATAGTTCTCCCGCCGTCGATGGCAAAGTGCTAAATGACGGGAGCTACCAAGTTAGCCATTCTCAGCGCCATCTAGTGAATGGTGAGTACAGCTGAGGTATTTTGGATCGAATTTAGAGATGGGAAATGCTATATACATTTATTTTTTTACACCTGTGTCTGTGTCTAGGAAAGGATAAGAGAAGAGAGGAGAAAAACTTATTTTATATGGTCTCCGCTTTCAAAGGGACATTATTTGCGATGGGTCCATCGTGATGAACTGAAAAAAATTCCGCTTTTCAAGGAAATGGTACAAATGCAATCAATGTATCGAAGTACAAACATTTTTAGGGTTTCATAATAAACCTTTGCTTTCAGCCATTGTAATTACTATCATGTTATTCTTGAAAGGAACGTGTTTCTTCACAAAAGAACGAGATCTTTTTTACAGCTAAATTAATTCCATTGCATTTACGATCTTTAAATATAGTAACTAGTGGCTAAATTCCCAATTTTTTTTATTTTATATTTCTTACAAATTATAAAAAAATGATTAATATAATATCAAAATGTTTAATCATATACCTTCATGAATCCCCCAAAAAATTTCTAGAGATTTCATAAATGTGCAGTTGATTTGTAAATAAAAATAATTCTTATTCCATGAAGAAAGAAATTCAGTTTCCTGACTGTCGCCTCAGACAAAATCAAAACCCAGATGGTACGTCGTTGAAGAGGTGTTTGGCGTATGCTGGTTCGAATCTCATGGTTATTGTGGGTATTTGTTGCCGTCCGAAATCCGGATTAAACTGTAAGTACCGGTCCGTTTGGACTTTGTGTTGCAAAATGTTGACTACTTCGCAAGACAATCAATCAACTAGTCTGTGTCTGATGTCGTAATATGCATTTATTTGACTCTTACCGATATATCACAGAGCCGTCCCATTCTAAGAATACGTTCCTCGTACTAAAGCCTTTAGTCACAATTTCTCCGACGAAATGAAGCGTATAAGATTCTGAGTAAGGGATTTAGATTTTTTGGGGATCTCCTTGAATGGTATATTTACAGTTTTCCCGTTTGTTATGATATGGAAGAATTATACAGCTTGAAAGAATTTTTAAATTTAATTACTGTTTTTAATATCATGAATCTATATATATAAGACAGTTCCGTAACTGATTGTCAGATAACACACAGACCAAACCGCTGGACCTAAAGGGCTGAAATTTTGCATAGCGATTCTTCTTATAATGTAGGGATGCACTAAGAAAGATTTTTGAAAAATTCTTCTTAAATTTTTTTAAATTGAATTTTTAAGCTGTTTTTGTAACTTTTTAAAGTTTGCATTTAAAATAATAATCTGGGGGTTATAAAATTTATATCACAAGAAAGATCATAGAAATTCCTTTAAAATTAAATCTTTTTCGAATCTTTACCTTCATTTTCTGATTTTTGGTGAATTTTTAAAGATTAATTTTTAGAATTGAATTTATTAAATTCTGATCATGAGAATTCTTTTATTTTTGTGATACTTAAATTAATATTGCATCACGTGCATAGCAACGAAATAAATTGACAAATAAAATTAAAATGCAGTAAAAGATAAAATTTAACCACTAGACTAATTGAGATGGAAGTTTTTTAAGAAATTAATTCAAATTAATTAAGAATTTAATCGTCTAAAAAGCAATTTCATTATTTTTTTTATTGTCATTATCCTAAAATATACTCCGTAGCGAAGTACGGGTATTCAGCTAGTTTAATGTATAATACATCGATGGTGTTGTGCTCATTTGTTTATATGCCGACTAAATAATGTTTTGAGAATCCTCGGTTTGAATATTGGTGAATAAACAAATAATCACGACGAATGTGATGAATACAGTCCAAGTAATCACGTCCCATTTGGATAAGCACGCTGTACTTGTAAACTTGTACGTTTCTTCACCTATACGGCGCCTCTATTGAAAGCAGCCAATGAATCTGGCGGATGCTTCGGACGAATATGAAAGACAATGTGCCCACCGCATTGGAAATATACACTCTATAATGAAAAAAATTGATGGACCAAGAAGTAATGAAATATCGCATGCAAACATGTTTCAACCAAACATGGAAACGATTAAAATTTGGTGTCCAACGAATGAATAGCGGGAGCTCCAGCGCATCAGAACTGCGCATCCAGCAGGTGTATATAAGGAGCGATTCTCTATCTGATGTGTCAAAATTTCTGTTGTATTTCGACTACGGATATCTTATACCGCATTTACACAGTCTCGAAGGCGACGAGTCGAATAGCGGGGGGCGAATGTGTAAACGGTTTGCTCGCCGTTTCTCTTCAACAATCGTGGCGCTCATTTCGGGAGCGGTTTTCTGGCACAAGTCAAAGGGGCGAATGGCGCCGGGGAGGGTGGTCAAAGGTCGAAGGGGTGAATGGCGTCGGGCAGTTGCGACGGGAAGTCTTGTTGACACCAAGAAGTGCGAATGTGAAAACGGTCACTAGCGTCTATACAGGAACGTGACGAATGTCTTGCGAATGTCTTGGGGGTGGCGCGAGCGCGAATGTGTAAATGCGGCATTCCGTGGACTGTAACAGTACTTCGCCGAAGGTTTCATGCTAATTATGAGCATATTTCAGAGTTTGAAAGAGGTCGTGTCTTCGGATTGAAACAAGCTGGTTGGGAAATTCGGAGAATCGCTCCTCGACATCTGGGTCGGCAGCGGTCGATCTAGGATCACAAAAGAACAGAAAGAATGCGATTGTCAGATTAGCTGTCACAGAAACGGATTCACCGTTATCAACGATGTGACGTGTGACCCGCACACAAGTGTCCAACATGGCCATTGACAGACGACTGAGAAAGCCGGAATCTGTGCTCGCACTGACCATTACGCCGCATATCGCTCACAACTGTACCCGTCAAGTCCGATTACAGTGGTGCTGAACTCTATAAACTTGGAACTGTGCTGACTGGGGACGTATAGTCTATAGTGACAAGCCCCTTTCCAACAGTGTCCTGACGACCACTGAAGACGTGTCTGGAGACATCCAGGGCAACGTAGGGATCTCGCTCTTACTATAGCACGCCACAGAGGCCCACAACAAGGCGTTATGGTCTGGGGTACCATTTCTTTTGATAGTCTGACCCCTTTGGTAGACATGACACACTTATAGAACAGCGGTATCTAGACCACATTCTGCGACCCGTTTTGTTGCCCTTCCTCTTGCCCATGCCTGACTTACTTTTCAACAAGATAATTTCCAGTCGCATATGACACGTGTTGCTATGAATTGACTTCAAACTTCCCAAACATTTCCTCGGCCCCCTATGTCACCTGATTCCTCCCCCTAGAACACTTTTGGGACGTGATGGGAAGGTGATTGCAACTATCCCGGAATGTTGCCGATTTAGCCCGACAGTTGGAGACAATTTGGCAGAACACAATCCATAAACTTTATCTGTCTATGCCACGCCGGGTTACAGCTTGAATCCAGGCCAGAGGTGGGTCGACGCCGTATTGACTTTCTCACTTTCTAGCAATCAAACTCTGAAAAAAATTATTCAATTGTTCTGAAGTTTCAATCGTTTTCCTTCTGAGCATGTTCTTCAGATCCACCAATTTTTGTCGCAAACGGATAGCTCCTTCTTGGTGGGTCATTTTTTTTGTTATAAAGTGTACATATATATATATATATATATATATATATATATATATATATATATATATATATATATATATATATATATATATATATATATATATATGTAATCATAAATACTTACGCAATTGATAGCTTAAAATATTAATATAGTTACAATGCTTCATTATGTCGATCACTGTGAACATTACTGACATGCAATAATAACGGATTACTGACATGCAGTAAATAACGGAAGAATACAATTTTTATAACATTTCTAGTTTTTGATACAGAAAATCGAACTGAGTACAATCTATGAGGTAAGTAGGGATTGCAGAACCATACTAAAATTCAGATTCGGGTTTCGGTTCTCCAATTTTCCAGAATCGGGTACCCGTGTATTACCCGGATTTGAATAATACATTTACAACTACAGATTTGCACTAAATATCAATAAAAAATCTATACTTATTTATAATGTAAAGATTTTTAGTGTAATGCGTAAGTAAAAAGTGCATTTCTTTGTAATTTATTTTAATTTATGTTAATTTATGTTAATATACGGAAATGGGTTCTAAAACCTGAAATTAAACATTTCTGTCTCGCTTTATTTCCCCGTGAATATTTTATATTTTTATTTTCAATTTGTCATTAAATTAGAAATACGTTGTGAACTAGATTGCATAATTAACAGTAATATAAATTAATTTTTTGTGCTGTTTATGACTGCAATAAATAAAATTTCTTTTGAAATTTTTTTATGAAATGAATCTAACATATTGCACTCGATGGGATATATTTTGACAGAAGGAGGAGATTGATTGCTGAGATGGTTTCAGCTGATCAAATAGTTAATAATACGGATGCGCTTATGACAAAGATTTCGTAGATCTAGATAGTGATAAGAATGGTAAAACTGGTTATCCGCATTAAAATGTTGTTTTTTAAACCTAAGATTCGGTACTTCCTAATATCTGGTTTTAAAACCCTTTAAACCGGATTTTCGGTCTCAATATTTTCTTCCGAAATCTGCAATACCTGGAGGTAAGTAACAATAATTTGATATTGCTTGATTGTTATATGTTTACATGAAATAATATCTAAATGAGGAAACAGTATCTGGACACGTTATTGTAGTGATCGCAAGTCTGCAGCCGAATTCCGCTGCAGACGACATTTAAAAACAATTATATTTCCCGTTTTGAAGAAGTTACCTGACAACTACGATGACTCGGTACGACAGTAGCAGAAAAACAATTTCTTCTGTATTCGTTATTAAGTGTTTTGCTCCGAAATTTTTGCTATCCATGTTATTCTTTAATTTGTAGGAGTCGTATATTCAATGTTAAATTTATGCAATAAATATTTTATTTTCCATATTCAAATTGTAATAATATGCTTTGGTTTTGTGGCATATAAAAATACTCCTTGCATTTACGCTTAGACAGTGACGACCACAAACTGGTGACTCCTACACTATCATTTATTTTTGCAAAATGGTCATTTTTGGAACGTTTCTTTTTCATCTGATGAAGAAGCATCATTAATATTGAACTAAAATCTGGGAAAGAGATTCATATTACATTTAAATTTATTCATTATGTCACTTTCAGTTATTAAATATTATTCAGTCTGGACATAAATAAAACACCTATAAAGAATCTTCTTCCTAACTAGCTTCATGGCAATTTTTAACGGTTCTGTTGCAAGAAATATAAAATATTTTCCCAAAGTTACAGACAGAAGACTTATTTTTCACTTTCTTTGAACGAACAAAGTGAAAGAACACCTTCGAAGTACTAAAAACGGAATAATTTAAATATTTAAATAATTCATTTTGGGAGATTAAGTAATCGCGACAGTTTTCGACTTTTAACTCCAGCCTCGGTGTTTCAGAGCGTTGTAACGCGGGCAGAATTTTTCTCCCTTCTAACCAAGTAATTTCTAGAAAAAATATCAAATGTAGCAAATAAATACGAGAACGAAGAGAAACTGAAAATAATAGTTTCAACTGATGCTTATCGGTCTTTCTCGGTGATCTAAAAGATAATTTAAAAAATATATGTTTTGGGTGGTTGAAAAATTAAATCATAGTATTTATTACAAGTGTAAGTGGTTAAAACACTGCATATGGATTGAAATTCATGTTTTGATACATAATTAATAAAAAGGCCTATAGCAGTTTTATAAAATTAATTCACATAAATACATAGTTACTTATTTTATTTATATTGAAGTATTTTAAAATCGCATACTCTTTGAGGAATAGATCTGGAATAATAGTAAAAAAGGATTCCATTGCGTCCAAATTATTTTCAAGATCTAAATCTAAACGTCTTTTACTTCATTTTTTGCTCTCAAGTCCTTGCTGCATATTTCCACAAATAACTGCACCGATACTCCAAACATTTTCCCAACAGTATAATGAAACCTTGAAGGGTAAAAAAAAAATCTCCTTGTGCCCCTGACAAAAGCATGTTTGCTTCAACTCAATTTTTGCATTTCTTGTAATAATGCTCCATTCTTATTTCAAATGAAGTACTCTGCATTCTCCTATTTTAATAATTTTGTTCTTTTGCTCCTTAGAAGAAGCTATACTGCTTTTTCTCTCTTAGTGATATTTTTAGATTTGAGAACTTATATAAAGAATTGAGGAAACTAGAGATTTTTTCACTCGTTTAAATGCATTCTAATGTATAAAAGGGACCAAATACTGATGAAATGTATCAGGGATGCATTTTAGCCATCATGTAAAATTTCTGTCTTGCAGAATTATTGTGGTGAGAAGTATTTAAAAACGTGTAAGATATGAATTATTCCACAGTAATCGTCATAGAAGCTTCGTATATTTTTTTCTTTTTGAACTTGAACTTTTCCTATAAGCATTGACAAAATTATGCAAACAAATGATATAGTTTTGGTACTTTTATAAAGAATTTATATTATGACCATTATGTATCTTAGAACTTAAATTCTATCTGCTTATATTGATGGATATAATTTTTCATTTATATAACTGTTTGTTTTTTTTCTAGATGTATCGGATTGAAATATCAATTGGTGGAGACACACTTCCCTAGGCATTGTGTAATTTTTATATCACTGTTTAAATAACAAATAGCTTTAATGAAGTTTTGTCTGCAACTGTCAACGTATTAATGTACTAATAATCTAGATGAATTGTTTCCTCATGGAATCATACTTTTTTTATGTAGTATATTGTATCTGAAAATAGGCTTATTACTCTTAGCTCTTTATAACCTATATAAATTTAACATGCTTCCTTTAAAAAAATATAATTATTATTTATTTTGTATGATAAATTCTTTCAGTTTGGGGCTTAAGTGTGCACCTTTATATGGGTTATTGGATACCTTCTCTCGAGTGCATCTGCTCCGAGTTTCCTTCAAAATCCATTTTTTAATAGTACTTTTAGGCACGACTTACTAGCTATTCGAGATGTTTTTTACGGACTTAGCGCTGCCTATGACGTCTTTCAGTTGGCTGAATATTTTACTGTTCTTCCACTCTCTCACTGTTTAGAAACAGTGGTATCATGCATTTGATATCGTTTCACATGCATTCAGACTATTTTTATGTTTTCACGCAATAGTTATTGATACAAATACACTAGTAAATGCAATTGTTTTGTAAATAAGAGTCACTAGTAAGTTTATCTCGGGTTTGACAGTTAGCGAATCAAGTGCGACTATTTTTATATAGTAAATATTCCTTTTGATTCTATTATTTTTTAAAGTATTCATGTTTTTTTTTTGCTAATTTTACTTAGGTTATAATATCAGAAACGTGCATGGAAATGATAAAGATGTATAAATCTTTGGCAATCCCAATTTTAATATCAAATATACAGCAGTGTCGAGGACATGTTAAGTTCAGAAAAGGGTTAAATTTTCCTGAGATAATAGTTTCAGAAACATGTATATATATATATATATATATATATATATATATATATATATATATATATATATATATATATATATATATATATATGCCAATATTAATTTTAATACAAAATACACGGCAGTGTTGAGGACATGTTAAGTTTAAAAAAGATTCAGACACACATTGATTATTAAAAATCTGTTATTTTAAGCGAATTATTTTACTACTTGAATACCGATTATAAGATTGATAAAGATCCCTCTACTTCAATCTAGTTAATAGCTGATCAAAAATATTGGAAAAATAAGTGCTGTCTATTTAAATAATGAAAACCTTTAGGGCATTTTTGATATGAGGCTAATATAAATTTGAAATCAATTTATGGCCGATGGCAAATATCCAAATTATTTGATATAAATACCATCTCTAAGAAAAACTTTAATGGAATAGAATGTCAGATTGAATGTCTAGCTTGTTCATTGAAAAATTAAAACATGTCTTAATATAATATATTAAAACTCTAAATTTAATTCCTGTGCTCATTTGGTTATGTTTTTTTTAAAGTTAGAACCACCCAAAGTATTCTCTAAATTTACTTATCTTGGGAGTATTGATTATTTAGGTCAAATGTGCAATGTCTAATTAAGAAATTTTATGTATCGCAAATGTTTCGTGGCGTAATAATTTAAAGTGATCTACAAAAATATCATCACCATTTTTGGAAATCTGGAAATTTTCTCTTTTCAAACATACATTTTTAATGTTGAAAAACAATTTAATATGGTAAGAAGATATGTTAATAATCTATAGAACGAAATATTAACACTTCGGTTCTAATGCTCAGTGCGTAATTACTTTCCAATTGAGTATATGAAATACTCTCTTGTTCAATTATACTACAAAACCTATGACTAAGGATCCTTTCCATATGATGACAAGCTCTAGAGGAAAAGAGTTCCTATTTTAATGATTTAAAATGTTATATGGTAACCGACTAAGGAAGCACCGTAAAATAAAATTCCGTTTAATATCAGTTCATTAGTAAAACAGATTTTTGAACAGTTATTTCTAGTAACAATGCTTGTCATCTGCAATTTAAATGATGCACAGCATTTTTTCATGTAATCTCTATTGACACATTCCCAAAATTTTGTTGCCTACATATTAAGAATATACAGGAAAGATTTTAAAGTAATGTCTTGAGGTCAAGAAGCCCCTGGGAGAAGGCTTTAAATTATATAATTAAGTTCTGCAAGCTGTTCCAAACTCGGTTACATGATTGCACAATCTAGACAGCTAACTAAACATGTCATAAACTAAAACTTCCAACAATATGTACACAATTCCATGTTACATCAAGGAAATTTAATAAAAAATAGCATTAATTATATAATTTTCTTGTGTTAAAAAATTTATCAATTGTTTATTTTAGAAATACAGAGATAATAGATAAAACAACATTTTTAACACAAGTTTTACGTTAATAAGAGAAAATTCAGTTATTCATTTCTGGGAATATATCTTTCTATCTCACATTCAAATTGTCAAAGAAACTGAGTACGTAATGTCTGTACTGTGTATATATAATTGAAAATCGAAATTGTTTAACCTAATTAATGTTCTCTTTGAAATGTAAATTTAAGTTCCTGAAAAATTAAATTAACGTCCCCTTTAATGAAAGAAAATCTGAATTCAAAGTGCTAAATCTGAATTCAAATGAAATTATATGCATTGAACTGCATGGTTTATATTGGCAGAAGATTCAAGTATCTGCGTTTTTCATTCCCTTATTTAGTGCAGTGCAGTTAGTTTCAAATTTTATTTCAGACTGCTTGAGGGTTTTCAGTTCTAGAATATGTAGACGTTAATTAAATTTAAAAACCTAGCCAAAACTTCGCAATGCAACCAGCAAGTAAGCATCAAGTAATTTTGGTTGCTAGTTTCTCAGGGGAGCTGACATCGGCAATATATCTAAATCTGAGATTCTAAATAGTTTGATCTGTTATGCAGAGAGATAAATTCGTATTTATTTATTTACTTACTAACTTAAACCCACACATACGTGTGTATATATACATGCATGCATATTCACACTTAAACAAACAAACAAACAAACAAATATATATATATATATATATATATATATATATATATAAACACACACACATATATATATATATATATATATATATATATATATATATATATATATATATATGTATGTGTGTGTGTGTGTGTGTGTGAATGTGTGTATGTATATACACTATATTTACAAAAAGGGATAGGACATACAAAATGAACGATGTATTTATTTTAAAATATTAATTTATAAAAGATATGTAATCACCTGTGGTTACAACGATTGCTTCGACTGTTCTTGGTATGCTTTCCACCATTTTCTGCTGTATATCTACTGGAATAAATCTCAATTCCTCGATTGAAGCCTCTGCCTTAAAGGTATTAGTGAAGGGCTTTCTCGGTCGGAGACGAATTCTGCGTTCTAGTTTGGTACTAGGCCAGGTCATGCTAACATCAAGAAGAGTCTGTTCAGAAGAGGTGTCTCAGTGAAAAAAATTGCACAGTCATCTAAATGTTTATGTGTCTCTTTGTGCCGTCAACTCTGAGTTCATAGTTGATGGCAAGGGTATCAAAGATATCAGCCCTTTCTAGAAGCAACAGGCTTTCTAGAAGAAAAATCCATTCTCTGAAAACGCCATACCCAGGCACGTCCATACGATTGTAAAAGTTTGAAGCGGGATTCACCTTTACATATCACCTTTTACTACTCTTCCATCGATCATGAATGGTGTGCTAAATACCACTGAAGTTCCTTTCTGACGGTAGGCTGAGAAATGTGGGCTTATGCGCTATTTGCTATGGTATCCGATTTTATGCAATTTTCGACGAATTCTACTGGTGCTGATATCAGTTATTGTAGCTTTTGACATCTCTGAAGTCAACGTTGATGTAGTAGAAAAGAGGTTTTCCTTTAGCGTATTCACTAATTACCCTTTGCTTCGATCGTCCCTTTTTACCCCCTTAAAATTTCCATTTTTAAAAATGATTTCTTAGTCTAAACCTAGGGCTTAAAAGGATCCCCCGTTCAGCCGAAATTTAAGAATCCTAGCCTCATGGTTCCATATATAAAGTGTAGGAGTTTGGGAAAGGAATTAATCCCCTATCAACCACTTTAAATTCGAATTTTTTTTAAAAAAAGATTTCTTGGTGTACACCAAAGGCCACCATACAAAATTTGAAGTTCTTCGGACTACAGTTTCTGAGAGGCAGTTATCACTGAGTCAGTCAGTCAGTGGTATTTGCGTTTTATATAGATAGAATTACTCTTGGAAAGACATTTCTTTGATTTTACTGTGCGACAGTGCTTTGAGTGGCCTTAATCAGTCTATGCTAATAAAGGGACAAGTGGAAGTCGGATCACGTGACCGTAACTCATCCGGGCGGGCCACTCCTGGATAAAAAATGGCCGACAAATATACAGGAAAATCGGTGTATTTGTTTTTCTCATGAAAGTACATAAATGTTACATATTTGGAAAGACCTTCGATAACTGATAATTTTTTCTGCGTACACTTATTCTGTTAATTCAATAGTTTTAGAGATATTTGGATTCTAATGAAGCGTCATCACGCGTCATCGCTCTTTGACGATGTAAACAAAGGGTGATTCGTTCACAACGTGATTCTCACTAAAAAATGAATCACTGAAATGAAATGTGTCGCCGTGTCTTTTTAATTGAAAAACTAAATATTCAAATTGTTTAATAATAAAAAATACTTTATTGAAACTAAATAGATATATACTGATTTTTGGTGGATTTACTGATTTAGGTGTGAAATGATTACATTTTGTATTTTTTTCGTTTCTATATTTCATGACAAATCTGGTTGAAACTTCGTATACTTATGTTTTGAAGCCTGGAGATAATTCTAATATAAGTTTAGAAGCTTTAAAATGTTTATATATAAATACAGTTTTTAAATAATATTTCATCTGAAGGCGTTGGAATCCATCATTCATAAGAACTGCGCATGCGCACCTAAATGTTACAACGTAAATAAACGCATGGAATAATGTTAATTAGTAGTTGTTTGGTGTTATTTAAAGTTAATTTTCTTATATTGCTACTTTTGTATACTTTTCATTAATCCTTTTTTACTTGGTTAATTTTCAGTATATGAATAATCGTTGAAACTCTTTACCGTTGAAACCCCTCTGTGACTTGCTAACTTGCGATTATTTACTTTCTGAAATGTCGTTATTAGGTATTTTACAAAGTAATTTTTATTGAAATTTAGCTAAAATGCCGATAACTCTGCATAAAAATCTTAATGCTACAATTTTAATTTCCTTCTCACACATGATACAAATGACAGTTATTTTAAAATGGAAAAATAATCCACGCAATTTTATGTTCCAATATGAAAATTTTCCCCGATTCGTCATTCATTTCCTTATAAAAACAGACCCAAATAAAAAACTATTTATTATACACCAATTATTGAGCCTCATTTCATTAACAATAGCATCTAAAACATTTCCTGAAAGTTTTAACCAAGTAAAAAAGGATTAACGGAAAGAAAACAAAAGGAGTAATATAAGAAAATTAACTTTAAATAAAACCAAACAACTAATAATTAACAATAATTATTTAAAGGTTTTTTTTGGTGTTTTATAGTAAAATAGCACTTAAAAATTAAAAAAAGGAACAAAAACTTACCTGTAAATAGCATACTTTTTTTATAAATTGGTCAATTTGAAGTAATTTTTATTGAAATTTAGCTAAAATTCCTATAACTCTCCATAAAAATCTTAATGCTACTATTTTAATTTCCTTCTCACACATGATACATATGACAGTTATATTCAAAATGACCTACAATCTTAAGAGAAAATTTTAAAATGCAAAAATAATACGCACAATTTTATGTTTCAATATAAAAATTTTCCCCGATTTGTCATTCCTTTCCTTATAAAAACAGCCCCAAATAAAAAAAAATCTATTTATTATACACCAATTATTGTGCCTCATTTCATTAACAATAGCATTTCCTGAAAAACATTCATCTTGTAAAACATTTCTTGAAAATTTTATCAAATTATATACATTATTATGTGAGATATCATGATAACAGTAGAGATTTGTGCTAAAAAACATATTCTGAGAAACACACATTTTTGAACTCTCTGTGGCCATCTGGAGTACCGCCGCATATATTGGAATTAAGATGGGTATACCTATTATGCTTCTTAGGAATTTGGATCCACCTTTAAGATTATGTATAAAGAGATTGGTGAATAACTTTATAGAATCTACTAATGCTAATATTTTAATTTCCTTCTCACACATGATACATATGACAGTTATCTTCAAAATGGCCTACAATCTAAGAGAAAATTTTAAAATGCAAAAATAATGCCCGTAATTTTATGTTCTAATATGAAAATTTTCCCCGATTCGTCATTCCTTTTCTTATAAAAACAGCCTAAAATAAAAAAAATACAATTATATCACAGAAATATTGCAAAGAGTTGTAGACAGAAGCATAAAAAGGAAGAATATTCAAATAAAGTAGTGCTATTTTACCATAAAAGACAAAAAAAATCTTTAAAACATAATTTTTTTTTAAAAATTGACTCCGAACGTAGAATATTAATCTGAAATATAGCTGAAACGCTTATTACTCTCTACAATATCCTAATGCTAATATTTTAATTTCCTTCTCACACATGATACATATGACAGTTATCTTTAAAATGGCCTACAATCTACGTGAAAATTTTAAAATGAAAAAATAATACACGCAATTTTATGTTCTAATGAAGATATTCCCAATTCGTCATTCCTTTCCTTATAAAAACAGCCCCAAACAAAAACTATTTATTATACACCAATTCACCAATTATTGTGCCTCATTTCATTAATAATAGCATCTAAAACATTTTCTGAAAATTTTATCAAATTATATACCTTATGTGAGATATCATGATAACCGTAGAGATTTATTCTAAAAAACATATTCTGAGAAACACTCATATTTTTTACTCTCTGTGGCCATCTGGAGTACCGCCGCAGATATTGGAATTAAAGATTGGTGTACCTATTATGCTTCTCAAGAATTTGGATCCACCTTCAAGATTATGTATAAAGAGATTGATGAAGAACTTTATAGAAGCGAATATAATAAGTGGACAAGCCGCAGGCAAAGATAACTGTCATATGTATCATGTGTGAGAAGGAAATTAAAATAGTAGCAATATAATTTCGTGCAGAGTTATAGACATTTTAGCTAAATTTCAATAAAAATTACTTCAAATTGACCAATTTATAAAAAAAGTATGCTATTGACAGGTAAGTTTTTTTTTCTTTTTCCATTTTTAAGTACTATTTTACCATAAAAGACCAAAAAAATCTTAATTTTTTTTTTTTAATTGACTCCGAACGTAGAATATTAATCTGAAATTTTGCTAAAACGCCTATCACTCTCCACAAAATCCTAATGCTAATATTTTAATTTCCTTTTCGCACATGATACATATGACAGTTATCTTCAAAATGGCCTACAATCTAAGAGAAAATTTTAAAATGCAAAAATAATACACGCAATTTTATGTTCTAATATGAAAATTTTCCCCGATTCGTCATTCCTTTCCTTATAAAAACAGACTAATATAAAAAAAAATACAATTACATCACACAAATATTGCAAAGAGTTGTAGACAGAAGCATAAAAAGAAAGAATATTCAAATAAAGTAGTGCTATTTTACCATAAAAGACAAAAAAAATCTTTAAAACATAATTTGTTTTTAAAAATTGACTCCGAACGTAGAATATTAATGTGAAATTTAGCTGAAACGCTTATTACTCTCCACAATATCCTAATGCTAATATTTTAATTTCCTTCTCACACATGATACATATGACAGTTATCTTCAAAATGGCCTACAATCTACGAGAAAATTTTAAAATGCAAAAAAATATGCGCAATTTTATGTTCTAATGAAAATATTCCCCGATTCGTCATTCCTTTCCTTAAAAAATCAGCCCAAAATAAAAAAAATACAATTATATCTCAGAAATATTGCAAAGAGTTGTAGACAGAAGCATAAAAAGAAAGAATATTCAAATAAAGTAGTGCTATTTTACCATAAGAAACAAAGAAAATCTTTAAAAAATTATTTTTTTTGAAAAATTGACTCCGAACGTAGAATATTAATCTGCAATTTTGCTAAAACGCCTATCACTCTCCACAAAACCTAATGCTAATATTTTAATTTCCTTCTCACACATGATACCTATGACAGTTATCTTCAAAATGGCCTACAATCTAAGAGAAAATTTTAAAATGCAAAAATAAAACACACAATTTTATGTTCTAATAATAAAATTTTCCCCGATTCGTTATTCCTTTCCTTATAAAAACAGCTGCAAATAAAAAACTATTTATTATACACCAATTATTGTTCTTTTTTTGTTTATTTTGTATTTACTAAGCAAATTGTGTTATTATTGGATATTTTTGAAAGCCAGTGAAATATAATTGTTTTATTTACTTTTCTATTTTGCGTTTAGTTAATTTTCCAATTGTTCAGAAATTAATTATTCAAACAGAATTTATTACTTTAAATATTTCAATGGGGGGAGGGGTGTTACAGTTTATTCCTTCACCATTTTTTATAATCATTCTGAAGTAGGAATTATGGTGACTGTCTACGTTCGGAGTCAATTAAAAAAAAAATTAAAGGTTTTTTTCATCTGTTATGGTAAAATAACACTTAAAAATTAAAAAAAGACAAAAACTTACCTGTAAATAGCATACTTTTTTATAAATTGGTCAATTTGAAGTAATTTTTAAAGAAATTTACCTAAAACATCTATCTCTCTGCACAAAATCTTAAAGCCCTCATACATGATATTTCCATTTCCCTCTCACACATGATACATATGAGAGTTATCTTCTAAATTAACTACAATCTAAGAGAAAATTTTAAAATGCAAAAATAATACATGCAAATTTATATTTCAATAAGAAAATTTTCCCCGATTCATGATTCCTTTCCTTATAAAATTAGCTCTAAATAAAAAACTATTTATTATGCACCAATTATTGTTCACTTTTTGTTTATTTTGTATTTGCTAAGGAAATTGTGTTGTTATTAGATATTTTTGAACACCAGTGAAATATTTATTTATTTTGCATTTGCTAAGGAAATTGTTTTATTATTGGATATTTTTGAAAGCCAGTGAAATATAATTATGTTCTTTACTTTTCGATTTACTTATTTTTTTAATTGTTCAGAAATTAATTGTTAAAACAGAATTATGTTTCAATATGAACATTTTCCCCGATTCGTCATTCCTTTCCTTATAAAAACAGTTGTTCACAAATTAATTGTTCAAACAGAATTTATTACTTTAAATATTTCAATGGGTGTGGGGGTACAGTTTATTCTTTCATCAATTATCATTCTCAAGTAGGAATTAAGGTGACTGTCTACGTTCGGAGTCAATTTAAAAAAAAAAAATTAAAGCTTTTTTTATCTTTTATGGTAAAGTAGCACTTAAAAATTAAAAAAAAAGAGACAAAAACTTACCTGTAAATAGCATACTTTTTCATTCTTTCATTATTATCATTCTCAAGTAGGAATTAAGGTGACTGTCTACGTTCGGAGTCAATTTAAAAAAAAAAAAATTAAGTTTTTTTTTCATCTTTTATGGGAAAATAGCACTTAAAAAAAAAAAAGAGACAAAAACTTACCTGTAAATAACATACTTTTTTATAAATTGGTCAATTTGAATTAATTTTTAATGAAATTTACCTAAAACACCTATCACTCTGCACAAAATCTTAAAGCCCTCACAGATGATATTTTAATTTCCCTCTCACACATGATACATATGACAGTTATCTTCAAAATGACCTAGAATCTAAGAGAAAATTTTAAAATGCAAAAATAATACACGCAATTTTGTGTTCAATATGAAAATTTTTCACACTTTATTGAAATTTCATCTGGTGGACGGATGGCTTGAGCGTAGCTAGGCGAAGCCCTAGCCTAGCCGGGCGAAGCCCGGCTAGTAAACAATAAAATGGTCTTTTGAACATTGTTATTAAAGCGTCAAATAATCGTAGTAAATACAAACACGTAGAAGACATCAAAGCATCATGGTATTTTATATTCGTGATAAAATTTTCATCTGACAGCTAATCTTATGCGATGTCTTCATACAACTAAGAATTATATTTCATTCTCACCTTACATTTTAAACCCAGACATGAAGAATATTTTTATCACTTTCATTTTTCCAATTAATGTTATCATGGAAGAACATTTTAAGCCTATTAATTTTAATAAAATACATTTTTTTGCAAGAGACTTATTTTGCCAGCTTTAAACGCGCAATTTTATGCACTGTTATATAATAAAAAAATTGCATTTTTTATTAGAGTCAAATTGAAAAGTCTTTTTGAGCACACTTTTAGGATTTCTCTAACAGCTTCAAAAATGTTTAAACATTAAGAAAAAATTGTTTGATATTATGAAACTGTATACGTTAAAAAGCAATAACAAGATTAAAAACAAGATTGATAACAAGATTAAAAACAGTATACTCAAAAATTAGAGATTTCGTAAGTAGGGAAAATACAGTACATAAATTTAAAGATAAAGAACTTAAATGTTTTTAATGTTTCTTCTCCTTATTATGAAGCATGTTAGTAGCAAGTCAAACCAGTCAAATGCTATAAATTTTCTGTTATACTATAAATGATTATAAGTGAAAAGATAAAAATTTTTAATGATCTTAAAGATTTATAGTGACAGTGTAATTTTATCTCGGTTAAAGTTTGGGGGTAAAGAGGCTACTATGCTTCCGATGAAAACTGCATATCTTTCGAACGAAATTTACCTTTCACAACTGAAATGTATTGAACAACAGCAAGATTTAATGTTTTATAATATTTTTATTTCTATCCTCATTCGTATCTAATGCCCGTAGGATCACATTTCTAAGTTACATCTGTTGAATCAAACATATTTTCTGCGGTAATTTTCTGTGTAATATTTTCTGTGTCGAGCTCTTATGCAATACTACAGATTTTGCTGAAATAGGTAGGCTCCCATTTTAGTATATTATAGTCCTAACAAGGATAGTATCAAACATTCTCAATTTAACTTACGTCAGAAAGTGTGCATGAACTTCTCCAACTGCCGATCAGCGCTTTACTACATTTACAGTGTCTGACAGTGGAGGCATTTGCGTAAATACAGGTCTGGGAACATCAAAAATTAAGGCAAAACCAATATAAAATAATAGAGAGTTCGAGTCAGGAAGTAGATGGAACCAATTAATGCTTTAGCCATAAAAGAGTTTTCCATGTCTTCAGAGTTTTTTGTGGCGTTGCAACTCATATTTAATCGTTGTAGTCCCTAATGAGAGGTTTACAGCAAATTTTCATGTTTTGTTAAAATGATTAAATAAGAATCTATTAAGTAAAAAAATCTTAAAATCCTTTTATTCTTCAATTATATATGTTTCTTGAATGAAAGAAGTCTAAAATGTTTTTCTATAGGAACGTTTAAAGAAGATTTAATTTCACTTATTTACATATCTTGTAAAATATAACTTTTGTAAAGAATCTCATATTTAATTTTTCAAGTAAAATTATACATTCTTATTTCTTTTCTAAAAGATTTTAAATGCCAAACTGCTGGATCCATTATCATTCAATTGGTTCTCTAAAAATCGGCATTGTTAGTTTTTGGGGACGAATAAATTTACCAGGTAAATGATTTACAGAGAAACAAACATCAATTCAAAACACCTTAGAAAATTGTCCCAGAATAATTTAAGAATAAGAAACTTTATATCATACAGTAGAAAAGGATTTAAAGTTTTCCACGATTACGTGTACTGTGTTTCCGATTGTTATCATTAAAGGCTTATTTTCGAGTATTTAGGGATATGCAAAGTAAATTTTGTGAGTTCTGAAATAATTTCCCTTGTTATTTCAATGATTGCCTGAGATTAGGATATTTTCAAAAAGCACGTAATAGAGATTTCTAACAGGTAATGAACTCAAAAGCCGGTACTTTTTTCATTTTGTAATACGATCATAGTATAGAGAAATTGATGCCAATGTGTTTTGTTTTCTTTCAGTGTATTAACAATTGAATTGATATATTTAATGTATTTCATAAAAAGCTCATGTTTCGTATTTAGAGAAAGATTTCTTATGCATTGTAATGCATGAAAAATGCTTTTACAAATATTAAAAATAGTAAATATATCACTAAAATAAAATTCTTTTATATTGATAGCTTTATTACACACACCCACACACACTACAATAATGGACCGGACAGCAAGGTTTCATGGTATAAGGGAAGAATACAAGCTTTAATAGGGGGATGATCCCCCACGTGCTGCTATTATACTAGCATCCCTTCTGGGCATACTTTCAACAAGGTTTTGATACAGAGCTATGGGTATTTGTGTCCATTCCAGCTGCCAGAATGTTTCCAGAATGTTTCCAGCTCAGCTGTAGATTTCTGACATGGTTCTCTGGTCCGTAAGCGTTGCTCTAACTCGTCCCAGAAATATTCTATGGGGTTTAAGGTCAAAATTCTGAACAGGTCAGGGAAGACGTTTTACATCCATATCTTGATACCATTGCTTGACAGCGGTTGCAACATGACATGGAGAGTTGTCGTCCCGGAAGCAACATTTGGCTATTCCATAAAATTGCCAGAGCGTAGGAAGAACCTCATTGTTCAAAATGTTCATGTAGGCGTCGACGTTCAATTTACCAGGAACAACATGCAAAGGTCCTAGGCCATACCATGAAACATCCCCCCCCAAAACAAGTACACTAAGAATACTCACGCTTCAGGACACGCCGGTCCCTTTCGGTCAGTTTACGGGGACGACCAACATGTGCAGTTCGCGTGCCAACTCCCGTAGTCTTCCACTTCTTCAGGACATCACCAACAGTTGACAGTGACTGTGATAATTCTACCGCTATTCATCTTTTAATCCGTTTCTTCGCAATTGTGCGAAGAGACTTGCCACCAATGTGACAGCCAAGTATAACACCTCTTACAAAGTCAGTAAGTTCCTTTCGTTTCGACATTTTGTCACAAATTCACACAGAACTAATGAAGTTACCACTTCGCGAATCGTATTTAACCTTAACAGGTCACAAGCGAGCACTGGATTTTATACAAATCCGCTGGCGTCCGGTCCATTATTGTATGGGATAGTATATATATATATATATATATATATATATATAAACATTAAAAACTACATAACCCTTCTTAAATTATAAACTATTTAAATTCCCTTGGGCGTTCGAATTAAATTCCAAGCTATATTTCCAAGTTTTATTAAATCTTTTCCAAAATTAAAGTCTAAGATAAGCCCCAGGCACTTTATCTAAGATGGCTGACATTTTAACGAAATTCTGTGTTCCGTAGCGTCAGTACCTAGTTAACTCTAATCCGTGCAAACACACTAAACTTCTAACCAATAAACTGTTAATCAACACCCTACTGTCACGTGATGAGATGAAGTTATTTAAGTTCTGACATCCGGAAAGGGTATACACTTGGCATACTAACTCTGCCCCGAAAACCTGTCTTTCCGTGATTCTTAGTAAAATAAATGATGTAATTCAAGAAGTATTGTGGTGATTTGCGTGTTCGAGGTGGGAGATTGCGGGAATGGATTTTTAAAACGTCGTTGATGCACGGCCGGGCTACATGTCATCTATTTTGCTCTCAGGTTGATGAAGCAGAAGAAACATAATCAAAAACTACCACTCAGCAATCATTCTTCGGCCCGCGTCCGTCGCATTACTTATATAAAAAGTGCTTCAAAAAGTATCACCCGATTTTAAATGAGTATATTAGGAAAAATATTGAACATATGACATGCAAAATTAATTTTAAGTATCTATGTCTATAAAGTAGTCAAATTTGTCCCAAACTTTTGAGAGCATATCTGCATCCACTTCTTCCGTGCCTGATATGCGTACACAGACAACCCGTGTCTTCGAATTGTTTATACGATCGTTTAATGCTCTGAACTGTATGAACTTCAATACTACCAGGGTATTAGCGACGGAAATCACGCTGAACAGTTGTTATGGACTCACACTTCTCGAAGCGTAGAACACAAAACGATTTCTGTTGTGCAGTCGCCATGTTGGCAAACACTAAAATGGCGGGCAAAGGATCAGCGTTAGCGCTACCTGTAGGAAACTGTGTGAAACTCGAGATTTCAATCTTTCTACCTACACATTATTCGATCAAAACGGATTAAAATATGAATAGTTATGATTTTTTTAAATCGGATGATTCTTTTTGAAACACGCTGTATATATATACAGACACAAAAAGGAATCTCCTTAATTCACCATTTTATGATACAACTGAAACAACTTATGTCATACAGCTTATATCATACCTGGGATTTTTACTTTGCCGTCAATTAATGTGTCATTATTAACTTTAATTAATAATTTTCTTGTTTTATCATTATGCCTCTTGATACTTGCCTTATGATACTTTCGCAGCATATCTCATCCCGCTGACTTCTGTCTGCGGGTAATTTTATATAACTATTATTTTGCTTAAAATGATTGAATTTTGTCTAAAACTATTAATACAAATATGTGCTTATTTAATAACGGAATCTTTAATTGGTAAAAAACTTATCTATACTTAAATAGAATGTTTAATCCTTAAAAACCATATTCAGTAGCTGTAGTAAGGAATCAGCTTTAAATTTCAGGTCCTGCTCTGTTTACCTTCCAGTAGTAAAAGATGACTTAGGCCTTTCAACAAAATAACCATAGTAAGGTATTTGCAAACTATTTTCAATCCTCATGAATATGTTATGGAAAATCATTATTTTGTGAGGAATATTCTAAGGTTCTTTCTGAAATTTCCATCCACTAATGGACCTCTGAACTGTCAAAGTCAATTCTCCTTAACTTATTTAGAGTTATGGTCTCCTTTTCTAACCTTTTATTAGTAACCTTTACTAAGTAACCTGCCTCCTCTCTAATAACATCAGTTAATAAAAAGTTATTACAGGATAAAGACAATCGATTAAAAATAATTTTCTCATAATATAACTCTAACCTAAGTTAATTAACATGTTAATTAACATGTTTAACCCTAGTTAATTTACCCTAGTTTTAACCCTAGTTAATTAACATGTTATATAATCAATCTCTTATAGCAAAGAGTTAAGTATGAAATATTTCAAAGGTATGAACATGCTAGACCTTTGATACCTATGTACCCTAGTTTCGAGATTTAAATCACTTCTTTTCACTTATCCAAAGTGAACTTTAAATTCATTTAAAAAATATCCATTATAGCCGTAATTATACCTCTTAACGCTGAGAGACTTAGTGAGGAAATTTCCATCAATATACTGCATCATTGATTGTAACTAAAATGTTGATAACGAAGTCACCCTTGTTGCCCTGCTTTGCCTCGGGCACCCTTGGGTCTTTAAGCTCTGAGCACTAAATGAGCAGCAGTTTAGCTGACAATATTTTCCCTCAAAACTAAGAATTAGAACTCTACTAACATATTGAATGCATTAATCGCTAAAGTATAAATAACTAGACGTCTATTATATTTTGGGTAAATCACTAATAATTAATTAATTAATATTGATATTTACAATTGAAGACTTCTTAAAGCATGCGTCAGGAAGATGAAAGCCATAAATAAATTGTTTTCATCTTGAAACTGTTTTTCTGCGAGGACTAAAAAATACAGCGTTTCAAGATCTAATTTCTGATGGTGGAATTTTTTTCCTAAATTTGGATCACCATTTTCAGTAATATGGTAGATGTTTTTAAAGAAAACTTCTACCATATTACTGACACATTTTACAAGGTTTTTTAAATACTAATATTTAAAAAAATAATTATTATCCAAACTATTACCGTAATGTTAAACTCGCTCAATCATCGGTATTACGTCGAAGTATCTATGAAAAATTTAATAAAAACATAGATTTTGATTATTAGACTTTGTAATTCATCTGGCATGGAACTCCCCAGGGTAAGAACGCATCGATCGAAATATGTGTGCATTTTTATCTTTTGAACTTTAAGTGAAAATTATTTACTTGATAGATTAAACTCTTAGGAGTTTGCTATAAGGTTTTTTTTTCATATCTTATCACTTTTATCAATTTTAAGAGGTCGTTTGTATATAATCAATTCACTGTTTGAAAAATGTCTTAATTCTGTTATTTGAAAAAAATTGACGAATTATGGTAAAAGATTTTCATTTTCATATTCTAGTTTTTTTTTTTTTTGTTCCACTATGCTTTAAAATTTAGTTCACTGCATTACTTATGTACAAAATTATTGCCGTTAGATTTTACTTTGATCTAAGAAAGAATATCAAGAAGAAAGAATATCTAGCGAAAGAATTTTCTTATATTATCCATAAGAAATCTTATCACAAAAGCGTTTCTAATTTATCAGTTGCCCCCCCCCATAAAATATGACATCATAGAAATATTTTTCTTACACCGTTGAATTTTTGAATTTTTATTATTTCTAGTTTATTTTGGGCTTTTGAAAAGCATGTAATTTTAAATTGCTACAATTACATGTATTACTTAATTTTATTAGTAAAACTCTACATCATCTTACTAAATTTCATTTAAATTTTAAATTATTTATGGTTAATAATTTACTATGCAATAATTCAAATCTCGCGCAGTCATTTATTTTAAGGAGCGTCTCGTTGTGTCGGAATCAAGCGCCAAAACTTTTTTGCTTATTTGATTTTCAGTAACAGTTCTGAAACAATCCCTTTAAATTAACGCCCTATTATCGTCCTGTATACGTCATATATACGTCATAAAACGTCATGTATACGTCATTGTCGGTGACATAGAAAAGGAGTTTGTGTATATTGTATAAGTGAAATTTAAGTTAAATCAAGGAAAAAAAGTACTGAAAAGTATAACTGCGTAAAAGCATATGAAATAACACAAATATAAAAGCTACTTACCGCTGATAAGCATATTTTGTTTTTATTCCAATATAATTCCCTATAATCCTTTTAGTCTGTATCACAGAAATTATTTTTCATTTAAAATAAAGAACTTTATATTTAGCTTGATTAAAATATGTCTAAAATATATTTTATTGCTTGAATAAAATAACATTGAATAAATTGAAAATTTGCTATTAAATCTTTGAATAATAGCATAGGTTTTTTTAGATTAGTTTGTTTGAAATTTAAAAAGATATGTGTAAAATCTTGCATTTTTCAATATATAAAAAATTAAATTTTAGAAACGGAGACGTTCAAGTATTACTTTGTAGTATAAAATCAATTACGGGCATATTACTGTTGAAAAGACTAACGGTAATTTCAAAATTAACGTGACATGTCTGATTGACTGAGTTTTATAGGGTAATTATACTTAGAAATCAAAGATTAACATATATGTCAATACTGAATAGCATAAATAACTACACTCATTTTCAGTCCGTGTTTAGTAATCATTATCATAGTATGAATATGCTATTTTGCGATATCATCACGTATGGGCGGTGACATATTGCACCATTTATCAGACCATTAATCAAAGTCAGCAGATATAGATTGAAAATACCAAAACTTGTACATCTTTATCATTATATAAAAGGGCAACTGAAATCTGTTTTTACATGTTTGCGATTTTTGTACATGGGTATATATAAGTAAATAAATAATATATATATATATATATATATATATATATATATATATATATATATATATATATATATATATATATATATATGATGTCCGGATTGGACATCTCAAGAAATAGGAGCATACATCGTGGTCGGAAAATAATACAGTCAGCTTCAGGTACGATCGAATTTATTTACGAGTAAAGCAACACATCCATCTCACTTCGAGTCAGTCCAGCGTCTACCGCAAAAGCGCTAAAATAGAATTAGCTCAGAGAGGTTGCCAGAATAGGCGGGGGAAGTTAGTGTGTGGAAAGGCGGGGCGTTTTCGCCAAGGAGTCGAAAAAGGGGATACCAGAACAGAGAGAAAGTTCAGAATTGCCGATTATAGGTTGTTAATAATATTATCTCTCTCTCTCTCTCTCTCTCTCTCTCTCGCACACACGCACACACACACAGAGAGACAGACAGACATACAGAGATATATATCTATTAGACGTCTATAATACCTCACCTCATAAAAACGCGTACCTCTATAAGACGTCGAAAAATATCTACATCACGTGGAATGGAGCTCTATAGGAGCTCCGAGGTGTGCTCTCTTTGAGATCCATAAGACGTCTACGATATCTAAGCGGCGCTCTATAGGACGTCTATAAGAGCGAAAATTTCGATTTTTAAGGGTACGTGATTTAGATATTTTAGAACTCTAAAAGACGTACTATTCCCCTCCAAAATATTGTATTTTGGATCTTAATTTCTTAATAATAAATTAAGCTTAATGCATTATTACTTATTAAGTAATTATTACTTAATAAGTAATAATACATTTGCCACTATTATTTTTATACTCTTTTGTTATACTTCCATAAATTTACTTTTAGTTTTAGAATCTCTGTAGCAATTATTTTTGCATAAAAATGTCCTATTAGAATGCAAATTGTTCAAAATAAATTAAGCTTAATGTATTATAATAAATTAAGCTTAATGTATTATTACTTATTAAGTAATTATTACTTAATAAGTAATAATACATTTGCCACTATTATTTTTATACTCTTTTGTTATACTTCCATAAATTTACTTTTAGTTTTAGAATCTCTGTAGCAATTATTTTTGCATGGAAATGTCCTATTAGAATGCAAATTGTTCGAAATATATTAAGCTCAAAAATTTTTCTAAATTTATTAAGAAATTTAGTTCCAAAATACAATGTAAATATTAATATTTACCACAACTTTTGATGTTATTACGATGACAATTATCATACGTTATAACTGCCAAAAATAGCGATATATATTATTACTTAAATAATAATATTATTACTTATGTTTAATGTAAAAATATTTTAAGATAATTATAATATTAAATATTTTAATAATAAAACTAATATTTTTACATTAAATCTAAATAATGTAATAAGATTTAGTTTATTTTTACATTAAAACTTGGTATTAATGCATTCTGAAATTTAAGAAAAAAAGAAAATTAATCAAAATGCTAATTTTTCAATTGAAAAACTGAACTATTATAAGTGCATATATAATTTTTTTAATGTAATTGTTCTAATTAATAAATATACATTTCACAATTAAAACATAATTTGAATATTGAATTACCGTTTAAATTTGCTTGAAGACAAGTTTCTTCCTTTGTAATAGCTATTGTGATTAAGACTTATTTATTCGTCATAGGTTTTTGACAGTTTAAACCAGTTTTTGATGCTTGTAATGTCAAAAACCCAACCCTGTAACAGTATACTGGTTGAATATATAGATATCTCATATCTCTTTCTTTTTTCAGCCATCATTGCTTATAAAATTAACTATAGTAGGACATAATAAATTAAGTTTCAAAAAGTATATCTATGAAAATCATAATTTATTTTTATAAAAACTTTTCTGCTTCAGTTGGATTTTCATTAAAAATATCTTCTTCAATAATTAATCCAGAATTGTTTGTGTTCACATTCTTTAACATAAATATATTTTTAATACTGCAAGAAAGAAAGAAAGAAAAAATGTTTTAATAAAAGGCTTTATTGAATACAAAATCAAAACAAAATTGTGTGGGAGAAATTTTATGAACTCCTAGCATTAGCATGCCTTAACCAGTCTTTGACGACGGTTTGAATTTCTGAGTCAGTCACCTGCTTGTACAATGGATTTCTCCTAGCTGCACCTAGAAGTACAATGAATAAATTTTTAATTCGTTATAAAATATCACTAGATTTACCTTAATATCGTTCACATTTTGTGAGATGGGTTTTAACTTAATACATACTCGTAATATGCACACATTTAATATAACTAAAATATTACATACATACATATATATATATATATATATATATATATATATATATATATATATAATATTAATCTAAAAATGAAACATAATTTTAGGTATAAATAAAAATATCTAAATTCAAAGGATGAAAACGATTTAAATTCTAAATAGACATATTAATGAAATAATAAAGAAAAAATTTGAATAATTGCTTGCTAAATATAAGATGAGAAATTTTTAGGTTGCAGAAAGCTTTTTCTTTTGCGCCCAACCGGCTAAATTTTGTTGCGAATTCATTTGTCAGTATTTTTCCCTTGTTTCCCAGACTTATGCCACTATTCTGAGTAATTACTTCATACTAAAAAAAAAATTAAACTTAGAATATAAATATGAATTCACAAAACATACACAATATATTTATTAGAATATATTTCATAACATTCAAAAACTTGTCTATTAAAATGAACAATTAATGTTAATTCTATACCATAAACTTTTTCTATGAACTCGAATAAGAAAATATTGTTGATCTACAATTTCACTGTTATTTCAGTAAATTTCTCTTCAGGCAAACTTTTAATTTTGTGAGTGTGTATTTTATATTAAGTCTGCTCTAAAATATTTATCTTACTAAAGAGTAATAATAAAATAATACACTATCCAACAATTCTTTGGTTTCATTATTGTGTAGCTCCTGCTCAAGGTTTGAAAGATACTCCATCGTTTGATCCGGCTCAGATTTTTGGGCAATTAATGCGGTTTTCATTTCTTTGAATTTAAATTTTCTTAAATTGCTGTTAGGAGGAGATTCAGTATCATATTTTTTATGAACTGTTGTGAAATGTCGTTTGGTTGATTATTGGTATTTGATTCGGTTCAGATCCTGTGGGTTCGAGTCCCACTGTTGGCATGGATATTTGTAGCCGTTCGGAATTGGCTTTAAACTGTAGGTCCCGGTCTAATTAGCCCTCGTGTAGCAAAAATTTGAATGTAGCGCTCCAAACCAAATCAAATCAAACCTCCATCGTTTGAAAATGCAGTTTTATCGCTTCTTTAACCATTTTAGCTTCATTAATGTCTATCTGAGGTAATGCCTTGTAACCATCATCCTTCTCTTTAAAATAAGATCCAATATCAAGACTTTCACCATCAAAATGTGTAAGTGGAACCACTCTAGAACTTAACAGTAATTATAATTTAATACAAGACTGTAACCTTAGTTTTTTTCACACTCAATAGTTGTCTGATTTTTTTTATATTCAACCAGTTATTTCTTATATTTTTAAAATTATGCACAGAATTTATTAAAAAGATTAGTGGCCTATCTTTTACTGTTCGGTGAGGACTCGGGCATGAAATGTCTAAAAAATTATTTCTTCTATCTATAAAATACAATACCACTGTTAATGGCCGCAACTATTCAGACATTTCTTTAGTTTAATAGTTATATGTATAAACAGAAAATACATTAACTGTAGATATTAATTTGGTTGATTATTTGTATAGTTTTCGGTTTTATCTAATTGTTACGTCACTGACCAGGAATATTTTCTCTTCATAACGGCATCACCTGAAGCGCTCTTCATAATGTGCCGATGCCGGCTTGTTAATGCGTGACGTTGGTCATAAGCTACGGAGAGGGCAGTGAGATAGATTCGTTGAGTTTGGAATACGTTTATATACAGAACTTTTATTTATCAGAAGTTGTGCATGAACTAGCAAGTGGTTTCATCCAGGTTTAAAAATATTGTTCTAGTTATGTTAGTCATTATTATATATTAGCAATTACTTTGTAGTTACCCTAATCATGTCAGCACAGGAACCGAAGAAAAAACGTGTATACAACTATTATTTTCATGAAGAATGGGAAAAGAAATATCTTTAATACATTGTAAGAAGAAATGTATCTGTCTGATTTGTGGTTCAACAGTTACTGTTGGGAAAAAATGCAACATAGAACGACATTTCACAACAGTTCATAAAAAAATATGATACTGAATATCCTCCTAACAACAATTTAAGATAATGTAAATTGAAATAAATGAAAACCGCATTAATTGCCCAACAATCTTTGTTTACCAGGCCCGTGAATAAATCAAAAGCTGCTACTATTGCATCGTTTAAGATTGCAGATATGCTTGCAATGCACAAAAATCCTTTTAAGGATGGTAACATAATTAAAGAATTAATGCTTGCTACATCAGAGATATTATTTCAAGAATTTAAAAATAAGAATGAAATTATGTTAGCTATCCAGGAAGTTCAATTATCCTGAAATTCAGTAACTCGTGGAATAGAAGCAATATCTGTGAATATCAGAGAACAATTAAAAGAGGATTTACAAAAATGTGTTTTTCTAAGTTTACAGTGTGATGAATCAAGAGATATCTGTAATGTAGCACAAATAAATATTTTTATAAGGATGGTTTTCAAAGATTGCTCAGCAAAGGAAGATATACTGTCAGTTTTGCCATTAAAAGGGAATACACGTGGGTACGATATATACCAAGCTATTAAAAATCATATTACAAAAATTAATCTTCCGCTTCAATTAATACTTTGATGTTACAGTATGAAATAAGGTGGCTTAGTAAGGGAAAAGTCTTGGAATGATTATTAGAGCTTCTTCCAGAGATAAAACAGTTTGTAGAGTCTAAATTAAAGCAAACAAATCATGAATGCATTAATATAATTGAAAATATAATGATAATAAGTGAACTAAAATATAAATTATACAACAAGGACCTGCCACTAACAACACAATATATTTATTATAATATATTTTGTAGCATTCAAACACTTGTCTATTAAAATGAACAATTAATGTTACTTCTATACCATAAGATTTTTCTATGAACTCTAATAGGAGGAAAATATTGCCGATATACAATTTCACTGATCAAATACTCTATTTCTCAATTCAAATACTCTATTTACTAGCTGTGGTAAAGATTTATCAGCTTTTCTTAACAATTTCTTAATTTAACATTATGGTTTGTTATATAGTGTTTCGGGTATGGTAAAATAAGAGGAATTTATAGTTTTCGAAAACTGAAAAATAACTTTTACCTTACTTTTTTGCATTATAAACAACAAATTACACATTAAAATGCTCCCGTTTTGTAAAATGCCCCTTCTTTACTTTCCAAAACAGTAATTTTTTGTCTTTCTAGCTGCACTCAGGAATTTCCTGCGTGTCTTTGATTTCATTTGACTCTGAAGTATTGAGTTATGAATTCTAAGACTATCCAAATTTTTATAGCCTTTCAAATTACATTATTCGTGCTATTCGTTCGGGTTATTCGTGCTTGAAGCACAGTGAAAAAGTGCAGCTATGACATTTTGTTGCATTCCCTTTAAATTTCCTACAGTACTTCGTACCATAGTAATTCTGTAGGCAATCAATGAATGTATCGCTCACTTTTCCTTTTCCTGAAAAACCTTTAGCTTTCGTTTTTAATTTTCTTAGACGTGAGCCAACTCTTTTCTGGACATGTCCAATACATTCCATTTTAGTTATGCTATTGTCTCCATACATATCTTTCACATTAAAAAACCCTTCGAGTCACCGTCCCCATAATATCCTGTGTATTGCAATTTGCATTTTTCCTTTGAGCGACCAAATATTCGTAATGCACACACAATTTCCATCTTTGAAGCAGAGCCTTGAAAATTATATTGACATATATGGTCAGCTTTTAATGTTTCAAACTCTAAATTTTTAGGTAGTCTTTCCAATTTTTTACATGTCGGACAGTAGGAAGATAAAATTTCTATGTCCAGAACTTTACCGGTATCAATGGAAATAGCAGCAACACACCCATTCAGAGACATGTAGCCTCTGCATTCCCCTGTGCCATCCACAGAAACCACACATTCCAGCATTCCAGATTCATGATTTTGTTTCTGCTCAAGATCATTTGCAGCCGTTTTTCATCATATGTTCTGCAACATCTGCAACAACTTTTGAAAGTTTCAATTCCAAAGCTTTGCAAGCTGTTTTAGTCAGTGCATGTAAATTCAATGATGAACATAATTTATATGCTGCAGCAAAACCTTTACCAATCTGGTGCATGCCATACACTAGTCTGGTATTTATTTCAGAAGAATTTACATTTTGTTTTGTTTTCTGAAGATACAAAACCTTTATGGAAGTCACAGTTTTTACACTGAATATAAAAATGTGAGCACAGCCCATATCTTGATTTCCCACATAATGTTTGTTTATCTGCAAAACAGTTTGGACAGCAGAGTTCAGATATTATATTTAAAAGAATTCCAATATCTAAAATTCTAAAACCACTCATTGAACCACAGTTTTCATTTGTTAATATAGAACTAGCCGTCTGTAGCTTTGAAAAACTGGAAGAAAAACTTTTATCACCAATAGATGCGGCATTATGCATTTCACTTTCAACAGGACTATTATTTATTTGTAAATTTAGTACCATAAAACTTACGTTTGCGTTTTCTAGAAGTACTTTTTGGCATTTTCGTTGGAAAAAAACTAAAAAATATCGAGAAAAATAAATGGATTTAGTGACCTTTCAAATGATTAAATCAAATGCAAACTCGTGCGTAAACAATGATTTGGAATGCACAGTTTAATGCCAATTTCTAAAACAAAATTCGGTAAATAACGTTGCCAGATGTAATTCTTAATATTATTAAGATGCTTAAAAAACTATTTTTGTGTTTTTATGTGCGTATATAATCAGTTTTCCTAACAAAATCATGAAAAACAGCAATGTAAACAAACATTTTTGCTTACTTCCGGTTTGCAGAAACGTACTTTCAGTTGTAAAACTCCACAGCCAAGCAATATTAAAATATCTAAAACTTGGGTTCTAGACTAGCTAGAAACAAAATTCAAACAGATTTTGAGAGTAAAAGATTTGCATTCATAAAATAGCAAAAATAAAAATCGATGTTTTGACAGAAATTGACGTTTCAAAGGTGTCCTTATACCTTAAGCATAAATTATTTAAGAATCAACACTTACCTTAAAACAAATAAAGGAAGTCGATATAAACTTCTTGAGCAAGGATATCCGCAATATTCTGTTGTGATTATAGATCCAAATGAAGAATTCAGGTGCACTCGGTAACAAATAACACAGCAGCAGTGTAGTTTGTTCATCAGGCTATATAGATGGCACTTTTGGAAGGAGCTGGTTTAAAAGAGCTCCATAAGATGTCTATATCAGTATCTTTTATAGACGTCGACCATAGAAACTTCATCTATTAGAGATCGAAACTTAGAGGACTTAAAGATGTATAAAATACGTCTTAGATCTCTAATAGACGTCGACTTGAAGTACGACTATTAGACATCTATTTTTTCCTCTTATAGAGTTCTATAGTACGTCCTGGATGTCATGGAGGAATTTCGAGCTCTAATAGACGACCATTAGCTCTGTGTGGTTGTGTGGGTATATATATATACATATATATATGTGTGTGTGTAAAGAACAACACTGCTTGAAACTTCCAAAGAAGAGTCGAACTTGACAAACACTCGTTTAATAAGATATTAAGGACAATTGCACATAAACATTAAAGAACATAACACTTCGTTAACACCATCATCTACGCGCCAACAGTCGAGGGCTCTCGTCTTCGAATCTAATCCAGGTTCTCTTCTCGCGTTTTGCAACGCGTGACGTCATCATCTACGTCACTGGTGTTCCTCCTCTGGCGACGCGTATCGGAGAGGGATGTAGGCGTCCAGGGGTTTCTCATCAAATCTCACAATCTCGGCCTTTTTCTGACAGGTCGGTGTCCACACCGTCATCCGGAACTTATCGTCATCTTCGGTTAATCGTCATCTGGAACAAAAAAGAAACAAAGCAAAACAGAATGAGAATGTCCGTCATGACAGGATAGACAGGCTTCAATCCCGTCAACGTCTTGCAAATTTTGGGTACGTCATTGTTCCAAGTCCAACATGGTGGAGCTTAAAACTGGCAGTCGTCGTTACGTCTTCTCTTTAAATTCTAATTCTGCTTGTATGTATAACGTCGTCTTACATCTGTCGTCTTTTGTGTCGTCTTAGTTTTAGCATCTTACGTCTTCTTCTATAAAACAGATTTTAAATTCGTCATTGAAGTCATTGTCGGTTAAAAGTCACAAGTCGGGAAAGTTCTATACATCTGGGATTTTATTTTATTTTTAACTTCTATCTTCAACTTAAAATACGTCGGACCAGAGCTTCATATACTCAGCGCACGTGCTTGTGTGCATTGGCCCATAAAAAAAGTCAACTTTTTCTACATCATATGTATCGTTGCCCTTTACTTTTAAGATCTTATAAGGTCCAAGAAATTTAGATTTCAACTTTAGACCTGTGCCGTATTGAGTCCTTTTAATGGCTGCGGCATCATCCTTTGCATACTTCCTGGGTGACTTTCTTCTGAGGTTATAATTCTTTTTGTTACTTTCTCGAGCTTTCAAGATTTGCTTCTGTGCTTCTTTTCTGAGCGTTTCTCTTGATTCTGAAAATTCTCGTCGTACCTCTTCTTCAATCGTTCCTTTAATCTTGAGATCCGACTTCTACTTCATTTTTACACGAGTGCCCTGTCTATGTTCGATTATATAGTTATAATCTTGTAACATTAAAACCCATCTAGCGATTTTACTAGAAATATCTCTCTTGCTCATGGTTAATTTAAATGTGTTATGTCGCAGTGTGAGCGACAGTTTTCGAAAATAGAACCGATGCAAGTTAGGCAGAAGGTAATAGGAGAAGAAAAGTATTCAAGAACGGGCAGTGAATGGTGACCAGCTGCAGTTAACGAACTGCTTAGCTATAACTAAAGACGAGCGATGTCAAGTTAAGAAAAATATGGACAGTAAAGGGTCACCAGCTGGGGATAATGATCTGGGAAAAGTAAAAATCGGAAGCCAAGAGGGGGCTAAGTTGAGATAGTGATGGAGATAAGCAGTTTTACGAGGTGGACTTCATTAAGGAAACAACAGGAGGTTGAAACCGAAGAGTGAGAGTCTGAAAGGTTGAAGGATCCCCAGAGTGAACTCCAGAAAGGTGCACGGCCTGACGCCCCCTTCAATTTAGATTGGAGAAATTATTAATATAAAATGTGGGGGCAGCCAATAGTAAGAGACCCAATTTAGCTCGTTGGTCGGGAGAGAGCCACCAATGAAAGCCTGAATAAAAAATTATCGAAGTATAGCTCGGTGTGAAAAAGAGGTAGAGGAATCAGAATCAGCTGAAAACGTCGAGAAACAAAGTCTGAATTGAAGCGAAATAGCCGCAGTTGAGATAACAGTATGGGTATGTGTTAGCCCGATAATTAATGACGAAGGAAAGCAGAGCTGCAGAGTTGCTTATAGACTGAGGCTGAGCTAGAAAGCCGCCTGAGAAAAGCCTGAGCTAATGTGAAAGAAGCGGATGCAAGCCCCAGGTGTTGATGTGAGAATCACCCGTCTATTAATGCTGACCTGTTGAAAGATCCTGCGACCGCAAGAGCCCGATCTCGTCTGCCGAGCGACTGACGGAAGCCCGCCGTGGCCATCCGAGGTCAAGACGCGGTGACCAGACCAGTAGCCCTAGAGGGACTGCCCCGACCCTTTCAACGCAGAGGAGAGTCTCACCCATGCCGACCCCTTTCGTCGATTGTGCGTCTACCCCAAGGTTGCAGATTCCGGTAGCCAGTAGCGCCATCGAATAGATGCAAGCCCCCCCGACCGATGTTATCAATAGGAGAACCCATTGTTGAGTGATGACAGTGCGCCTGATAACTGTTCAAGTGAATGAGTGATCGCAGGTAGGAAGCTTAAGATATTTGGTAGATTATTTGTGCAGTGCTCACTGATATAGATAGAGGATAGGGGAGTAATGATAATAGATAATTTACAGAGAGCATTCACTTATTTGGCCATATATATCTATCGCATAATATTTGTTGTTTGTACAGTAATGATTAGAATAAAATTAAATACCTGAGCTCGTAGGGAATGTATCTGTGTATGTGTATGTTTATCAATTAAGAATCTTTGAATAATTAAATGATGATAGTGAGTAGTTAAATGAGGATATTAGTAAGAGTAAATAATGTATTAATATGATATAGGTGTAGGAAGTCAATGATAAGTAATATGAATTGTATATGTATTGTGTTAATATGATATAGGAGTAGGAAGTCAATGATGAGTAATATGAATTGTATATGTATTGTGTTAATATGATATAGAAGTAGGAGTAGGAATTCGATAACGAGTAGTATAAATTGTATATGTATTGTGTTAAGGTTTAATAAATTGATTTGTATGGATACATATCAGTAATCACTATCTGTTGTTCCAAGTACTACCACGAACTAACCACTATAACTTACGGTTACATGTTACAGTCAGTCACGATCTTAAATGGGATTCCTAGCACATATGTTCTGAATTTCTTCAGAGCCTTTATAACCTTCATAACCTCTAATTCGTAGCTTGAATATTTACGTTTGGTTTCCGTCGTCTTCCTACTCGTATAGTAAACTGGATGGAGTTGATTATCGACTATTGATCTCTGGAACACAGCCCCATACCCATCAATACTGGCGTCGGTGTGAATTTCGGTTTCACTTTTAGGGTTATAGATACTTAATACCGGTTCTGAACACAGAATACGTTTTAGTTTGCTAAATGAATGTCTTTCTTTTGTACCGAATTGAAACATTCAATCTTTCTTTAGCAAGTCACTAAGTGGCTTCGCAATTATGGAATATTCACGTATAAACTTCCTGAAATATCCGATTAATCCTAAGTAATTCTGTACATCTTTGGCACATTTTGGTTCTTGAAAGTTCATAACGGCTTTTGTTTTATATGGAGAAGGGTATAATTTTCCATCTTTGAGTTTTTGGGATACAAAATTAATCTCACGTTTTAAAAAATTACATTTCTTAATATTCAGTTCTAAGCCGTATTCCGAAATTGTTTTGAAAACGCGGTTAAATTTTTGGAATTTCTTCTGCCTCATCCTTCGAGGGAATTAAAATGTCATCCATATACAACACGACTGTTTTGTCTTTTAACAAGTCCCGAAAAACATTGTAAATATATCTCTGAAACACGGATGGTGAGTTAGAAAGTCCGAACGGCACTTTACAAAATTCATATTGACCTTCGTGAATCACGAACGACATGAATTTCCTGCTCTCTTCCTCTATGTTGACATAAAAGAAACCGTTTTTCAGATCTAACTGCGTAAACACAGCTGCAGACTGGGGGCTATCAATAACGTCTTCAATTAATGGTAACGGAAAATGCTCACGTATTATATTTTTATTTAGTTGCCTCTAATAGATGCACAACCTAGCCGAACCGTCTTTTTTTCTTGCCAAAACAACGGGGGAGGAAAACGCAGATGTACTTTTGCGAATAATTGTATTTTCTAGCCACTGTGTCAACTGTTCTTCAATAATAAATTTCTCCCTCGGCGCCAAACGTCTGGGCGGCAAAGCGATGGGAATAGTATGATCTGACAGCGAAATACTCATTTCTACGTTTACCGACTTTGTTTTATTAGGGTTAAAATTTTCGATGAGGTCTGACATTTCCGCTTTTACCTCACTGTTCATGATATGAGACAGGTCTACCACTTCCGTTTCTAATAAACATCCTGTCACACCCATGACTTAGAAATCATTGCATTTTTTCACCATTTTGATTTCTTTTTCTGACACGGTCAATGTACATTGCTGGATAATATCAGTACCTATTACTAGACCAAAGTGCAGGGCGTAATCATCAATTACGTAAATATTAGCTTCATACTCTGCATTATTGATGTTGAGAGTTGTTTAAAAGTGCCCAACGGTTTAATTGAAGTATTTCCAAAAAAACTTAATGTAACATTTATATTCTCTAATTTTGGAGCATCGATTATTTTAGAATAAACGTTCTTTTTCATCAATGTTTTTCAGCTACCTGTATCTATGAGAGCCGATAAATTTAGAATGCAAATTTCTACAGTCTTGGTTAACAAATTTGAAAAATTAATATTTCTTTCAACAGTAACATGTGATGCTTCGCTTTTAACATTACAGCCACGTGACATATGACCCCATGAGTTACAGCGGAAACACTTGATTTTATTTCTGCACTCGTTAGAACGATGTCCCCTAGTCCCACAATTATTAACAACGAATGTCTAAGTTTTGTTTTTGGAATCTGATTTTACTTTCGTTTTCTGTTTTCGATTTGACTCTGTTCTCACTTTCGTATTTCGGCTTAGAATTTTTGAATTTCGATTTAAAGTGTTTACACTTAGTCATATCTTCTCGCATTTTACCTTAAATTTTAAGTTTATGCTTAAATTCTGAAACATTTTGACAACCATATAATATAGATTTTCCAGTTACAGAGTCAGGGATTCCACTAATCACGTACTGAATTAATGCAGCATCTTCTATATTACCTTTATTACACAATTGTTTCATCGTAAAAAAATACTCATCTAATGCTTCATTATCTCTAATATTTCGATTTAATAACATTTCATGTGATTCAGCAGAGTTAAAAGTTGAACCGAATTCAGAAATTAACAGTTCTTTAAGTTTAATCCAAGAAGTTATTCCACTTTCACTTTGAACGAATAATTTAGCTTTACCAGTTAAAGATCGTTTAGCAAACAATAATTTATGCAAATCACTTAATTGAAATAAATCAGTAATATTGTCAAAGTCATCAATCCATTTGTCAATATTTTGCCAAGAATCACCATTAAGTGGACTAATAACATTTTCAATATCAGAGAAACTAATGCTAGGTTTGAATAATTCTTGAACTGGAAGTTGAACGGAACTATCGTATTTCTTTAGTTTGTTATTCGCGAGTTGTTCACAATTTTTTACAGAATCATTTTCACTCTGATCATCAATTTCCTAATCCTCATCTTCACGAATGATATTTTTTTTACATTCAACTACATGGACTTAGTCTGCAACATAACAACATGGTAAACAACATACATGCGTGTATACGATCATCATATGTGTGTGTGTGTGTTTGTTTGCTTACACAGGTGACATACCAAAAATCTTTTTTTTCTCATATTTTAATCTCTATATTACTCCTGACGTACAAATTACACTTTTAATAATCCATTTCCCCTTAATATTCTACTTTTGTACACATGTGTAAAAAAATTATCTCATGCTACGGGAAAATGTATTAATCCGAAAACTGTAAATTTGGTTTGGTTCCTTTCTGAAACCTATTGGTTTTCCCTAATTATGAATTGACATATGGTGTAACGTGGTCGGACTGAGGGTAAAGAGATCTGGTGAAAAACAGAAGTGTGTTGTGGTGTCAAAGGAAATGTCTAAAGTGTAATAAACGAAAAAAAATCATAAATGAATGTGTGTATAATTGAGTAGCATTTTTATGCCGCGGCTTTAAACATGAGTGATAACAACTACAACTAAGAAAACCTAACAATTAAAGGAAGCATCCGCGCCTACGGACGAAGATTCCAATGGATTTTTGCCAAAAAATTGGGAATTTAAACTCCTTCTGTAGTAAAAAACGAAACTGAGTAACTTTTAATTACTACCCTAATAGTATTTTTAAGTATGGCTAACATAGACAAGTTGTGAAGGGGTGAATTAGATGATGAAGCTGCTGATTAACAAGAAAGTAAAACGAAGTCGTACTGTATTAACTTTTCCTCTCACTGCATTTGCGATATCCCATGCGCAATTGTCACTCTGATCGTTTGGCCTTTTCCAAGGGTAAAGAGAATATTTGGCTTATTATGTAATCTGTTTGTCATCAATTCATCTCTTTCATAAGAAGTGTTTCTGATGGTGCAGATAGTAAGGAATGTCGACTTTTTGTTGCACCCCGTAAACTGATATCTGACATTTCAACCCTTTCGTTCGAATGCAAACTGTGAAACAGATGAAGAATTAATAAACTTGAGAGAATCTATAAACTCTTTTTATCAAGAGGAAGTGTCTCCATACCACAGAACATATTCTCATCATTTGAAAAAAAAGTTATCGTTAATCCATATATCAAATGAACAAATTATCTGACAAACATATTGAAAAATTAATATAAATATTATAAGTTTAAAAATTAGTAAAATTTCTAGAATTGATATTTTATAGGTTGCTGATACAGCTTTGCACTGTTTATTATTTAGATTAATTGTCATTTTTTAATTTAGGAGTTGATATTCAAACATTAAAAATTTATCAAAACAACTTTGACAATTCACCAAAATTTAAATCTCTTTTTGAAAACCTCTCCTACCATATTTTTAATATTTATATACCTGAAAATACACTAATAGGGATAGAGTTTGTTCTAATAACAATAACTGTCACAGAATTTCCTTTAGAAAATATGTTTTTAATGAATATGAATACTTAGATAGTAAGTGGGAGCCCCAAAATAGATTTTTGTATTGAAGAAACCATAATTTTGGCATTTGTGATGGGAATTATAGAACTAAATTTAAACCAAATATGAATTTTAACAAAAAGTGGCCTTCCACTTATGAAAATGTATTTGATGAAGCTAATAATTCTAATATGTGTAATAGTGATGATTAGAATTTAGATATTTGTAATAGTGACCCTCAAATTGAGAGCTCTGATATTTATGATAGTGGTGTAAAATATGTGCAATGATAGCAAGAACGAAAATTTTTGTGATAATAGCAAAGAAATAGTATTTAATGACTTTATAAAAAAAATAATGTGGGAGTATCAAACAAACACCATAAAACTGATCAGACAGACCCATCGAACCCTTCCATAATTGTTGAGGAATCTTAACTAAAACTAATCACGGGATATTGGTGAAAATTAAATCCCCTTTTAAAGAATTTCAACACATTTTTCCTGTTGAGAAGTATGATTCTAGATACATAAATTTGGAACATCGGAATATTCATTTAAGGGGATGTTGGACATTACAAAGCAATTTTCGAAATTTTTACCTCAGAGTTATGAAATTTCGCATATATATTCATTAAAGTATAACTATGTCAAACACCCTATAACATTTTTATAAATATTTAAAATTTTATTTTTTAACTTTTTAAAAATTTAAATTTTTACTATTTTTTTTTAAATGCTCCTTGAAATCCAATTTTCAACGCCCCCCACTTAATTTTCCGTTTATATTGCTTATAAATGCATTTTGAACAGAGTTATGTATTGTTTTGTGCTCTCGTTGAATAGTTAATTTTAGGAAATATTTTTATGCTTGTACTAAGAATTTTCGTGAAATTTTTGTAATTTTCAACACTTAAGTTAAACTTTGATAATCTTAATGATGTCAAAACCTGAAATGGATACATAACTTTATTTTAATATATAAGAGGAGTCTTTGTTATAAGTTCTATAAAATTTTGTCTAAAATTGTGACGCAAGGAGCATTTCAAAGACTTGCAAATTTGGAAATTACTCATTTTCATAAAAAGTCATTTAAAAAATATTTTTTTTCACCTACCTTTAGTATTTACTTTTCTAAAGCCATCAAGTTTTCATTCTACTTTTCATTACACATTTTAAATGCATTTTATTCCAATATTTACATATTTTAAAAATATTTATAATTTCCAATTTTTGTCCGATTTTTGGTAATTTGAAAGTCCACCATCGTCTTAACTTCTAGGTTATGGAGTTTTCTCTTCGGTATAGTATCTGAATAGTGGTATACCGGCTGTTTAATATGCGAATAATAGGAACAGATCTTTATTCTCAAGCCGAAAACTCCCAACAATAACCGGAGGAGGAAAACTGGAACCCGCTCAACTTCTACAAACTTGTCTCACAAAAGCTTTTCGTTACCTTCTACAACTTTCATTCTGTGGCTGTTGCTGGTTATGCACCCTGGCCGTATTTTAGACCAGGTCTATGTAGGCTTCCGGGCAGAGGGGTGCGGATCAAGTTTATAATGGCACCACAAGGTTCGGATTTCGACTTAGCCAAGTGCCACCTCAATTTTCACCGAGCACACCTAGGGGGTGATATTTGAGGCCATCGTACCTTCCCAATCCACTGACCTCGAAGAAGGACTTTCTGGTCTACGGATTTAAGAGGATACAGGACATATTTAAATTTTTTTTTTATTTATTGAGTTAAAATTTTGAATTTTTTGGTGATGGTTAACCATATAATTTGTAAACAAAATCACATTATAAAACTTCTCATAAAGTTTTTAAAAAATTTTAAATTTAATTTTTTTTAAAAAGTGGGGTAATTTAAAATCGTTAAAACTCAAAATATTATTGGTCGAATTTAATTTTTTTTTCCATTTAATTAAACAAAAATATATAAGTTTTAATTTTGATTCAGCATTTTTTAAATATTCATTTTAAATTTTTTTTAAAAATACTTAGAGCAAGATTAATTTTTTGTTTTGCAACATTCCTGTTCTAATTAAGTTAGAAAATTTCAAAAAAAAATGTAAATTATTTTTTAAAAAATTATTTTCAAAAGTAAATATTTTTTTCAAATTTGCTGAATCAAAATTAAAGTACTGACCACTGACCTCAAAGAAACACTTTCTAGTCTACGGATTTAAGGGGTTCCAGAACACATTTAAAATTTTTTTTATTTATTGAGTTACAATTTTGAATTTTTTGGTGATGGTTAACCATATAATTTTTAAACAAAATCCAATTATAAAACTTCTCATAAAGTTCTAAAAAATTTTTTAATTTAATTTGTTTTAAAAAGTGGAGTAATTTAAAATCATCATAACTCAAAATATTATTGGTCGAATTTAAAAACTTTTTCATTTAATTAAACAGAAATATATAAGCTTTAATTTTGATTCAGTTTTTTTTAAAATATTAATTTAAAAAAAAAAAAGAGATGTAACTTATTTTTAAAAAAGGTATTTTCAAACGTTAATAGTTTTTAAAATTTGCTGAATCAAAATTAAAATAAAATAATTGATAAATACAGGTTCCAAGTTTGAATCATTTATGTTTAACGGTTCCTGACTTATAACAATTTAAAGACAAGAAATGTTGAAAATCTCATCATGCAGAAATATGCATTTAAAGGTTTAAAGAAAGATTAGCTGCTATTAGAATGTTGCAAAACAAAAAATTAATATCTGCTATTCTAATTAAGTTACAAAAATGATTTTAAAGTCATTTTGAGCGGAAAAGAACAGAATTTTTTTTATTGTAATAAAACTTTTTTCGAAAATTTGAAGAATTTTGTGTTCTGGACCCCCTTACCGTGCCCATATCCGACCTAGACACGAAGGTATTTAACGGCGCTTGTTAGGATTGGATCCGAGCACCCTAAGTACCAAAATCCAACACGCTATCGCTAGGCTACCTGTGGCCCAACATTCATTCTTCATTCACGATCTTATACTCATTGAAGGCTTAGCTTAGTTAAATCTGCTATTACTTTCGTTTTGTGCATTGGATGAAATCCCGTGTTTGAAAGGTTAGATGTAAAGACAAAATTTTAGTTGCTGTTACAATATACCAAGGAAACCATTGGTCAGAAGAAAAATGATTGGTTTGCTTGGTGACCTCTCTGTAATAGTGTGTGATATTTTATTTTAATGACACTTGATCCACTGGTGAGTGAATGGAATGCAACAAACTATCAATCTTAGCTCACAATTCTTATTAATTGGAATTCTGTAAGAACATAACGTTTGTACTTCTCTATTGCATGAGTGGTATAATGCTTCATGTTTCCCATCAGAGTACGAAAGATTTGTTCAAGAATAATGTAGTTAATAAGAGCGAGTGAGGTATAAAAAATTTCAGTAAGTCTCTTCTAATGAAATTACCACGGGTTATTAACGTAGGATTACTTATCGTTGCTTACCTCATTTTTTTACAATAAAATTCCTATATACGAAAAGAAGGAAAAGTGATAACCCTATGCAGAATAGGTCGATGGTAAGAAAAATAAGTTACATATGTCAGAAGTCAATAGAAATAATATTCTGCCACTCTTGATTTGTAACTCGCGACGACGGTTTTAGCATCTGAAATTTTGCTTTATCGCGGACCGTTAAAAGCGCTCTAACGTGATCCTACGTTAAAACTTCCTTTTCAGTCTAATAGAACACATAGGGATGGATTAAACGCTTCATTAAAACTCGTCCATAAAGGTATATATGTAACCTCTCAGGAGGTTTATATATATAAGTAAAATTTTAATTTTATCTCTCGGTATTTACTTCTTGAATGTAAATTGCATAAATGAGAAAATTTAAATTAATAAGTAAAATTTATTTCATTAAATATTTTGTCATTCGAATATTAACAAAGAAATTAATTAAAGTAGATTGGTTGTAATCATAGGAATGCGACAAAAAGTATACTGACTCCTGATACAGTTTCCTTCTTTCTTCAAATACTCACGTGTGCTCTTGGACAGGTACTTATAAATGCATTTATTAATTCATGCTATTAAATCTTTAAATTGCCCATATAACATTTAAACATTTAAAAGAGGAGGAATGTCTTTAGTGTTATAAGAATGATCGACATGAAATGAAAGTCCCGGCAATCTATTGTTCTATTTTGGAAGATTATCTTAAAGAAGCACGTACATACTTGTTGTGTCAGATCTAAAAGAAGTGAATGAATCAATCTTCTTAAGAGTACGAATCAATATTGAAGGGGAACAAAAAATAAACTCTTCATCTACGCCAAGCTAAGCCGGAAGATATTGCTTTAGGATATCTGGTCAGAAAAGAAAAATGTACGTGGACTCGAGAATACAACCTTTTATCTTTTTAACTTTAAAGGAATATATATAAGCTTGTAACTGAGAAGTTCAGTGCTCTATATCAATTTTCTTCTCGTTTGAGAAGGGTCATATATTATTTTTTAAAAAAATTATTTTATTTTCCTGGCAGAAAACGATGATAGATGGAAGGTAATATATCTTTGAGATAACACATTATTCTTGAGACTCAACAATATATTTGATCTGTAGCTTTCTATAGATTATTATGGTTTTTAAGTGTTTTCTCAGATTATTGTTGCAGTTATTTCATGAATAAATACTAAAATGCTTTGTTTATTAAGTGATTTAGGCTTTCGTATAAATAGTTAACACAAATGAAGAAATTAGTGCATTTCCCATAAAAGTACAGATACTCACTTCCTTATGATTTACTTCAGACATTTAAATTCTTGACTTGAAAACAAAATTTCGACACGTCAGTTTTTATAATAATTAAGATTCATTTGCAGAGAAATATTTTCCGTTTTATAAGTTTTAGAAAAAGAAGTAACAGAATGTGAGAAGGAATATTTTTTAACGCTCTAGACTTATAATTTTACCTCAATAATTTAAAAAATAAATAACTTTTATGCATTTATATATTTAGAATTCTTGCCCACATAGCACCGCATCTAATAATTTGTATGTCACTGATTGCAAAAGTATAAACTTAACTTTAAACACGTACTGATGTACTTTACGTCTCTTCATCTCTATCAATTTAAAGTTCACAAACGAACACATCAGTTTATTGTAACTAATCCGAGCTTTGTGACTCACCAAGAAAATTATTTTTAAATTTTGAGAAAAGACGTTATTCGCGAGAGGGATTCATGGTGAGAAGATGAAACAGATTACTGCAGGTACTTTACTATAGAACACTCATGTTTAAATATATTTACGTGTTATATTTAAACTGTATGTCTTCAAACATATGGGTATCTTCGGGAGAAATTTACTACATGCTGATAGGCTATTATATTATGTTATACAGTCGAACCCTGTTATAGCGAACCCGATATATAACGAACTCCCGGATATAACGAACGAAAATTTTGGTCCCGCCGTTTTCCTATTGTATGTAATTTAATTAGTATTGTGTCAGTTTAATGTAATTGATTTTAGACGCTTTAATTCATTAATGATCATTTTAAAAGATTTTATCATTTTTTTAATACATCATTATTGAATACACATTGCAACTAATGAGTTATATATTTTGTGAACTCTAGCAATTTTCTTAATGGTTCGGATATAGCGAACCACCGGATAAAGCGAACAAAACTTTTGGTCCCTTGAAGTTCGTTATAACTAGGTTCAACTGTAGTCCCTTTGTATAAGCAATATGGGATGCCTCTTCTAGAGCTGTATGTAATTTGTTGAGGATCAAAATAATCAAATAGTTAACGACAGCAATACAAATGTGTACAATAATTATATAGATATCTGGTTGGTTACTTATAATAAAATGACTTTTAAAAATTGATATCCGATAAATTAACTTGAAGAACACATTAATATCAGTCACACTTTTATTTTTAGCAAATAATTTACTGAAATGCCACAAATAGTTGATAGATGAGTTAGTTTTTGAAGTTTATGAAAATAGTAAAACTAAAATTTACCTTTCCAATTTATCGAAATCGGCATCTGCCTGAAGGAGGTGCCGATTTTCTTTTCCTTTTATCCCACAAAAACGAAAGCTTACGTTCAGTTACAAGTTTCCTTACCAAATGTCTCAAAGTTACTGCATATATTTTTCGTGTTTTCAGCAACATACTTAGATCGATGTTCAAATTTCATTTTTAAAAGGATTCATCTTTAGAAGTTAATGAGATGAACTAAGTTGAACTTGTTAAAATATGTGGAATTTATTTGTAAAAATGTGACCTGAGATATATTTCACCAAAGTCAAATGTTAGTAGCTCAGTAATGTTTAATCTGCGAAACATGTTCCTTAGCACGCAGGTTTCTATTAAATAGCATATCATCTGATGGTTAAGAACTTATTTAAAATAATTTCTGTAATACGATTACAAATCTAGTAAAATTATTTATTTACCTTTGTTGGATTTTTATTTTCTATTTTTGCGTTTTTCTACTGAAGTTTATTTAACTCTTAAAATTGTCAACAGATGGCGATAGTTCTGAAGTTTTGCCATCGCTACTCCCTCTTCACACGAGGTAACTCAGTATGCATGTAGTCTGCTAGGCAGGAGAGACGTGACTTTTTGCACGCTGTTTTGTACGCGATACACAGCTTCTATATGTATTCTATTATACCGCATTCAACTTGAATACTGTGAGTGCACATATCGTGACAATTTTCTTGTTGAATGTATCTGCAAGTTTCGAATGATAGACATGCTCACATTCTTCTACGTAAGTAGCTAATATTACCTTGTACTCAAACAATTTTCACATATCAATAAATTCAGTTCTACAACAAGCTGGTGATTATTTTAAGTTTATCAAATTGTGGAGCTTTTGCATTCTTCGTGTTCAGAATACAGTCATAGAAAAAATCCAGCGACCTTCTGGGGTATTATTGAATCTTTTATTCAATATTTGCTGTGTGGTTCAGTTATTTTCTACCAGTAAGAATTCTGCTTGACTTTAAGTGAACTGAACTCGCACAACCTTGTCATACTTAAATATCTATGTTAAAGAATTTTATGTCCAGAAAATAACTCTTGAGGGAAAGTACTTAGAATAAATGAAAATCCCGTCTTATATCGGTATTCGACCATTATGCTCGGTGCACTTGAGCGATCCGGTGTCGTTGCGGCACCGCAGTTGCGATCAGTAATACAATAGAGTTTAACTAACCGACGACGCCTACTTACGTGTGGGTCGGTTAGTTCAACTCTCTGTACTCCTAATCGCAACTGCGGTGCCGCAACGACACCGGATTGCTCGTGTGCACCGAATCTTAAGAACAATGATTAAAGAATATTAGTCAAACTTCTGAATAAAATCAAGGTGGAAGGAATTGACGTGTTCAAAATATACAAACTGATTTGTAAATATCTACCCAGACCATTTTACTGGTACATGTAATCCTCGATTTTCAGAAAGAAAGGAGGAAATATATCAGGAATAGTCATAGGAGTAAACACTCCCAACATCGGCGAAGTTCAGTTGAAGGAATCCGGCCTCGGGGTTCAGAGAGAAGAGTTATCAAAGAGAAGAGTTCGGGGTTCAGAGAGAAGAGTCCCTCAAGAGTTATTTTCTGGACATAAAATTCTTTAACATAGATATTTAAGTATGACAAGGTTGTGCGAGTTCAGTTCACTTAAAGTCAAGCAGAATAACCCTTGCTCTTTCTTAGAAAGTGGTCATTTTAATTTTTTTTTAAAAATCACGATGGAAATCACAATAAACTATATTAAAATAATTATTTACAATAAAATGAAAGCTAGTAGAATATCCTTATATGTTGATACAGCTGTGGATAAGTGATAGAAAATCCTGCTCAACAAGAGTAATAAAATCCCTGGTTCCTTGCCTCGGTCTGTTGGAGTTGCTTGCTTTCGTATGACAACTGGACATGATTATGTACAAAAACATTTGCATCGGATAGGCATCAGCGATTGAGCTTGTTGCCCTGTGTGCCGCCAGGGTGATATGGATGGTGACCACCTCAAGAACTGCCCCATTGTTTTAAAGTTTATTACAGACAACTCTGTGGAGGCTAATTTTATCGCTCGCATTTTTGCATCTTCATCTCTATATTGGGCTGCTCGTCGACTGATAGCGGAAATACCGAAGACGGGCGTAGGATAAATAAAAAGATTTTTTATAAATACAATGAAATTTTAACAATAGTACTACATCATTATATAAATGATTTATTTTCTTTCAGTCCTTGAAAAAATAATTATGATTAATTTATAAAGACTCATGAAATATATTAATTAGAAAAAACCAACGATAAAAATCAGAATCTGGTAAAAAAAAAATTTGAATTTTGATAGCGGAATTAAAAATCCCATTAAAACACTTAACAATTTTGAAACCAAGTGAAATATATGAATATGAATCACATTTTAGCTTTGAGAACATAAATATATGCGTTATGAACAAACTGTTAAAAAATTTAATGTGTAGAAAAAAATTAATGTGTCGTATATGCGTTACGCTTATACGACAAATGTGAACCTGAAGACCAGTCGCTGCGTAGCAATTCCTACAAACTCAGCCGAGGGTGAATTTCACCTGTTCGGGTAATTTCTATAGGGGAGGGGGGAGAGGTAAACTGAAACAAAAAAATATTATATAATGATAGAGAAATACTGTTCAACAAAAGTGTAAATACAGACTTCAGAGAGTTTTCAAAAAATATGCTTAGTTTTTTTGAAATATATGAATATGAATCACATTTTAGCTTTGAGAACATAAATATATGCGTTATGAACAAACTGTTAAAAAATTTAATGTGTAGAAAAAATATTTATATCGAAGAACCAAGTTTTAATTTTGCTATAAATTGTTTTATTGTAAAGTAGTGAAAGGTATTTTTACCCACCCCCCGGTTCCTCCCCCCCCAAAAAAAAATCTAAATATATGGGTAAAATTTGATTTAAGGACTATTAGACACTTTTTTTTATGAAACTGGGTGTATAATATCATTTTTTACAAAATAGACAAAATGTATATTTAGACATTAAAGGAATATTTGCTTAAAATAATGTCTGCTTAAAATTTATTTCGAAGTCATATACCTTACTTATAAACTGGGGAAACACTTTGTGAAGGGGGATTAGTAAAAAATAATTTCTATTTCTTTCTTGACTTTCATATAGCTTAGTTGGAAATTTGAAAAATCAAATGTTATAAAAGGGGTAATTCGACAAGGATACATCGGGCACAGCGTTACGCTTATACGACAAATGTGAACCTGAAGACCAGTCGCTGCGTAGCAATTCCTACAAACTCAGCCGAGGGTGAATTTCACCTGTTCGGGTAATTTCTATAGGGGAGGGGGGAGAGGTAAACTGAAACAAAAAAATATTATATAATGATAGAGAAATACTGTTCAACAAAAAGTGTAATTTTTTTCTTGTTGAGTTGCAGGTTCATTAGGTTGGATGGTTAGTACGTTGATTCTTTTAGGGAACTGCAGCATTTATTTTTGAGCTCGGGGTTGGCAGGTGTGTAATTCGAAATATACGCTGAATTTTAAGCACCAATGGTACACAACTATATTAATAACAATAATTTTCTGCCTTTTTTTTAGTTGATGTCTCTTAAAGGTTTGTTGATAAATATTAAAGAAAAATTTTACTTTTCTGTACGGTGTATTTTGAACGAAGATAAGTATTCTCCCTAAACGTATTTTAGAAGTTTTTCATTTTCAAATAAATAAAATAGACGATTTTTTAATATGTAAAAGAAATGACTGACAAACATTAACACCATTATCTGTATGTATCAGATGGAAATAAGAAGAAATAGCTTTTATTAAATCCTTAAATAGCGAGTATTACATTATAGTCATGCATTTCGTATATTCCTTTCTGCATCAGACGAATGCATGTATAAAGCAAAATAGTGCTATTTTATTTCTTGCGTTTTGTATTTTCGATAAAATGCTTCATCTCGATGGAAATTGCAATTTACCTCGATGAGAGAATAATACGAGAGGTTTATGTATTTTCTCACTAATGTGATTAATGTGCACTATGTTTGATTGTTGTACATAAATATGAAATTTAGAAGAGACAAAAATAGATAAGAAAAAAATGTAAGTAGTCTTCCATTGCGTCCACCACGTGTATACGTAACCTATCACACTAGTACACATTATATTGTACCAAATCCGAGAGAAGGGAAGATATATTAAAAAGTGAATTTCAAATACAGAAATAAATATGCCAGCTACCGCTTTTGAATAACAGAAATTTTATGTAACATTAAATCTTTAGTACACTTTTTCACAACTTGCATAAGACTAGACACAATAAAAACGTTGAATCTTCGCTGGAAGCTGAACACTTCCAGCACCTAAAAACTTTTCTGTGACAAAGTGGAATTCAGATATAAAAATTAATCGCAATATAACAGTTATTAATAAGTATAATATGAACTCAACTTCCTTTCCTCTAAAGACCTCGTCTTAAACCAGCCGAGAATAATCTTTTTGCAAAAAGATCATCACCTGTTGAAAAACCGCAACCGATCGCATCCAAACCAACTTTTTTAACTGATCTTTTTATTCCAGACTCTTATTCACCTAGGAAACAAAACCCGTGTTGCCAAACCGCTCAACCTAGCCATTTTCCAACAATAGACCCAAGAGCAGGATTTATTACTTACTCCATGGTAGACGCGTGAACGTGCTAAACCATTGTTTTATTTAACGTGAACTCCAAAACATCGCATGCTGGCGATAACACGGCAAGTTGGCCCCAAACTAATAACAATATACTTAGCAATATGTACAAGTTATATGTGTTTATAAACTTTTCTTATACTAATTATTATAATTATGTACTATTATGTTTTACTTGTATTTTTTCAGTTGTATCTTTATATAATTACGACTCCACATACGTATATTATACGTATATGACCCTTACCATTATTTAGTTTATACATGTAAACTTAGATATAGGAGTATATTACAAATACATGGTGTTCCAAAACTGACAGAAAAATATAAACTTTGAAGTTTTTCTGAGTTTTGACCCTATTTCGAAGAATATTGCGTAGACGTGCAAAGAAATAATTTTTGTATTTAGAGCGGAGCAATCGGGAAGTAAAAGTAAAATTTTAGGTCATTCTGGGGCTTCTAGATGGTGTTTAAAGGAAGATTTTCAAATGGGGGGGGGATTGCTGCCTTAAAAGAAATCGACGCTCCGGTAAAAATATAAATGCATATGATGTTTAAATTATTTGTAGGATGCATTGATATAGATCCATAGCTTAGTTTTCTACACGCATAAAAGTTTCCGGCAACCAGGGTGCCAAAATCGAAACCCCGCACCTTTTTGAGTTTGAAACTACAATTCTTATCTCATGTAGTTCCTCTGCCCAGTGTCTAGGATTCTACTTTCTTATCAAACTACCTTCAAACGTTCGAAATGCTAAGAAATTTCTAAATAATTTCTGTGCAGGGAGCGCAGTGGAATAGGGACGTTTGAATGATGGCGCAAATCGAATAAGTAAAAATCATTTAATTATCGATGCGATGATCATATGCACAAATAAATAACAAACTAAATATTAGACATAATAACGAATCGACTACTCATAACAAAATAATTAACTTGGATCACGAAAAGATACTATCTCCACACCTCTAACCGAGAGTGAGATTAACAGATACCACAGACTGACTGACACATTAACAAACCTGTTCTTCTTATGTACAATAAAACATTTGCATAAGAAACACGGTCTGCAGTTACATACGACCAAACATGGTCCGCTAAAAAAAGTAGTTTCATATGGTAAATACGTAAGAGAAAAAAAGCTATGACGTCATATTTGCAACAGCCTACAAGTTGAATATCATCGTGTTGCTGCGATGTTTAAAAGGCTGACACCTCAATCGTACGTTAGGAGGTGTGACAAGATAAAAGTAAACAAGCCGAATATTGCCACGTTATGTATGCACCGCGTTATTTCTCTATCAATAATTCATTTTAATTTCAGAGGCTCGAAATCTAGAGAGAAGTTTGTCTGAACAGTGACAGATCTTCACTGAAACCCAAGCGAAATCAGGACTTGTAATGAGATGTCGAGCCTATAAATTTAAATCTTAAAATTTGATACAAGTTTCAGTTTTAAATAAATGTATTTCCTCCTTCATTTAATTTATATTGACAATTATAACAAAATATGAATATATGGGGATGAAATAGCCCATATATTCAAAGAGGATGAGGGATGATTATGTGAGAAAGGGCTAAATTAACTAAATTGTATAAAAGAAGTCAAGATGCAGAATATTAAAAAAATAATCAGCTCTATAAATTAAACTTACAAATGAATTTTCACCAACGAAAGATATAATAGAGGAATTTGAGAAGAAAAAAAAATATTCTCAGGACAGGCATCAATATGTCTGAAGATAAATTAAAGACAAAGCCATGAAAATGGGAGAAAAAAAGGCTTAGATAAAAAAATGTCCGCAAAGCTATACATTATTTCTGCTTTTTAATCCTATAGGAACTTTAATTTCAAACGATTTCAGAATCAAATTTCTCTTTCTTGTTCTCTTTAAATCGAACTAATATTTTCTCTCCGCATAAGTAGCTAAAAAAAGTGAATTTAAATTAATCTCAGTGAAATGTCAGCAACTACTAAAACCTTCAAATTTAACATATCCAAAAATCACCCGAAGGATTTTCCGATAAACAACTTCTGAAACTACTTATGCTCCAGGGACAGTTTGGATCGATGATATTGATGGAAGATTAACAGTGATTTTCTTATTTTATATGTATGAACAATTTGTTTTTATAAATTCCCAAGCAAGCAAATATGCAAGCAAGCACACACACACACACACACACACACACATATATATATATATATATATATATATATATATATATATATTATACCATTTTCATTAATGTATACATTAGTTTTGCTTTCAGAGATTTTCTAATGTAATGCACACTTAATAACTGCATTTGTCTTTAAAAATTCAGAAAGCTCAGTTTTGAAGATATAAAGATTTATTGCCTACGTATAAAACTTAAAAAAATATTTTGCTGTTTTATGTTTCAAAGAAGTTTTAAATTACTGTGCGTTTTAAACATTACCTAAGAGTTTTAGAAGGTTTATGAAGACTAAAATTCTTAATAGCATTACGAGAGACATTATGAGAATTGTATAAATAGCATAGAATAATGTATATCATGCAGTAAAATATCGATGAGAGTGTGTATCTTGATGGAGACATTTCTTTGTATAATATTATGTGATGCGTTTTTGTATTCAAGTAATACGAATATTTTTCAAACATGCAAAACTTTCTATATTGAAAATTGACTTACACGCAACTTTATTTAATGCTTTTGTACAATCACTTTGTTAATATTACCTCTAAATTTTTATGTTCATTACTCTCAAAAGATATCAGTAATTACCTAAAAATTAATACCTCAATAAATAACTGCAAATTTAAATAAAACATGTCTAAAATACATTTGTTCGCATTAGTTCTTTTTGCATAAAAATTTTATTCAATATTTTTCCAGTTGTTACTAGTAGCTGAATTTTGTTCTGGAAAAGGAATAAAACTTTATCCGGATAGTAAGTATGTGAGCCTTTTATTAGATACAGAGTGGTTTATGAAGCGTAAAAGCTTAGAAAACACTGAAAATAATAATAACGATCGTTTTAAAACAAAAATATGATAAAATTACTACCTGCTTGACAAAATGTCTCATGAATTTAATAGTTTAAAATTCCTTTATGCCCATTGTTTTTCAAAATTAGTATGGTTACGCTTTTCAGAAACATGCTTTGGAGACATCTGAAGAGTATACGGTGAGTGTCTGCCAGGAGCGGAAATCGAACTTGTATCTCTAGACTTTGAAATCCGCGTCCTAATAACTAGTCTGTCCAAAGATGCTGGGAAATTCTGTATTGTAGATTGAATTATTCACAAGTATTTTATTTGCTCTTCTACTATTAACCAAGACAAAAATTCTTTTTGATATTTTATGACTGTCTATATTTTCATAGAATTTTACGTTTTAAGGTTTGAATAAAAATGAAATTGTACACGATTTCGATTCACATTTTCTCTTCATTTAAATATTTTTTTTATTCGCAAATAATAATGATATAAATAGTAAACTTAATAACTGGAAGACCATGTATTTAATATTTAATTTCAAAACTGATATTTCATACACTATCGGGCCAAAAGTATCCGGATGCCCAGTGGTACGGACTCGGAGAGTCCTGAGGCGTATATTAATATGATGTTGGTCCTCCTTTTGTATCGATGAGAGCCTGCACACGTCTGGGGAAACTTCCCACCAGTTTTTGATAGGTGTCCATAGGAATTGACTTCCTGGCGTCCATCACAGGTGAAGTGAGTGCTGGCAGTGAGGATGGTCGATTTGGCTGGCTACCTAATCTGCATTCTAATTCGTTCCAAAGGTGTTCAATGGGATAGGCCAGTCCAGCTTTTGAACACCCATTTCGTCAAACGAAGCGTGCAAGTCTCGATGTGTGAATGGAACAGCTATCCTGCTGGAAGAGAAATGGGCCTTCCCAGAAATATTGCCTTAGAGTTGGGAGAGCAGCATTGTCCAGAATGTCCACATACATCTCAGAGTTCATGGTTCCAACCACAGGAACTAAGGAACCCAGGTCAAACCATGAAAAACACCCCCACACCATGATGCTGCCACCACCAAACTTAACAATCGGCATAATACAGTCACGTAAGAAGCGCTCGCCGGGCATCCGCCAAACCGAGACGCGTCCATCGGACTGCCAGATTGTAAAGCGAGATTCATCACTCCCAAGAAAATTTTTCCACATGTCCACAGTCCAATGACGGTGAGCTTTGCACCATTGCAATGGACGCTTCGCATTCTGGGGAGTGATGTTCGGTTTGTGAACGGCTGAACGACCATGGAATCCCAGGTTTTTTCACTCTCGACGAACAGTACTGCTGTTAGCACTAACTCCTGTTGAATTTTGGAACTGCTGAGTGATTTCAATCAACGAGGACATGCGATTTTGTTTCACTACCCGTCTCAGAGTTCTACGACTGCTTTCACTAATTTTTTGTATCGGCCTGCCTCTTCGTTTTTCTGCAGTTTCACTATCTCGACGTTTCCCCTTCACAATTACACCACTCACAGTGGATTTTGGCTTCTGTAGAATGTCCGAAATTTCACGAACTGATTTCCCACAAAGGTGACATCCCACTATAATGCCACGATCAAAGTCACTAAGCTCCTTTGACTTACTCATTGTCTCACAAACGCATAAATATGACCTGACAAACCACTACCAACACTTTAATAGCTTTCAGTTGCGCATCAAATTACGTTACCTACCAGATCCACTTCTTGAGGGGAGTATCCGGATACTTTTGGCCAGATAGTGTATGCTTGTTTTTTCAGCATATTCATTGCTGATATAAATCCGCAAATATACATACTGTATATTTATAATATTTTAAATATTATGTTCCTTCTCCCCTTTAAATACTGTCATTTTTGAAAGAAAGTGATAAATAAATCAAGAAAACAAAATCATCATTAAAAATGCATCAAACTCCAAAGCTGTTAGGTTATTTTCTGGAGCTATTTAACGAACAAATTGAATTGATCCCTATTTTCCTTGTAATACACTCATGTATTTGTCAGAATTGAATGTTATAGAAACTGTAATTTTTCTCATATTATTTAACCCATTTAGCGCCAAGTCTCCCATTTTGGAAATCTTCAATTTTGATTTTTTCTGAAAGTGACACTAAGCCATATGTAAATCTTTTTATATTTGTATCTCAAAGGTACAAAACATATTGTGAACTTTTTTCATATGAAAAACTTTAAAATTGCTTTATTTTACAGTCGTGTGAATATGTGCGAAATTGACAAATTCGAGTTACATTAGTAAAAAAAATAAGGAAAAAAATATTTATATGTGAGTAACTTACTTTTTGCGAAAATTCAATAGCAATATCACCGTGAATGTCGCATTTCAAGCGGAAATCTAATGAAATATTATAACACTGATTTCTAGGCACTTATTTTATAAGGCATCAAAATGGGAGACTCGGCGCCTTCTGGCTAATGAATTTCACTTCTTGTCTGCAGTATGGAACACGCGTTTGTTACTAATGATTCATTATCTTTATTTCTGTGAAGAAGAAGGGTTCAGGTGGTACCCATACACATTTTCATGACGAGAGGTTTTTTAAATTATTTTTTTTAATCTTTAAAAATGGCTAAAATGTTTTTGATAATTCAAGAAGCTTTAGATTATATGCAATCTTAGGATTCTGATGAATACTCAAATGAAGGTAGTATTATTTATATCTTTGCCCCTAGATCCTGGTCAGGTAACCGATGAAGAAAGTATTGCAGATAATGATTTAGGCGAAATGATTCCAGTGGATGTTTCTGGTCAAGTTAAACTAAAAGTTAAACAGGGGGAAGGTAGAAATCTTGAGAAGAAAATAAAACGTAAGAAGAGAAAAAGACCCATTACAAATGATACTTCAGATGACGATACAAGTATGGAAGGAGACAAACTGTAGGAAAATAAAGACAAAAAGAAACTATTTAATTGGAAGAAAGTAAATCAGATGTTGGCAATTGAATCCGAAGAAATGTCAACACTTCATGAGACCCGAACTGAATTGGAAATGAAATCTCCGTATGAACTTTTCCAAATGTACTTTGACTCCGAGATCATGAAACATCTTGCCGAAGAAACTTTAAAATATGCTCTGCAAAATAATAACAATGCATTTTCCTTATCCGAAATGGACAGAAATTTATCGGAATCATCCTATTTAGTGGATATCATATTCTGCCTCAGGAAATTTTTATTCATGATTAAAAATTACAATGATATCTAAAAAATGTATATTTAATTCCATAAATAATATAGAATACTCGTTTCAGAAGGTTTTAAATACTTACTTGCTTGAGTTAAGAGTACCATCCGGCTTGGATCTTCATACGCGGAAGAAACAAACGTTACCCCCAATTAGGCGCCAATTCTCCCATTTTAGGACCCTATCGCAAATTCTATACGAATGCAGATTTTTTAAAAAATTTAAATTGTACGTCAATTGAGACAAGAAATGTACTTAAAAAACACGTTAGATTCTATTTAGAGGATGCGGTTCATATAGCGGCTGTTAAAGGGTTAAAATAAAAATTAAAGTTTTATTTACTACTATGATTCTGAAAAGAATTATAGTTTAGTTATTAGCCATGTAAACATCTGCAATGAAGTGGAATTAATTTTAAGCTACACACAATTAAAAAATATTGACCGTTAAATATTTGCATATTACTTTGATACTTCTTACTGATGATTATTTTTAGATTTCTAAAAGTAATAAAAAATTCCCGGATGTTATGCTTAGCGCTAACGCACGTGTCTACCATGTAAAATACGTAGTATGTCTTTTACTCTACATTCCTAAGATGGCGCTTCTACAAGTCAAAGAACTTAATAGTTATGCGGGAGTTAAAGCACTTTCCCCGGCTCACCTTATTAGAAAAACCATTAAAAGTTATAAGAGTAAACTATAAAGTACGTTTCCGATATGGTCTATGCTGAGAGACGTTGAAATAAAAACCTCATTGAAGCGGCGTAACATGTGTTTACAGCTGCATCTAACTAGTAAGATGCAATATTCCACTATAGGTATTGCACTGTATGTATTATTATTTATCATTGAGATAAATAAAATACATACAGATAAAATATAACTAAATATAAATAATCAAACAGAGCTAGATAATTATAAGAAGAATGCAGACAAAAAAACAAACAGAAATCAAGCACTCAAGGCTCCACGCATCAGAGACAAAATTCTGTAGTAGTGCCGGAACTGAACCAGGAATCGAGGTAACCGACTGGTCTTGTCATCAGGGAGCCTAACCAAATCAGTTAACGCAAGGGGAACTTTCTGAATAGGATGCAGGTATAACCAAAAGACATCCCAAGGCCCCGAGATCCCCATTGAAACATTTAGTCAAAAGAAAATGAAACGACACAGACAACTTACAGTAAGGGCTCAACGCACCATACATGCAAGTACACATACAATCCCAATGAAAAGCCAAAGATGCATACATACCCTAATTCCGTAGGTGACGGTTATGGCGAAACAGCAGCCAATTTTACCCTAGTAGTTACGTCACTGTAGCAAAAACCACAGCGCCACACCCCAAGAGTTAATCCAAGAGAAAATCTTCTTGTGAATTTTTTATTTTCTATAACCTGGACAAAAATTCCATTAATAAGTCTTATGATTTCTTAACAGCATCAGTCATATTAACTTTTCTCTGGGATATTATGTTATCCCATTTTAGTCTTGTATCCAGTTTAAACCTCGTAAGTAGCAATGAATACATATTTAAATTCTTCAATATTTTTTTTTTATATTTAGCCAACTGAAGACACTTTCTCTTTTTTCTCTTATAATTTTTCGCTTTGAGTTGTTGTTTTTAAAGCTGTAAAGTTGTATTGTTTTTAAAGAAGAATGCTGAAAACCATCTATTCTCGCATTTAAAGAAATGGATTACGGAACAGAAGATTTAATTTAGATCTGCACTCCCTTTTTTATAGAATCAGAAGTTATGAATTTCACCATGACCTAAAAAGAAGATGGGTCAGTCATGTACTTCCAATGACTAACGAGAGAAATTGTGTGACACCTTTAGACGAAACTAATCAGTATTCAGTTAAAAAATATACCGAAGTTTAGATGACTAGATTGCATTCTTGATAAAGATTTTTCGAAAAGAGTCTTAGAATTAATTATTCCAAAATGATATTTGATGAGGGTGTCTGTAAAGATGATTTTTACAGATGAGTTTTGAGGTAGTGTTTTTTCCCCCATCATCTGATATATAATTGGTTGAAAATGTAGTATCAACACTTGTAAATGGTAGAAATGCCCACATACTTGTCAAAGTCCTGACGTGGGTTAGTTAAAAAAGATGCAAATTATCTTCGTCCTTATAGAGATGCATTATAAAGAGAATAGATATCTACCACCTTACTAAAAATACAGTGACAAATTTCTGCTTATGAGTAAATACTAGTGTTACTAGTGTTTTTATCAACTGAGTGGTATTTATTTTGAAAAAGAAAGTGGTCTAGGAGGAACATTATCGCAATCATTGCGCAAAAGGAAAAATCTGAACCACTTATATTTTAAACGTATGGTATCACAAAGAAATCAGTTTTTTTAGATGTAGCTTTCTGTTCTGGAACTTCACTAGCAACTTCAGAACATTAACTACACGTTGTTCATAAGTATCAAACTGCATGTTAGTCTTATGTTGCCAACACATGTCCACCATTTTGGGAACTCAAGGCCATGTGTTTTTTATAGTCTAGCAGTATCCCAGAAAGTTAGAAACCAACTTATAGCTGCCTTTAGCACGGAAAGTGGTTAATACAACCTTGTTAACAGTTTTTAATACAAAAACTCTAATAGAATAAAATATATTTTATCATGTAAAGAGGTAAAACATGTGACTGAAATTTATTTCAAATAACGATACGGTTGGGAATTTATCGTAAAAGTGTAACTCTTACACAAAGCTATGTCTTAAAGGCATTTTAAGTTCGAAATTTCCAAACTAGAACTAAAATTTGTTGTAAAACAAGTTTATAAAAACATGGTGTAAAATGACATTCATTTTTCCTTAAAATAACATTTTATACACTATTCTACGCAACTTTAAAGTTTTTTTGAGCCCTTTATACCAAAATATTTTTAATCCATTTTCCGAACACGTTTTGTAAAAGAAATGTCTTTATTTAACTTACCTCTTTTCTGAACATTTACAAGTTAAAGATAAATTTAGCATGCGCTGAAAAATAATGATTGGTCTCTTATCTGCCATAATTTTATAAAGAAATACAAAGACTTTCTCCTAATCTACTTTCCTGAAAAAATTAAAATTATTATTTAGTAGCAGTAGAGCAGAACACCGATGCACTAGAAGTCTCTCAAAGGATGTTTTCTGTTACCATAATGTCTGAGCTCTACCACGCATTTACTTTCGACCGTGAAAAATAAAATGACAAAAAGCACTTCGCTATCTGGCAAAAATTCTCAGGAGATCGATCTAAAACATTGATTGCTGAGCAACGATGTTATCTGCTAGAATTTAAATGGAGATTCTATTACACTTGTGAGAAAGAATAACTGAGGAGTGACGAAGTCATTTTTCACTTTTTAATTTTAGAGCTTTGGAGTTCTCATTTTATTAATCACACCTCCTCCTCCTCACGCATGATATGTGATCATGCATACATCTTTGAGAACATTATCAACCATATGAAACCTTATTTATTTCCGAATGAATTTTCTAGAGAGGCAGATTCTTATCAAATCGCGTTATTATGAACTTATAGCATTTATTTTATATATTATATCTTGAACATATTTTACATATTAATAAAATTTTCTACCATAAAACCTCACCTATTATATGTACCTTAAAATATGTTGCTGTGTTTTTAAATGTGTTTTAATGTTTTATATTAAATATATATATATATATATATATATAAGATTCATGGGTATCAAATTGTTAGAAAATATTCTAAATATATTCTGATATATTTTTAGGGAAACGTATTACAGAATAACGCACCATAACTGAAACTGATATGCTGAAGGAAATGTGGAGACCTTAAGAGTTTTTCTTTTGAACTGAAACAAAATATATTAATTTCCTTATCCTAAATGTGACATAAAAATTATCAATTTCGAAGTGACAAATCTTCTGACCAATTTATATATTTTAAATTAATATTTCAATTTATTCCTAATTATATAAAATTTATATAAAATGCTATATAAATACTAAGTACATAGTTTGTTTGAACCCAAGAAAAATTTCAACGCATTAGAATCATGCAAGTTTTATGAGCAAAATTCACATTTATTTCTTATGTATAATTATTCATATAGTAAAATTTAAATGCAAGAATTCAAGTCTTGTACTTTCAGTGTGTTGTTAATGAAGACTGAGGACATAAATTTAGTTCACATCAATGTTTACAAATATTATAACCCATTTAAGATTGTTTTTATAATAAATATTTTGCATTTTTAAATGCAGTATTTTCATTTTTATTTGAAATCATAGCTTAACAAGAGAGGGATAATTGATTTGATTTGATTTGATTTTTGGCGCAGGGTCCATCACGGGACATATGCGCCAGACAGTGTCAAACAGCGTACACAAGGTGCCGAAATAAAAAGTGAGGAAAGACAGAACACACTGTGCAGTATAAAATTGAAATAAAAAGAAAAACGCTATAACCAAGATAGACGTTAAAAACCTGTATATATGAAGTAATAAAAAGGCGTACAGAACAATGAATGGGATGACGAAAACAAGATGTAAAGTAAGAGGTGAGATAAAGCGTAAAAAGTAGAACCAAAAGGATGAGGAAAACCAGGTGAAATAAACACAAAGGAGAGGTGAGACAAGGTAAAGTTCTAAAAACAGATATACGGGTAAAAACCAATGTCGTGTAAAAACGGGAACAGATTAGGATGTGGATTTTCTCCAACGAGAGCCGAAAGAGAAACTTCAGCTGAGCTGAAATGCTTAAGGCGGTGAATTTTGAATTTTGGACAATCAATTAAAATATGGGAAACTGAAAAGGTAGTTTTACAAATGTCACAGACAGGTTCGCTCTCGGCCAGCAAGAGATGTCTGTGAGTGAAACGTGTGTGACCAATACGTAAGCGAGTTAAAATGACATCATGCTTACGATGACGTAAATGAGGCCAGATGTGAACAAGCGGTTTAATAGCATGCAGTTTATTGAGGGTCTGCAAGCTCCAGATACTTTGCCAGCGGTTAAAAACAATTCTATTGATGTCATGTTTAATATCAGAAAACGGGATGCACAGATTTAAAGGAATGCTAGCTGATCTTGCGGCTACATCAGCAAGTTCATTTCCCTTTATCCCAACGTGGCCAGGTATCCAGCAGAAGCCAATTTCATATCCCCTATTTTCCAGCTGACCGTGTAGCTCTAAAATTTTCAAGATGTATGGATGAGCAGAAGGGTTAGCAGATTCAAGGGACTGCAAGACACTCCTTGAATCGCTATAGATCATGTACTTGTTCTTGCGAGCCCGAGACGCTGACAAAAGTGCTTCGTGAATAGCTACAGATTCAGAAGTGAAGACAGAGCAGTAGCCGTGCAACTTGCGACTTACAGTGTTCTCAAGGTGGACAAAGGCGCAGCCGACGTGATCACCTACTTTCGACCCATCCGTATAAATCGGGATGTAGTCGTTGAACCTGTGTCTATGCTCGCTGAAGAGGTTCAAGTACACCTGGTCACTCGTATTCAGCTTGCTAAAGGTCTTAAAAGGGTCTATGAATACAATACCGGCATGGTCCCAAGGACAACTAGAGTAGAGATTTTGATGGCAAACCTCCAAGTTGGTAAGGTCTGTGCCATCCGACAGGGCAGCAATCCTACGACCTAAAGGTGGTATGCAGGAAGGTCGAGAAGTGTAGAAATTAGTACTGGTATTGTCAAGTAAAGTAGTCCTGAGTGGGTGGTTAGGGTAAGAAAGAGTTTTGAAATAGTAGTGTAAAGAGAGATAGTCACGCCTTAAGTGTAAAGGAGGTTCATGACAGATGGCATAAAGGCTGTGGATGGGAGAAGTCCTAAAAGCCCCCGAGCATATCCGTAAAGCCAAGTGGTGAATAGGATCTAACATGCGCAGCACCGACGTACGGGCAGAACCGTATACAACAGAACCGTAATCAAGCTTAGACCGAATGATGACCCTGTAAATACGCAACATTACCGTGCGGTCAGCTCCCCAAGAAGTGTTGGAGAGGACTTTCAAAATGTTCAAGGCTTTACAACACTTCTTCCTCAGGTGTTCAACATGGGAGCGAAAAGTAAGCTTTTTGTCGAACAGCACGCCAAGAAACTTTACATGGTCAACAACGTTAAGCTTAGAATCACCCAAATAGATTTCAGGATCCGGGTGAAGGCCCCGCTTACGACAGAAGTGGACGCAGGACGTTTTCGATTCTGAAAAGCTGAACCCATTTTCCTGCGACCATTTCACCATCTTGTTAACTGCAGTCTGTAAGTGACGCTCGATGAAACGCATATCATGTCCCTGACATGATAATTGTAGGTCATCTACATAAAGGCAAGCACGGACAGAGGTGGGGAGGACGCTCAGAATATTATTGATTTTAATGCTAAAGAGGGTGACACTAAGGACGCTCCCTTGGGGGACACCTTCCTCCTGTACATATGAGTCAGAGAGGACGTTCCCGATACACACTCTAAAATGTCTCAGGGACAAAAAATTATGAATAAAAATTGGGAGATTGCCCCTCAAATGCACATTGAATAAGTCCCTCAAGATGCCATGCCTCCAGGTACGATCGTAAGCTTTATCTATATCGAAGAAGATGGAGACCAAGTGATTTCTCCGTACAAATGCATCCCGAATTTGTGACTCGAGGTAAACTAGGTTGTCAATGGTGGATCTTCCCTTACGGAACCCACTCTGGTAGGGAGAAATACAATGGTTGGATTCGAGATAATATACTAGACGTGTGTTAACCATCTTTTCGAGAAGTTTGCAGACGCAACTGGTGAGGGCAATGGGACGATAGCTCATCGGATCCTTTGGATCCTTACCGGGTTTCAGAATGGGAATTACAATAGCCTCGCGCCACGAGGTAGGAAAGATATGTTCCGTCCAAATCCTGTTGTACAGAGTCAAAAGACAGAGAAGGGATTCATGAGACAGATTCCTCAACATGATGTAGCTAATGCCATCAGGACCAGGACATGACTTCGTAGTTTGATGGAGAGCGCGTAGAAGTTCGTGTTCAGTAAGCACACTGTTGTATGGAAGTTCAGACCGAGTCTTAAAATTAATGGGCATCTTCTCAGACCGCGACTTGTGAGTAAGGAAGGACGTGGGGTAATTACCACTGTGTGAAGTTTCTGCGAATGTAGAGGCTATCACATTGCACACTTCTTTTACATCAGAGATATCGCACCCATTCTTTTCTAACACAGGGATAGGTCTCTCGACATATATTCCCGAAGCCTTCCTAACCTTTTCCCACAGCCGTTTACTGGAAGTTGCAGCAGTGATATTAGAGACGTACGTCGACCAAGAAGCCCGCTGTGCACGTCGTCGCACACTCCTAGCGACTGCTCTGGCGTGTTTAAACACCTGGAAGTTAGCATTAGTAGGATGTCTACGAAAGACACCCCAGGCTTTTCTCTGTTTTTTGAGTGCGTCGTGGCACTCATTGTTCCACCAACACTTTCTGTGGTTATATTTACCAGACGATTTAGGGATAGCGGCGTCGGCAGCCTTTGTAATTATTTCGGTGATTTGCTGAACAGCGTCATCGATGTCAAGTGTATTGACGACCTCATGAGTGATAGCAGCTTTCGAAGCAAACAACTTCCAGTCAGCACGATCGTAAACATAGTTTAGAAAGTATGGAATGGCGCTACGATCACCACCAATAGGGGAGATAATGACTGGGAAATGGTTGCTTCCGTGAAGGTGTTTCTCGACGCTGAAACGGAATTGTGGTAACAGACAGGGAGAACAAATGGCCAGGTCAATAGCATGAAAATTTCTTGTGGGTTCATGTAGGCAAGTATTTTCACCATTATTTAGGAGACATAGATCGTGATCACTAATAAGTTTTTCGATCTGCCTTCCTCGGGGGTTCACATCAACACTCCCCCACGAAGGACTGTGGCCGTTCAAATCACCTAAGATCACAAAGGGCGCTGGCAGCTGAAACACAAGATCATCGAGTTCCTGTTGACTGATGTCATCACTTGGCGGTAGGTAGAGGGAACAGACAGTGATAAGACTGCTCAAGTGAATTCTAGTAGCAACGCTCTGTAAGCGGGTGTTGAGGTTCAATGGCCTGGAAGGATAGTCATGGCTGGCGAGCAGAGCCACGCCACCAGAAGCCCTGAGGCCGTGAACATTGTCTTTCCTAATGCAACTGTACCTGCGCATCTTTGCCATGTCAAAAGGTTTCAGGAATGTTTCCTGAAGGGCAAAAACCGCAGGGTGATAGTCGTGAACCAGGTCTTTAAGATCAGAGACCTTGTGACGGAAACCACGGCAGTTCCAAGACAGAAAGGATGCCATTACGGCGGAAGGGGCTGAGAAGCGGCACAAGACGAACCGTTAGTAGCAGGACTAACGGAAGGGGGGTAAGAGGAAAAATCCTCAGCGACCATTTTTTCGTCATCTTCGTCGGCGTAGAGTTCGATTGCTGATTCCTCAGCAGCAGAATTTAGCAAGGAAGTTAGAATTTTATATTTATTGCTAGCAGCAAGTTTTCTAGGGTAGGGACTTTCTTTCGCAGATCTTAGTTTTTGGTATTTTGGCAGCTTGCTGGTCTTCCTTGATTTTTTAGGTATACCGGAAACTGATGAGGTATTCAAACTTTCATTCAAAGGGGATTGTGTTTTATTGGGGGAAAAAACAGGTTTGAGAGAGCAGGAAGCGGAGGACGATATTTTAGATGTAGATGAATAGGAGTTTTTATTTGTTTGCTGAAGAGTAGGTATTAGGGATATATGTTCCGTTTGTGTACAAACTGAGGCCACTGATTTCGCGACGGCTTTTGCATACGTCTTATTACCTTGAGGTGTTCTAGAGGACACAAGTTGTCTGGCCTCTACATATGACATCTTGTTGGTGATTTTAACAGCCTGAACTTCTTTTTCGAAAATCCACTTCGGACAAGACTTTGCGTAGGCTGGATGGTCGCCTTTACAGTTTACACATTTTACGGCGTCCGTACAATTCTCACTCTCGTGCCCATCTGCTGCACAACGAGCGCAGGTGACAGAGCCTCGACAAGAAGACTGAGAGTGCCCAAACCTCTGACATTTGAAGCAACGTAGAGGATTTGGGATGTACGGTCTCACCGAGAACCGCATGTAAGCGGCTATGATGTGTTTCGGGAGCTCCGGCGTATTAAAAGTCAGTACAAGATGTTTAGTAGGCATTAAGACACCATCGCGACGAACGGTGATTCGCCGAACGTGCACAACTCCTTTTGATTTCAAATTCTCAAGAATGTCCTCCTCAGGGGTGTAAAAGAACTCTGCGTGAGAGACAACACCTCGCGAGAAGTTTAGAGAACGATGAGGACAGACGGAGACTTCTAACTCTGCAAATTTCTTAATTGACATAATAGGTTTTACTTGGGATGCCTTAGCTATTTCAACGAAAAGATCACCGGAGGGCATTTTGTGAATGTCTTTTACTTCACCAACAGCGGACATTATGAATTTGTGGATGAAAAAAGGATTATCGGTTCTAAAGTTACCTTCATTTTTCTTTATTATAAAAAATTTCGTATTTTCTGTTGCATTACAAAGGTGCTCCACCCGAAGGGGAGAAACCCGAGGGTTTTGAGTATCCATAAACAAGGGTCGGATGTTCGGACCTGACGGCACCACCCACCATGGAGCCCAACAAGGGGATGCAGATCCCTACACCAGTGCTGATCAGGTCTATAAGCGCACAGACCGCAGGAGCCCGATTGCTTGAACCCTAAGAAGGTGACAAATGTCTAACCCACCAGCCGATTGATACCCCGGGGAACACAGAGTACCTCCCGTTTACCCGAAGCGGGGGCCGAAGTAGTGTGTTGGGCAACCAAAACTGACCCTCAACTACCAGGATTTCCTTTTCCGGGGACACGGGTCTCCACGCACGGCAAACACGTGGGTGATAAAGACCCCAATAGCAGCAAGAAGCAACAGAACGGCAACAGCTACTAAAGAGGTGCCCTGCCCTCGCCTCCGAAGAGGAACCACACCGAGGGAGAAAAAAAGAATAAAGTAAAGGAAGAGAGGAGAGGAAAAAGGAAAGGAGAGATAGTTCGCTGGGGTACCTCGGGATTGCGACACCCGTGTTTACCTAAAGAAGGTAAACCCCCTGAGGGGTAGAGAGGGATAAAGGAATAAAAAATTGTTCACGGGGGTTATCATGATTCACGGGACGTATAGCATTTATTTTTAGTATAGTGTACTAAAGCAACACAAAAGACTTCCAAGAAAGAAGCAGGGAATTTTAGGCTGGATATACATCTGAAGGTCTACATCTTGAGCAAGTTAATGGAGGTACAAATCATTAAACGTTGGTACAAATTTTATTCAAGACACTAGCTGAATACCCGTACTTCGCTATGGAATACATTAAAATTAAATACAACGATCAACGTATGCAATTGGCGTAAAAAAAAATTATAAAAAAATCGTAACGGATAGACAAAATAATGTAGAAGAAAATACAGTCAGACCTCTATTTAACGAAGTCGCTAAATCCCGAAAAAAAGTTCGTTATATGGAAAATTCGTTAAATAGAGATTTACCTTTTAAAATACTTTAAAATACACAAGACAGATTTTAAATTCATAAACACTAAATATTATTAATAAAAGTAATTACTCACACCTTTATTTTGCAAATAAATGTCTATTTGTTTTATATATCTTACCCATCAAACATAAATGTGCAAGGGAAACAAGAATAAAACAAAACATTGTCCGGGAATACACTGTATTTTCAATTTTAAAAAATTATATTAAAATTAATGAATTTAATGACATTATAGCATTTATTATACCAAGTAAATTTCAGCTTACATTACCACATGCGTCCTTAAATTTAATTATTAGTAAAGTTTGTTAATTTTGTCTGAGTTTTTTGTTTCAAAAAGTGCTTTATCTCATAATACGTCTCGCATCTTTGCAATGCACCAAAACCCCTTCAGGCGCAATTTCTTCACACTGTAATCTGCGTCGGAATGTGTTAAGCGAAAGTTAATGTGTTAAAAGAAAAAATTAGTTTGAAGCGTTCAGAAATATTTTGAGAAATATGGAGAAAAAAATATTGAATCACAAGAAAAAGTTCGTTAAATAGAGAATGCCCTTCGCTATTTGGAGGTTATTTTACGAAGAAATTCGCGAAACGTTCTTGGTTCCAAGGAAAAGTAAAATAGAGGTTCGCTAAATAGAGGTACGACTGTATTCAATTTAAATCTAATAGAACATACTAAAGAATATAGTACAGTTAATATATTACAGTTTGAGGAACATATCTTTTACTGTATTCTAATATTTTTTTGGATAATGTCCAATCGTCTGCCGCATTAGCAAGAAAATTTTTTTTTGTCTATTTCTTTGTTATACATGTGACGATAAATTAATTTAAAGTACCATAAAAGAAATCACGTTATCAGCATTTAATAAATTAAATTCTAAAAATGAATCTTTAAAAATTGACCAAACATCAGAAAAGGGAGGTAAAGATTCGAAAAAGATCTCATTTTAAAGAAATTTTTAGGATCTTTCTCGTGATGTAAATTTTATAACGCTCAGATTATTATTTTAAATGCAAACTTGAAAAAAGCTACAAAAAAGGCTTAAAAGTTTAATTTAAAAAAAATCTAAGAAATATTTTTCAAAAATCTTTTTTGAACATATATAGTATAGGGTGCACCCCTATACTATAAGAAGAATCGCCATGCAAAATTTCAGCCGTTTAGGTCCAGCGATTTGGTCTGTGCGTTGTCTGTCAGTCAGTCAGTTAAGGATGTGTTATATATATATATATATATATATATATATATATATATATATATATATATATATATATATATATATACTAGCTGAAAACCCGCACTTCGCTACGGAGTACATTCAAATTAAATACAACGGTCAATGTATGCAATTAATGCCAAAAAAATATATATATTTATAATAAATGCGACGATCAATATATACAATTGATGTACAAAAAATATATATATATATATTTATAAAAAAATCGTAAGGGATATTTTTATAGACAAAATAATGTCCAATCGTCTGCCGCATTAGCAAGAAAAAAAATATTTTTTGTCTATTTAGTTGTTATGCACGTGACGATACATTTATTTAAAGTACCAGAAAAAGAAATCATGTGATCGGCATTTAACAAATTAAATTCTAAAACTTAATCTTTAAAAATTCACCAAAATTCAGAAAATGGAGGTAAAGATTCGAAAAAGATCTCATTTTAAAGGAATTTTTATGATCTTTCTTGTGGTATAATTTTTATAACGCTCAATTTATTATTTTAAATACAAACTTTAAAAAGGTTACTAAAACAGCTTAAAAATTTAATTTAAAAAAATATAAGAAGAATTTTTCAAAAATCTTTCTTAGTGCACCCCTACACTATAAGAAGAATCCCCATGCAAAATTTCAGCCCTTTAGGTCCAGCGGTTTGGTCTGTGCGTTGTATGTCAGTCAGTCAGTCAGTGAATGAGTCAGTTACGGAACTGTTTTTTATATACAGGGTGTCCCAAAACGACCGCATAAACTCTGCACAGCTAGATTCCTCGTTGGGAGTACATAAAAACTGCCCAAAGAAGCGTTCCTGTACGATCCATAGTTTATGAGAAAAATACGAAAAACAAAGTATGACGTAACTGCCGGTGCAAGAAAAAACACTTTATTGGACATATCAACAACAATATTTGCATATCTTTCCAGACGATAATGTTTAAAACGTTCGCCGCGCATATCGTGTCATGCATACGCGCACGCCATGGAATGACGTTAAGCCGCCATTGAACTGGTATTTAAAAGGCTGCATCTTGCAGCTACCGGTAGTCTTCGTATGGTGGCCATGTACTCCGTTCGTGACTACTGCGACATGTACTTGATGTACGGCCGATGTAATGGAAATGCCTTACGAACTGCTAGGGAGTATGCCCGTCGATATCCGTCCCGCCGACCTCCCGATGTCAACGTCATCCGTAGGCTGGACGACAGACTGCGAAATACGGGAAGCGTCTTGCCAACAGCCAATCTTCGCGATACTGGAAGACCGCGGAGCGGCCTGACGGTAGCACAGGCGGATGCAATACTGCAGCGGGTAGAAGAGACGCCCTAGGTAAGCACACGCGCATTAGCCCGTGAGATGACTTCGAGTAAAAGTACTGTGCACAAGCTTTTACGGTCTGAGAGGCTACACCCATTTCGGTACACAACTGTGCAAGGTCTGAAACCAGATGACTTTCAGAAACGCGTGGCCTTCTGTGAATGGCTGTTGCAGCAACAGAACACAGATAATGGTTTCATTGCACATATCCTGTGGACTGATGAATCATGTTTCACTCGTGATGGGGTATTCAACCATCACAACAGCCATATGTGGTCCCAGGTCAATCCGCATGCAATCCGGCCGCAGAAACATCAGGAACGTTGGTCTCTTAACGTGTGGGACGGCATACTCGGGGATCGGCTGCTTGGACCATATCTGTTGCCTGAACGGCTCTCGGGACAGTCGTACTTGGTGTTTCTCAATGAGGTCTTAACCGAGTTCCTCGATGACATACCATTAGCGGCAATACAGGGACTTTGGTTCCAGCATGATGGGGATCCGGCGCATTTCTGTGCTTCTGTACGTGGTTGGCTGGATATGGAATACCCCGGCCGCTGGATCGGATGTGGGGGTCCGGTTCTATGGCCGCCACGTTCGCCAGATTTTACACCGTTGGATTTTTTCCTATGGGGCCATCTCAAGGAACTGGTGTATCGAGACGTAGTGACAACATAAATGGACTTAGTTGCTCGTCTGCATGCTGCTTGTACTTCGGTGGACCCCGCGATGCTGCAACGTGTGATGACAGCCATTCCACGGCGTGCTCAAGCCTGCCTCGACATGCACGGCGGACACTTTGAACATCTGCTTTAAATTGTGCATGCTGTTGATATGTTCAATAAAGTGTTTTTTCTTGCACTGGCAGTGACGTCATACTTTGCTTTTCGTATTTTTCTCGTAAACTATGGATCGTACAGGAACGCTTCTTTGGGCAGTTTTTATTTACTCCCAACGAGGAATCTAGCTGTGCAGAGTTTATGCGGTCGTTTTGGGACACCCTGTATATATATATATATATATATATATATATATATATATATATATATATATATATATATATTAGACATTTTGGGGGCTTTAGCGTGAGTGAGAAAATGACTAATTCAATCCTAATTTTATTTCAAGGACATAGCAACGAAAATTCTATAAAGGAGACTTTTTCTTTCCATTGATTTCTTTCCAATCCTAATACGCCGAGTTTCTTTCCTTGAAACGTTCTGTTTGTAGCCAACTTAGAAGAAAAAAATAACTTCTGATTGCAGAAACATCTTAGTTGATAGTCAATTTATTTCGCCTACACATTATGTTCGCCACATAGTAACAAGATTGGCATGCTTTTTTCTTTTTCTTTTATATACATTAGATGATTTTTCTAACTGAAAAACATTCTGTAAATAGCTCTACGATGCTTGCTAACTGATTGTTTTTATTTCTTTGTCGTTGAAATGGTGCGGCAAATTTCAACTAATTTTGTGTCTTTAGTTTACCCAGTTCATTTTCATTTCTTTCTTTTATTAGCTTCCTAGAATAATATTTTTCGAAATGGAGAGATGAGAATATATAGAATTTGGAGTGAAAGAAATGTTGTAATCAACAGTACATTATTTTAAACTTTTAAGTATTTTATTAGGAGATATTTTTTTAGTGTTCTCTCTTTCTCTGTAAATATATCTATCATGCCCGGTATAAAGGGCTTAAATCAAAAACAGGGATTTTTAGATACTTCTTAGTATTGATAAAAAACAAATTAAAAATCTTTTGACTGGAATGAAAATTTGATTATGAAACAAGAAATGTAATATTGTATACAAAATTTATAGACCTAAGCCTTTTATACCAGTCATAATATTTTTTTAAATTTTTATCAAAATTAACAAGTATCTAATAATCCGACTGCGTTTGAAACGTCGATTTTGAAGAACATTTCTAATTTTTTTTTTATTCTTGTTTCTTAAAGACTGTGCATTTCTCTTTCCAAATCCGCTTTTATCTTTTCTCTACGATAGTTAGAAAGGAAATTATAGCTATTTAAAAAATAGTCGCAGCTATCAGTTTAGACCGGAAGTGAAGAATCTGAAACCGGAATAAGTTCGAAAATTTTATTTTTTAAAATAGTTTTGGAATTTGTTTAGGTTTTAAAGTTTAAATTATTCATAAGTCATTTCTATTGTATGGCCTCACATATTTTTGCTGTTTTACAAGTAAAGTTTTCTATCAGAAATTGGCAACAAATTCATTCTTCAGCGATTTTGTTTACATTTCGCAACGCACTTGTTCGCAACGTGATTTCGCTAATTACTTGCATTATAAAGCTATTTTTTTCTTACAATTTGTTTGGAAAAGTTTATTTTTTCTATCAAAATAGGTAATTCAAGGAATTATTCCCGAAAGAAGCGTAAGTTTTCTGGAAATCGCTTCACAAAAAACAATTAACAAACTGTAGCTGTGATGATATCTGAAAGCGTCAGTACTGCGAGCTCGTCGAAACTTCTCGGAAATAAAGTTATTCCCGAAATTTTAAAGACAAATTCTGAAAATGAACTATACGGTAATCGTATTTTCGATCTTGAGATATTAATAACAGTTTTTTCATTTCTTTGCTGCCCCATGTGTTTGAATAATGATTTAGTTTTGACTGAAGATTCCACTTTTGTCTGTGTTTCAACCTCCAGCTAAAATGAAATAAATGTACATTTATAAAAGGTTTCTCCTCAACTAAGAAGGTGCAAAATAAAAATTGTTATCAATTCTCAGTTGGTATGTGGTACTCAGTTGGTAGAGGGTTTTGTTCAGAGAAGAAACTCTGCAATATTTTAAAGTATCTTTCAAAGGGAACTTTTCGACCAACAGAAGAAAATATGTTGAATGTGGTATCAAAAGTTTCAGAAGAAATTATGATAGAAGCTGCAGAAGAAATTAGAAAAAAATCAAAAGATGTTGTGAACTGCGGAGTGTTTGTTGATGGCACCTGGCAACAACGTGGGTTTTCATCTTTGAATGGCTATGTGACTGCTGTCTCCATCAACACAGGGGAGATTTTGGATCTTGAAATGTTATCTCAGCATTGTAGAATTTGCCAGAAATCCAAATCGAGTGGATTTCTGGCAAATTCGAGTGGTACAAAGCTCCCGCATGTCTGTAGCAATCACAAGGGGTCAGACGCAAGTATGGAGATTGTGGGAGTCTGTAAAATCTTTGAAAGATCAAAAGCATTACGAATGTTTCAATATACCGACTATTATGGTGACGGAGATTCTAAAGCTAATATAAACATTAAAGACATGTATGGACCAGATTCAGTCACTAAATTAGAGTGCATTGGCCATGTGCAGAAGAGAGTGAGAAGTCGGTTGAGAAAGCTAAAGAAGACCCAGAAAGGCCTCGGAGAAAAAGGTAAAATTTCTGATGCTTTCATAGATAAATTACAGAACTACTATGGAATATCTATCAGAAGTCACAACAGTGGAGATGTAAAGGATTTACAAAGCGCTGTAGTTGCCGCATTCTTTCACGCCTGTTCAGGTAAGAAGCAGCCGATGCACGGTAAGTGTCCTGTAGGACCAGATAGCTGGTGCAAGTACCAAAAGAACAGAGCATTAGGGAAGAATTACGATGATAAGTCTGCTGGTCTTACTAAAAGAATTATGGATGTCGTAAAACCAGTGTATATGGAACTCTGTGATCAGCATCTGCTTAAGAAATGTTTGTATGGCATGGCACAGAACGATAGTGAAAGCTTCAATAATGTTCTGTGGCAAATTATACCCAAATCTGCCTTTGTGGAGATAAAAACATTGAGATTTGGGGCATACCTTGCTGTTTTACAGTTTAATAAAGGATTAACGAGCATAATAGCTATATTGGAAGCAATGGGCTTAACTTCTGGACAGTATATGGTTGAAGGATTGAGTCTTATTGATAAAGAGCGATTCCACGATTCTCAGAGACACTCCTTACCAGAGGCAAAAATGCTCCGGAAGAAATTGCGGGCTAAAAAAAAAAAAATATGTGAAGGATGAGGATATGGAGGGATTTTAAGCTGTTTTTAGTTTAAATATATACTTTTAAGGACACGTTAAAATTTTAAATGCATTTTCTGAAAAACTTGTTTTTTATCAAAAAGACTACACGACTATTGTGATAACTCAAAATATAATCATGATATGTCTATGAATTTTTCAGGTATGTTTTGCATAATACTAAGAATGTAATGACCTACAGATTAGGCTGTAGGTATATTATTTGTTGATTTATAACTGTATTTATAAAAAATCACATGAGAAATTACTAAAATTTTAAATGTAACTGTATACGAACACCTGTATTTTTCTTTTAATTTCAAAATATTGATTGTTTTAATTGATTACACTCATGAGTGACTTACATACTTATGATAAAAAGAAAGTAATGTTTTATGCATAATTTGTTTTGTAGAGCAAGAGCCGTTTATGTTAAATTTTGCTAAATTTTCACCCAAATTCTTCAATTTTGTGAAAAGTTGCATAGTTATGGTGTATTTTCCCTCGTTTTCCTATTTTTATGCTATATTCCACTGAAAAATATCAGATAAATTTTCACGGGTAAAGTTTTAGAAAAAAAGTGATCCAAATGTAGTCGGATACCTTAAACCCTATATACCGGGCATCATAGATATATAAACAGGGTTGTCGAAAAAGGTGTCCGTGAATTCATTTGTACTCACCGGGAACCACAATTGACTAATCGGATTTTGCATGGCAGAAGATGGTATGTTAACTCTGGGAGTTTTATTTTTACATGTCATGATGACTGTGACTGCGCTGGGGGCATGCGCCGACGCTGTGACATCGCGCTTCCTCTTACATGGGTTTTGACGTTGGATATGAAAGGACTGTCCCACCAAGAAGCCTCATTTGACCCCTCTAGACTTTTGTATATGGGGTTACCTGAAAAACATTGTGTACGCTGAGAAGATCCTGAACTACGCCATTTATGGGACAGAATCACTGCTGCAATAGCGACTGCTCCTGCTATGATCGAGCGTACCTGGATGGAGATCGACTATCACCTGGATGTGCGCCGAGACACGAGGGGTACTCATATCAAAACCTACAAGGTAAAGTCCTAGTAACGTAGCATTGCCATAGTGTAGAAGGGCCGTATTATCCAGAACGTTGACGTACACGTCAGCGTTCATGGTACCAGGTAGAGAAAACAATGGACCGAGTCCTAACGAGGAAAAACAACCCCACTCAAGATGGACTCTCCTTCGAACTTCACTGGTGGAACAACACAGTCTGAATGAATCTGTTCTCCGGGTTCTAGCCACAACCAAATACTTCCGTCAGACTGGAAGAGTGAATACCGAGACTCATCACTCCAAATAACAGCTTTCCATTCTTCAATGATCCAGGAACGTTGGGTTACACACCAGGCCAAACGACGCCTCTCATTAACAGATGTAATCAATGGCTTGCATGCAGCTGTTTTACCATGATAACTGATAATGTGCCGCTTTCTGCGGATAGCTTTACCCCTAACGGAGCTCCCAGATGAATTTCCAACCTCTACAGCAATCGCAGGGACAGGGGAAATGCGTGACCTTCCCCTACCCCCTACATGGCGTACCAATCTTCTGTCACGTTCTCCGTTTTTTTACTGTTGCTCCGTCTTTCTTCCATCGCTTGATAACATACGATTCACACTATTTTGGGATATCCAGTTTGGATGAAATTAATCTCACAGAAAGAGAACACAAATGGCATCCTATGATGAGCTTGTGTTGGAACACGGTAAGTTGAGGTCTACGAGGCATAGCTCCACTAGAGTGAATGAAAAGTTAATGGAAAAGTATTTTTTTATTATCCATGCCCTTCCCAGCACACCGTTCGGTGAACCCAGTATTTGCATATTTGCCGATTTCTGCAGTGGCCAAATACTTTTGTCCATATAGTGTATATATACCGGGTGCGTCATAAATTCGTGCAAAGTTCAAACATTCGTAATAAAAGAAGTAATGCTCGGAAAAATTTTCTGTTTGCACCAATAGGGTCAGAGGGACATTGGATTTTTTTTCCATGTAAAAAATAAAGTTTCCAAAAGTTACCGAAAGAGGGCGCTCACATGTCATAATTTTAAGGATGAAGATGCCTGGAATCTGATTCTTCGTGATTTTAAAATACAAATAATTTAAAATTACAATTAGATTTAATTCATTTAGTTTAGTTTACATATTAAATTGTTTAATCCTTTTTTTCTAGATTTAGAGTATGTTGGTTGATTAAAATCTGATATACAAGAAATATTCTCCACAAAAACTAAATTCCATCCTATCTTGTTAAACTATATATGTACAAAGAATCAGCATTTCTTCAATTATTTAATGTAAGCAAATTATGACATTATAAATCAAACAGATAAGCTGCATAAAACAAGCTTGTTTACACTTAATCCTTTTGCTAAAGGGTGAACAGCTACTACAGATTCAATACTCAGTATTTCACACAAAATTAAGCAGTTGAATTATTCTAATCCAATGCTTAAGGCCTGAATAAAGTTGCACCGTATATGCTAAATTTTTTATATTGTCTCAATTAAGTTCAATTTAATTAAAACTGATTTAGAAGAAAGCCTTTTTTTGTTTTATTGTCTACGAAATATATTTGTGAATCATTTGTAAAATTCTGAAATAAGTTATAGAGGATTTGTCCCTTGTTTGTATTTTAGTTTGTTATTATAACATAATGATGTCTTGCGGGAATACTAATTCAAAATTTCAGCAATATTAACGTCTAATTCCCCGAATTGAAGGATAAAATCTATTTACTTTTTAAAAATATAAAATATGCCCCAGTAATCTGGCAATTATCAAAGTAATTTTTTTCCCTTTAGGAAAAATCCGGAAGTAAAAGAATAATTGTTATAATTAAATACAATCTTCAAAATTGATAACTAATCCCGTTCTTTATAGTTAAAAAATCTTTGCTTCTTGCAGCTATACGCTAAGGTTGTATTATAATGCAGGGTTATCAGGTAAGAATCATCCGATTACAAAATTTAATATTTTCCATAATTACAAACAGAAAATTATAATTAATATGTCATTGCAAAGGAAAAATTGTAAATTTTTAGTTTGTAACAGTGTTTGTAACAGTGTTTTAGTTTGCGCAGTATCTTCATCAAAGGATTACGGACCGTTATTTTTTGACGAAAAATCTGTGAGTGATATTACCTACCTCGATATGTTAGAAATTTGGCTTTTCCCTTAGTTGAAGGAAGATATGTTAAATTTCATTTTTCAACAAGATGATGCACCGCCCCATTGGCATTTGGAGGTTCGTAAATTTCTAAACAGAGAATTACCACACCATTGGATTGGTCGCAGTGCAGCCGATGATTTGGTCCTACACAGCTACCCTCCTAGATCACCGGATTTAACCCCATGCGACTTCTTCCTTTGGGGACATGTCAAAGATCTTGCGTTCATACCACCTTTGCCCATAAGTTTTCCCGAACTTAAACAACATGTTTAAGATGTAGTTAAAGCATGTTAAAGCATCTGTTTGTAATGCTTTGCAAACAGTTTAATAGCGAAACATTACAACGTGTTTGGGAAGAAATGGCATATCGCAATGATATTATACGGGCGACTAAAGGAAATCATATCGAACCTGTGAAAAAAAAAATTAACATTTTCCCTTTAAAATGACATATTAATTATAATTTTCTGTTTGTAATCATGGAAAATATTAAATTTTGTATTCGGATGATTCTTTCCTGATAACCCTGTAGTTTGAATTTTTCTATAGAAATAAATATGAATGGGTTTTGTTATCATTTAATAACAACATTCTTTAGCATGTGTATGTATATCAATTGATATTTTTGACATTAAAACATACCTTTAGTTACGTTACTTATTAAAAATAAGTCAGAAGGAACGATGGTGGTAGTTATTTACAACATACTAAAATCATGCATTCATTTAATCATTTATCGATGATTAAATTTAGAGAAGATAATCAGAAACGAGATTGCATCACAAGAAACAACTGTAAAATAAAACTCCCTTAAAGAAAGTGTTTGTGCGTTAAGGAAAGGCAAGAATTCCTTAAATTCCAGTAATCGTATTCCTGTCATTTTTTAACTATATCAAAGTAATTTGCACATTCAACTCTATTAACCATTTCTCTTCATGAGCAAGAGAATTTAACTGAAAAAAGGGTAGTAAGGAAAAGACTAGTAAAAGTAGGGTCACATAATTTTATGCAGACTGAATTCTATGAAGCTCAATGAAAGAGAAAGTCAATAAAAAGGAGAAAACTAATAAATCACGCCCATTAGATGAAAGTTAACTTCTGATTTGTTTAAGTTTTCAAAAAATCTGCAACTAAAAAGAACACAACATTTTTAACGTTTATATCTGAATTTGAAATATTAAAAATAAAACTTGGTTCATAGCACAAAAATTACAAGGACGATACCAGATGTTTCGCTAAAACCATTATTTCCAGAGATTAAGCAGATTAGTTTAATGAAGAGAATCATTAAAATAATTTCTTGTACAAGAAATTTATTATGAACATAACGCTGAGACAGTTACAATGAAATAAAAATTAAAACATTGTGTGCGCCATTAACTGGCTATAAATTTTATTGGCATCTCTTGAAATTCATGTTTATAGATAAACAAGGTTTAATTTTTTTTCATTGAATTTGTTGTTTAATATTCTAAAATTGCTTAAGTTTCTGTAAAATGTATGCCAATATTTAATATTTCAGCATTTCATAGCTAAATATGTTTTTAAGATATTTTAAGATTTGTTGTTTCTAAGAATCTACGTAAGATATGAATCGATATTGGTAAAGCCATTTCTACTGCATATGTGTTCATTGGCAAATTTCGAGCTGCATAACCCTTTATACCAGTATAGTCAATAAGTTCGGCGACTATCCTCTCCCCTCATGCCCGGTGTGTGGGGAAACCGAAATAACGATGTGGTTTGCAAGTCTGGTTATCTGCGTACGCGTGAGAGTCACATGACGTTTTGCACAACTGCTAAGGCGCGCAGCTCACCATTTGGCTGCAGACTGTCAGCCTATGATGTCGATGTAGCAAAATGTCCTTTTTGGAGCAACGTTCCAACATTAAATTCAGCTACAAATTAAGAAAAGCCACTGCAGAAACGTTACGTTTACTGCAAAATGCGTATCGAGACGAAGCTATGTGCAGATCGAAAGTTTTCAAATGGTACAGCTTGTTTAAAAATGGGAGAGACGCTGTTGGAGATGATCCACGAAGTGGGTGGCCAGTGACCCCACAAACGGAGGCGAACATCCAACGAGTAGGAGCAGTGGTTGTTTGGTGGGTTGAAGTTTATTGGCGCAAGGTCCAGATAGGACAAGCTGCACCAAACACAAGGTAACATCATCAGCAAATGATATGTACAGGTTCTTCGTCGTCTCCGGGAGGCAATCCGTGGTAAACGTCCACACGTTTGGAAATCCAACATGTGGATGTTGTTGCATGACAATGTCCCGGCGAAGCGATCCCTGATGGTGCAAAAAGCCCTTGATAAACACGGCACCACAATTCTGCCACAACCCCCGTATTCCCCAGATCTCGCTCCTTGTGATTTCTACCTGTTCCCGAAACTGAAAGATCACATCAAGGGCAAGCGGTTTGCAAATGCCGAAGAAGTGATGGCAACAGCGACAACCGCTTTACGACAGCTCTCACGCAACGGTTTCCAGGACAGTTTCCAGAAGCTGTATCAACGCTGGCAGAAGTGTGTAGTTACGGAAGGACATTATTTTGAAGGTGATTGTGTTCAGAAGACTTTGTAAGTGTATTAGTTGTTGTAGTAAATAAAGTCCCCGAATTTATTGACTGTACGAATATAATGAAGTCCTTTTATTGTTGAATAGAAAAAACAAATTCACTAATACTTATTGAAAGATACCAAAAATGAGGAATAAAATCAATGGTGGAGCTGAAAATAGCTACCATCAAAATAGAAACCCAGAGAAGCGCATTACCAAAAGTCTTTACGAAAAGTCTTATACTTGTGACTTGTTGCCAACTGTTAAGCTGAAAAAATATAATTTATGTTTCAGGCATTTACTTTCTGCCTTTATTCATCAAGTTAAATAAGGAACGGTATCCATGGTTTATTTGTTAATGTGGTCTTTTTGTAAACTGACGATGTTGGTTCAATTTTAAAAGTCTTACAACCAACCATGGATAAAATATTAGTAGATATACCTAGGACACCCTATATTGATACAGTGGATTTCTACAGGGAAATTATGCTCCATAATTAAACTTAAGGGAGCTATGAATATCCTAGAACTCGATTATAGGTTAAAAAATTCCTTTATCTGTGATATGCGTATATACTACGACGTACATGATGGAAAGGCAATTAGTAGACCATCTAATAGTGTATCATTCAGAGTGATTATGATTTAGTCCCACCTTTCCAGATTGAAAAATCTTGAATCATTTTAACGTAATATCTTGCGATATACGAAACAATGTGTAGATAAGTAGCACTACTTAAGTATATTGCGGCGAGAAAAGGAGCTAAATGCGTTAAAATGTAAATGCTTAATATAAATCACATCATTTGCATTCCCCATTCAAAGCAGTTTAAGGTGAAATACCTCCAAAAAAAGTGAAAAACTACAAATGTCTCAAAGCACCTAAACCATTATTTTGAAAACTTTCGCCGAATTTAGATTTGAAAAACAAAAAAAATTCACATCTGCAACAGTATTATTTGTAAATGAGATTGAGGGAATCTTCAAGTCTTTGTGTCTGACTGAACCTTACAAAAAAGTTATTCTAAATCTTTTGGATGTAACATCCAACTTTGGATATATCCCTCCACCCGGTTATACAATTCTATACTAAAATTGATATACTCTTAAAATTGCACATTTAAAAGTAGATGTTCTCCCCCAATAAGACTGTAAAATGTTAAATATTTTTTTAGCATTTAACGCTGAGAAAATTTCATAGAAATTGTCCATATTATGAAGAGAATATCTGCTAAACAACTGAGATTCTATTACCAAGGGAGTTACCAAAAATGAGACTGATGCTATCCGAAGGTGGTAGATACAAGCGCCAATTTCTGTAACGGAGCAAAATGAAATCTTGGACCGGAAGTCGAGGCCTGTATTGCTTGCATTTTTGTTTGCTGTAAACGAAATTTATTTCACATTTCTTAACTGTCTTTAATCAAGTTTTCTTTTCTAAAGCAGGCAAAAAGCCATTGTTGGATTGGGTATTCTCTTTCTTTGCTCCTAGGGAATAAAGATTAACTTTCTTTCAAAAATTGCGAATTTAAGTATCTCATACTCCATTACTTAGTTATATTTGTGTCATAAAAATCAATCGATTGAGTAATTCATTAGAAGTCAGTCAAACGTCCCAGTAACCGCCTAATATCATACAGAATAGTTGCACTGGAATACGTATGGACAGATCTGTAAACAAGTAGTTTGTACAGTTTATCTGATCACATTAGTAAGGAGTAAAAGAGCTGCTTCATTAGGATTTATCTTTGACCTAACAGAAAAAGTCTCGAATGTAATGTTCAAATAAAAGTTAAAACATAAGAACTAAATTTATTTTCGTTAATAGCATCAATTTAATGTATTGTTAAATCCTCAAACGGCAAATAGCAAATATAACATTTTTAACTGCATAAGATGTTCAGAATAGAAAAAAAAATTAATATAATCGTAAGCAGACGTCAGAGCTGTTTGGTTACAATGACAGTATTTTTTATTGAAAGGCAAAATCTAGCCGTTTGTATTGCTTTCAATCCTGTGACGTCAGCGGTCCGTGCATTCTTTTAGTAACGATAAACAGGCTTGACGCCACATCGATGGAATTTTTTTAAGTAGTTATTCAGGTAAAATAATAGGATATTATTATTAGTAAACTTAAGAGGACATTCTCTACCAGTGTAATATTCTTTTGGGTAACAGGCTAAAAAGAGGCTGCATTAATGATATGAGCATTTTGTCCAACTTGTCAGCTTGTAAAATATACCTTAGTGTAAAAAGTACTTTACATAATGATTTTGACAGTCAATTCCATTGAACCACAAGTTGGGGACTCGGTTTGAATGGATTTTAGTAATAAAACGATCCTATGACAAACCACATGGTTTGTCGTAGGACCGTTCGTTAAGATTCTTTCAGCTCCTTTAATATATAGAAGAGTGTGCAATCAGGTCTAGTTCAGTCGAACAGTTTTTTACTTAAATTTTTACACTTCTCCATAATTTTATCAATTCTATTTAATACAATAGAAATGAAAACAGTGGAGGGCCCGGCCCATGTACTGTAGTTACCACTACTTTTCCTGAAGCTCCTGAAATGAAAAAAAGGGGCGCAATAATTACTTCCCATTAAATGCGAGCAAACTTATGTGATCACTGGCAACGCATATTTTCTCATTTTAGACAAGTGCAGACAATGGTAAAATCGACGCTGTTTGGAGATTGCTGTTTTTTTATGAAGTTAATTGTCGGCAGTAAACAAGTGCAGGTAAATCTTTACATTTATGTCATGTAAATATGAGGTAATATTTCTCTTACTACTGTAACTATCACTAATTTTTGTTTATCTTTCGGTAAAGGACTTTTAAGATTGGTGTATCGAAGTACTTCAGAATGCAAAAGTGAGACTCATTTATAACAGTTCAAAGTATATTTACTAAGTAACAAGACCCACAAACTAGCTTCCAAGTTGTTTATTTTCTGTAGTAACACGTATACCAACATATTTGTGATTAAATAACATTTCAGAAGACATGGGCAGCTGAAGAACTTTGAAATACATACTAGTACTGTTTAACCATGCTGAAAAATGGGAACATGGTGGGAAATAATTCTGTTGCGTTACAAATACCTGAAGCGTTTTGTAAATATGCCATCGAAACTTGGAACTGGAATTTGTTCATTACTCCTTTTTTTAAAAACTTATCAGTTATTAAATCTAAGAAACCCGAACACGTGCTAGACCATTAAACTGAACTGTAACCATTTCACTCTGGAAATAATTTTCTCGTTTCTTTTAGAGCTCCAAAAGACATGTTTATTTGTCAACTGGATTTGGAGCTCATCGGAACTTCGAATTTCAGCTTCTCTGGTTTTTACCCTGTTTAAAGTTGTGCTGTTCTGATGATTTAAAGCCAATATGTAAGCATTTTATAAGAATATAGACAGATCTGTAAACAAGGGAATTCTTTTGCTAATCCTCTTTAAAAGCGTATATTTAGAAAACATTTGTTCTTAAAATGCAAAATTTGAAAGGATTTTTTTCTTTAATAAATTTAGTTATTTTAAAAAAAATCTGGAGAAGTATTTTTGGGAAGAATTTCGCATGAAAAGTAGCTTTATGCTTTCCTAACCTTTTGCGAAAATTATTTTTTTTTTGTTAAAGAAACAGTTTGAAGGAATTATTAGGTGCTTAGGAATGATTAAGTATCCGGTCATGTTCTTCACAAAAAGACTTTATGTAAATGTTTTGTTTAAAAAAAATTTAATCAGAAATTTTACCTACAGAAGTATTTGAGCAGAAGCTTTAAAAAAATAGTAGATGCATTTAGGGACATAGAAATGTATGTACAAAAAAAATTATAAGGGGATAGTAGATTCAGAAATATGGAGTTGAAAAACCAGATAGATAACCACCTAGTTATTAAATACCTCTCATTTAATTATAAAATTTAGAAAATGCCTTATTTGGAAATCTAACTTGTTTGAGGAGAGCTCCATTATATAATAAAGTAATCAAGTACGTTCATTTGAGTCTTAATTTCACTGATTTTTATTATCGTGATAAATTTATAAGTCTCTGTGGAAGGGATCTTTATGAAGTTGAAGAGGTTATTCTCCAGTGACGTGAGGAATTGTCCGTTGATGAGGAACTAACGTGTGGACAGAAATGTTCCTTGGTCTCACAATACGCAATCGCGAAAGTTCATGGAGAGAAGCCTCGTTGGTTAACTCTGTGGATACAGCCTCAAGAAAGTTGATTTAACAGCTACAAGGAACTCAAGCGGAGAATTTCTGGAGATGTAGAGATACCAGTTCATCAGATATATATATATATACACTAGAAGAATTATCTGAAGGAGATGAAAATCTAAGAATCAGCAGAATTCGAAGACTTCAAATTACCGTAACGTCACCGATGTAGATACTTCAAAGAACTACTAAAAAAACTAACTTCAGTTTGGCCGAATTCGTACAGCGTAGTACAAAACTAGTGTTGTCAAATTTTCAGGCTTCTTCACTGCAACGTCATCTTGGTGGTCGGGAAAGGAAAGTTGAAAACAGACTAAAATAAATTGCAAGTCCGTTATAATGGTTAAAAAATTTTTTTTAATTCTTTATGAAGTATTGATCAGATTCTAGAATAGAATGGAACAACTATTTACAACGTATGATGATCTCAGTTCACAACATTCGTAAAGTAAAAAAAAGGAAGCTCGAAGTTTACAGGATCTCCAATGCTAGATGACCTTTTAGGTCAAAAGTTAACAAAATGATATGATAAAAATAGCCCCCCAATACAGTCGAGGCCAGTGGCCAAGAACTGAAGGGGTGCTTAAACGTATACCATTTTAAAGAGAAACTTCTCTCTTAGGGAAAAATATGGCTCACTGATATTTTTCTTCATCTCTGGACAGTGCGAACTAGGAGAGCGAGGGTTACAATAATTTTAAAATTACCGCCAAGCGAAGCGAGCATATGGAAAATACCCGAGAGAAAGCCGTACAGGAACGGCACAGACGAAGCGCGCGCTGGGCAGAGAGCCGGTGAGATTAGAAAGGGCGATTCACCGCCAAAAATGAAGGAAAACTTGCGCCAAGCAGGCGAAGGGAGCGGCACGCACACACCTCATTGGTCAAGCAGAAAGTGACGTAGGAATGCGAAAACATTCAATTGGATGAAGTTTAAACAGAGGAGAGCCAGGCGCGATTCTACCACGTGGCTGAATCAAACACCCGCCGAAAGATGTTATCTGAAAATGGAGACAGACCTTCTGGCGTTATGTTAGCGACAGCCAATTTATGGTGCAATTAAAGTACCCCCAAAGGAGCGTAAATACCGGATAGATATATCCGATGCTTTTGAAAAGGAGAACATACAAAGAAATGCAATTTTACTTGACCACGGGGCAGCGTTTCAGAGAAACGAACAGATTTTAATAGGCTATTTTCCCATGCAGAAGAGCAGATGTGGCGATTTTAAATAGATTGTTCCTAGATCAAAAATGGCTTAGAGATAAGATTCCGAGACCTCCCAAGTATTGGGGAACTAGTAAAAATTAAACCATTCAATTTTTCAAGTCAAACCTGCTAATAGCTTAAGCAACCCAATTACAATTCGGAAACTTAGCAAATAATTTATTCTTAATTTCTTTAAGTAACATTTAACGTTAAAAATTGAAACACAAGGACTATAACGAAATTCCTCGTTATATTTATATCATTAAAAATGATTTTATAGCTTCATAAATCTTAAATAATTAAGATTTATTTATAAGTGATATTGTCGCTAGAACTAGACTTTTTTACTTCTTTTAATATAACGTTTAACCGAACTAAAAGTTTCTGAAGACAACAAAACACCAATTTAAAATTCTGTTTAAAATGTCCAGATTAGACATTGAAAAAAACCCACAATTTTTCGACAGGGTGCCTGGAAAGTTGCCATTAAAGTTGGCGTTAGAAGGAAAACAAAATGTTCCAAAATTTACCACGGTACGAATACCGTTTTACATCCACACCAGTGGTTTGGAAACAGAAATGAAATTGTTTGGAGTTCTTATCTGAAGAAATTTCGCATTAAAAAAGCAGCTCTGCAGAACGTTTGTACAAAAACGCATCACAGTAGTGTGAACATTTTTAATAATTTAAAAGTACTGTAAGAAATTTCTATCGTAAACCAGAGTGTGAAAAGAATAGTTCATTAATAATTTGCACTATTCGATTAACTGGCACTAACTTATCTATCTGCAAATTGTTGGCTCAAGAATTGTTTCATAGTAGGGGATTTTGCAATATGTTTATATTAGAGAAAGGCTCATGGCATTGAACTCTTGTTACTAACCTTTGAGACTGGATATTCTCCCTGTTATTAAGTTTTCATTTGAAATAACGAACTTTATTGAATAAGGATTAGAACTTGATAAATCGTGATTTGATTATTTGATCCGACATTGCAAATATTGTAGGAATGCAGCATTCGCATTGCTCAGATAACGAGACAAATAAGATAGTTATAGAAAACTATAACATTTTTGGCATTGCAAATTCGCTATATTACTACTATAGATAAATATAAGAATTTTCTAATAAAAAAAGTGTTCGTCGTTATTAGGATGGGTTAAATTTTCCCTTAATTCTGAAAAGTTGAAACTTTTATTCACAAGGATGAATAAAATCCCTCTGTAGGTATTAAAGCTACTGTGAAGCTATTCTAATTAACATGTTGAGCAGAAATGAGAGAAATGTTCATGTATAATAATGTTTAAAATTTGTGATCGGACCATTTCTGGTGATTCGAGATTCAAGGTATACAACGGTGTGCATGACTTCATAATTTGCCTTTGTAACCTTCACTGAAGAATTCAGTAATGCTGTGCTGTACCAGTGGTTACGAAGTAATTGTGAAGAAGAAAAAAGGCGAGTTTAGCTTCTCTTATAGATGGATGTTATGGATATATTAGAAGGTCCTGGTAATTCAAGATACAGTGGTTGCGAAAGTTTTTAAATAATATACTAAGAGAGAAAATGTCTTCCTGTTCTTTGTTAGTTTAGTTTATACTGAATAAATTAACCAGTAGTTTTAAAACTTTTTTTTTGTTGCGGCAACCTCATGATAGGTAATAAAAAATGTCCCCCAGTGATATAAAATAAAGGATTTAATGAGTCTTAATTGTTATATTCCATTATACAGTTATTGTTACGAACTTTACGAGTCTATGGTAATCTAGCCAAATATGAGAGTTAACGCCAAATTGGCGATGGATTTGGTGACTTATTTTGGTCGCCAAATTTGGCGTTATTTGGCTATATGGCACCAAGTAGTCGCCAACCTTCTAGATCTTTCTAAAAGCTTCTAGAGATTTCTAGCTGGCCGATCGATAGGGGGCAATTTGGAGGTCTATAAATATACCTGATATTGGCATTAGAACTCTGTTCTTTTCTGCTGAGAATTGAATGTATTGAAAGTGCGTTAGGCGTGTATTGTATTGAAGACTCAGTTATTCTGACTCGCATTTTTAGAGTTTTCTGCTGTATAGAAGACAGTTGTTACGTGTTTTCTGTTTGAATTTGTGAATGCGCATGAAGAATTTATGGAATAATAAATTTTATTTTGTGTGCGCTTTCTGAAGAGTTCTTATTCAATCCTACGAACCTAGAAAAATGGAACAAAATTTATATTGAAATGTAATTAATAGAATGTGACATGTGCTTGCCAAGTTTCACAGATTTCTTGTTAAGGGGATGGTGGACATTAAAATAAGAAATTTTGTATAACTGCATATTGTAGCATTAATTCCCTTTGTATTGAAAAATGTATTTTATTGAAATCAAATTTTTAGATTTTAAAACAATTGTTTAAATGCTCATTGTTTCTTAATGTTTAGTATTTTCACCTAATTTTAGCAGTTTTCCGCTTAAAAAAGTTTTACAAATAAATTTAAGTATCTATTTTTTTAATCCAACATAAAGTTAATTAAAAAAAATATTTTTAGAGAATGAAACTCAATTCTCCTGAAAATTTTACCAGTCGATAATTTTTGTTACCATATAGAGCTCCTTAAAATAATTTTAAGTTCGGATTTTATTAATACATATAAAGAGTATCTCTTGCAAATATACTTTTGAACAAAAAATGAGAATCAAGGAGCTTTTTAAAGACACATGATGAGCAAAAATGTTTATTTTAAAAGCATTTTTCTCAAAAGTATATTTTAATCTTAACTTTAAAATTTATGCCTGAGAAACTCCAAAATACCGTTTTTAGTTAATGCATAGCCTTTACATTAAGTATATTTAGCCGTGTAACAATGGTATACAGAAACAATATAACTCAAGTACATATATATTTGAACCTGAAGAGGAAAAATAAATTTATTGAATATATTTAAATTCACTTGCACCATACGTATATATTTTGAATACTTAGTCTTTTTGACAAGGTTCGATTCTCGATATTTTAATTTCCTAGTTCCATCATTTTTTAATTTCTAAATTGTTCTATTTAAGAATGAAAGCTTTTGTATGGGAAATAAAAGGATTTCTAATCCATCCATAATCTATTTCAATCAAATTATAGAAATAATGGTTTAGATTTTTCCTAAATTACATAAATATTCTGAAATCTGACGCGCTGTCTCTGGAAATATGTCATAAATATTGTATGGTAATTTTTTTTATCCATAGTTGTATATTATCATTCAAAGCATTTTTTTCATAATGATAATATGTGTGTTAGTTTTATTTAACATTTCAAAAATATCCAATAGTTAGGCTAGTTTTAACGAGAATGATTCAAGCAAACAGAATTTTTTCATTTTCTAATTAAAAAAAAGATACAATAATTCTTTTAATTCATACACATGACCCAATACTCGACTTCTAGATAACCAAGATATCTTTGAATGTAAAATTATGTGCAGCTCCCAACTCTTCATAAATGTGGTCAAACATGGGCGAGATTTTAATGGCTGCTTTATAAAATTTACCATCTTTGCTGTTGTATCTAATACAAGTTTAAAATCACTTGGCAGTGTTTTTACCATTAAAACTTTTCTATAAATAAAGCAATGAGTCGTACATTATTTCAACTTGTATTTTTTTTATCAAGTCCTGATTTATGGCTAGTCATAGCATTTGCCCCTCTGCACACAGTCCGACACAATTATTCCATGATAAATTGACAAATTTTCAGGATTATGTCAAGACGTTAGATATGTCCTCCTTTTATTTTGCAAACATGTTTCTTTGATAGCAAAAGTTATTCAGAGGTATGGTTTTTTTAAAAGAACGTACAGTATTAATCTGTAATGCCTATAAAGATTCGTCAATTTGAAGCGCAAACATCTCAAAGCATTTTCAGTATTTAGTGACATGGTCCGTTTTTCTTTCAACAGTATTGTCGGACAAAATAATGTTAAAAAAAATTCTCTTCTACACATCCTAACCCAAAGAGCGTTCGAACAATTACATAGTAGAAAGGGATAATAATATTCTCTCCTGCAGAATGTAGTTCCATAGTTAGTTGTTTAATAGCACTGTCTAGTTAAGTTTTTCTTAAGTTTCAGTTTTATTAACGAATCATCCAAATAGTTTCTTTTCAACATTCCTTGAAAATTCTCAAGCGGTTTTTTCTTAGTCATTATGCTTCAGTCAAATGTCTTAATTTATTTCGAATGGTGCTTTCATTAGCTAAAATTTCACAACATATCGATTTAGAATCAACCAGATCGCCATTTCATGTGAATCTCAATTTTAAGTACTGTTATTTGTACAAACATATTTTTATTTCTTTGTTTGAACATGTATGTTCTGTCCCTTTTTTTTATTCGGTTCTTCAATGACTGCAGCAGCGACAATCAAATTTAAGTTTCTGTTCTAGTTATTTTCCCCTTTCTGTAACACCCTTTTATTAAAAAATATCCATCGGCTTTCTAGCATATGTTAAAAAAGTTTTTTTTAAATAGATGCTTGAAGTGAAATAACAAATGCTTAATTATTTGAAAATTAAAGTAATATTACATTAATTGTTCCCGTATTTATTTTTAGTCAATATTTTCACACTTTTATTCACTAAACACCAGACGCTAACATTAGTTCAGCGACAAAACTACGGTGATTACTAATCTGTCGGTTCCATTAAATATCAGAAGTAACGATTACTGACATAGTTTTTACTTTCAGACCCGTCTCTTTTGAGTTATTTTTCCTCACTTCTTTCCCTAAATAGGAAAAAATTATTCCCTTCCATCAGAAGTAATGAAAGTAAAATAAAAATTGAATAACGGTTCCCCTCAAATTAAAAACAAAAAAATGAGGCTAACCGTCCTCCAAAGCAGATAAGTGAGGACTCTCTTTTTTGCAGCTCTCACTATACCTACTCATTGGATTAAAAAGCAAAAATGTCCCGAAAATAGTCTTTTGCAGTGCTTTTATTGTAGTACGTTTACTTGATTAAATATACTTGAGCTATAGACAATCGTGACCATGGCGTGACACTTAGTTTGGAATCCACTGCGGTAAGAGAAGAGAGTGCTAAGTTTGTCTTTCTGACATTCTCTTCTACATATCATTTCCTCTCACTGCGTAAATAGAAGAGCAGTATCTGTTGCCAATGTAGAAAGAACACTGAAGAGCCAAAAAACTGGTACACCTACCTAATATCGTGTAGGGCCCCCACGAGCACGCAGAAGTGCCGGAACGTGACGCGGTATACACTCGACTAATGTCTGAAGGTATCCTGGAGGCAATTCACACATGAATCCTGCAGGTTAGTCCACAAATAGATAGGAGTGCGAGGAAGTGGAGATCTCTTCTGAACAGAACGTTGCAATGCATCCCAGATATGTTCAATAATGTTCCTGTTTGGGGGATTTAGGTGGACAATGAACGTATCTAAAGTCAGCAGATTGATCCTGGAGCCACTCGGTAGCAACTCTCGACCTTGGGGGTATCGCATTGTCCTAGCACGTCGGAATGCACAATGGACATGATGGGTGTAGATGATCGGACAGGAGGCTTATGTACCCGTCACCTGTTAGTCGTCTCTAGATTTATCAGGGGTCCCATACCACGCCAACTGCATACGCCCCATGCCATCCCAGAGGCCCCACCAGCTTAAACAGTCCCCGGTTGACATGTACGGTTCATGGACTCATGAGGTTGTTTCCATACCCGTACACATCCATCCACCCGATACAATTGGAAACGAGACTCGTCAGACCAGACATGTTTCCAGTCATCAATAGTCCAATGGAGGTGTTGGCGGACCCACAGCTTTGGCTGTGCAGGTCAACAACGGTACAAGAGTGGACCTGCGGCTCCTCAAGCTCATATCAGTGGCGGTCCGTTGAACAGTTCGCACGCTTACACTTGTTGATACCCGAACATTGAAATCCGCAGCAATTTGTGGAGGGGTTGCCCGTCTATCTAGTTTAAGGATTCTCGTCAGTCGCCGACGGTCCTGTTCTTTCACGATATTTTTCCGAACACACAGCTGTCAGAGATTTGATGTTTTAACTGATACCTGATGTTCACGGAACACTCGTGAAATGCGTAAGCGCGCAAATCTAAATTGCATCGCTACCTCGGAGATGCTATGTCCCATCTCTCGTGCGCCGAATGTAACGTCATATTGAAAGTCACATAAATCGTGATAACCTGCCATTGTAGCAGCAGGATCCTATCTAACAGCTTTGACAGATAACAGGTGTCTTATACAGATTATATATATCTTATATTTGTATAGGTGCTACCGACCGCATCGCGTTACGCTGATTGGTTGCATATCTCAGTTATTTTCATACGCATGTCTGTACCAGTTTTTTGGCTCTTCAATGCATTATTAATAATTTTTGTTCAGTTAAAACTTGGAAAGGGCTTACTTGCTTTGATACTAGAGGAAATATCTTGGAAAATATACATGCAAAGCAATGGAAGTTTTATTAAAACAGCAAAGATACATTACATCATTTGTTAAGATTGTTATGAATAGCTACAACTGGTTACATACTATTCATCCAATGCTTTACATTTGTTGAACTTAAAGTAATCCTTAAATTGTCAGCCTTCTGATGACTTTTTACAGAATAGTAGCCAGATATACTGGCCAGATATATAGCCAGATATAACACAAACAAAAAGTTTTAGGATCCTAATGAATTTTTTCTTAACTGTAAAAAGGCAGATGCTTTATCCTCCATAAAGTCACCGATTGTTTGACTCACTTTGTAAGAACCTGCTTTTCCTCCTGGATTTGAGCCTCCAGTGATGCGGCAACTCCTCGCCTGAGAGAAAAACACAATTTTACAGAATTGTAATTATATGCATAAGCTTTCTAGGGATGCATCCCTTTATTTGCCTCTTCGTGAAGGTTTTGCAGTTTCATATCTTCTATTCCTTTAAAATTAACAAGCATACTCATTAAATGCAATTTTGAACACACTTCGAAGTAATGCAAACTTTTATGTCTCAAATAATCATAGTTTAACAACTGATGCGGAACAAAAAAAAAATCATGTACTTAATGGCATTATTACTCTCTCGCATTAAAGTATTCTTTTTAATTTTAAGACTCTATAATACTTCCCGAAAAACACTAGCGTTTCTCTTATGTCAATGTCTCTCAAACTACATTCAATACAGAACTCCCCGGTGTATATACTGATAAGTCCAGTTGCATAAATTATCCCTTTACCCACTGATACAAAATGAAAATGTTTTTCTCCATGGATGAAAACCTCGTCTCTATTCACATAATTATATAAAACTTCATATAAGAGAAATTATTTTTGCATGAAATTACATCTATTCCTACAGAAACTGACCTAAAGGAACTTTTTTGTACAATGTTAGCGGGTCATTATCAAAAAATGTCGGAATTTTATTCCATATATCGGGCCAGAAAAAGGCTATTATTGCATTAATGTATTATTAGCGTAAATCAAGAGATGTGTTATGGACATTTAACATGGTAGATGTTACCATAAAAGGGGTAGGATGCCTCATAGTGGTGCATCATTAGTAACGCAAAATTTGCTACAGTTTTGCCAAATTCTCCTGGGCCTTTGGAGTGATTAACTGGAATGGCTAAAATGTCAAAACTGAAAGGTTCATCTAGGGGTCAGAGAGGTATAAATGTCGTTTAGTGGAAAGCCGGAGGTCTATCTCACTAAAAGCTTAACCAAACTACGGCTATTCTTTCTAAATATGATGTGGACGTATCTTCTATCATGGAGTGCAATTTTAACCGAGGGTTCCTTAAAGTACAGTTGCTTTCCTGGATAGCTAATAAAACATAAACCCTTTAGGAATTCTTTGTAGTAATTGAAAAATTGCAGCATTAAGGCAAGAAAGAATAGCAACTAAATCTAAAAGGTCCAATGATATTAAATTCTGGAGGACATGTGAGAAATTGATAACAAATTTATATGGCAAACGGGAAATCTGCAGATAATTTTAATGGAAATATTGATTATGAGCCTGTGCAAAAAGGATTTTAAATTTGTAAATAATTTTAGAAATTCACCCCGTGTAGGCGCTAAGGAGCCCTAGAATGGGAACTGATGTTTTTAATTCTTGGACAAGTGCACTGCACTACAAGATTTAAGTGACTGGTCCAAAGGTACTGGAGAACCCATGAGAGAGTGGCTTAATAATAGCCAAATACTCGGCATTGGCGAACAACTGTTTCCATGAATTCTGTTATACTAAAACTCACGGAAAAGCTTAATCTACACTGCTGGTCATTAAATTGCAACACCAGGAAGGAAAGAAAATAAAACTTTACTAATTGTACGTATACAGTATAGTATGAAGAAAACGTGATTGAATTTTTAGGCAATTTGGGGGTATACAGGGTCCGAAATTAGTACACACACCTGCCGCCTCTTGCAGCTAAAATGGCTCTAACCCCGTTAGGCATGGAATCGAACTGGGCATGGATGATAGATACGGGCAAGTCATTCCATGCTGCTTCAAATCTATGCCACACTTCATCAATAGTAGTGGCTGGAGAGCGATGGTGGCCAAGTCTCTCAGCAACCCATGACCAGATGTTTTCAATAGGTGAGAGATCTGGAGAACGTGCTGGCCGAGGCAACAGTCGAACACTGTGTCGAGGTAGGTCAGGACATGACGGGCAACATGGGGTATTGCGTTATCTTGTTGAAAGATTACTTCTCCGATGCCTCGAAGACAGGGCACAGCCACCGACCTTAAATCAGAAATGTAGCGCTGGCTGTTCAGATATACGACGCGAACAAGGTGTTCGTGCCGTGTACCCAATGGCTGCCCATACATCACACCAAGTGCAGGGCACGTATCACGATATCGAATGCAGGCAGACCACGTGCGTTCTCCTCGGTGCCTCGAGACACGGATACGTCTATCATGATGCTGCACGCAGAACAGGGACTTGATGAAAAGATAACGTGATGACACTCCTATTTCCAGTTTTGCAGTTGGGCGCACCACTGTCGCCGCTTGTCTTTATACTGCAGTGTCAATGGAAGCCACAATAATGGTCGCCGTGCAGACAGTCCGTGCTGTTCCAGACGTCGTCGCACTGTTCGTGCGGATACTTGTAGTACTGCAAACAAGTCCATTTCCTGACTCAAGGTCCGTGATGTGGCTATACGATCATGCAATGCCGACTTCACATAATGTTTGTTCTCTCGGACGTTAGTGGCTGGAGGTCGTTGAGATCCTGCATGGCGTTCAGTTTGATTCTCCTGAACTCATCGATTCCATATCCGTATGACAGTGGTTGGATTCCAACCAATACGAGTAGCAATATCACGTAACGATAAACCGCACACTTGATAGGCCACGATCCTTCCGCTATCGAATTCCGACACGTGGTGATGGCCGTTTCTGACTTCTTACACAAGACATAACACGATCAACACCAACAACCAACATTCAAAAGCGATTTCTGAATGAGAAACCCGCTGAGTAACTTTCCTTTTACACAAAGTATGAAATGCCGCTTTTCCCTCCTGCGTCGTTCGATTGCGCTTAAATGCTAACCATTTGCATATACTAGCATCTTGCTTTCATGCGAATTTGACGTTTGTATCACCCTCCTTCATGGTGTTACAATTTTAATGGCCAGCAATGTATGCAATACTAAATTTAAATTTCTTCCTTAAACAGTAACCACATCACTCACTAATATCTCAGTACCGACTCAGTATACCGACTCTAATAATGGCAACGAAAAAAATTTAGAAGCAGGACAGGGCTAAAAATATTTTCAAGTAGTTTCAATTGCCTACCACTCAGCGATTTTGGTGTTTTTTACTAACTTCTGGTACTTGCCTCATCCATTGACAAGACACGAGTTCTCATAGCTATTGATCATCCTTAAGTAAAAATGCAAAAGCTCCAAAAACAGTGCTAAAACCACACCCAAGGTGAAAATTATCGATAGCAGATCAAACTATAACTTTTTTTTAAACATTTCTTACCATATCTTACACTGTTTTGTCGACCGATGTACTCTCTTAAAACTACTTATTTATCTGACACATGAAAAATCTCGTTAACACAAACATCAACGGTTAAATACAGCTACGGTTAAATACAGCTTGGTAATATAGGATAAAGTTTACCGAAAATGCCAGAAAAAATATAAACTTACGTTCAGACAAACAACTTCTGATAAGAATTTATTCTTGAATTATATAACCCGAAGACTTGAATATTTCAGTTAATATTATCTCAAACTGGTATTTCGGCGCAGTATTGATTTCTACATAGCGTCTGAACAGTGAATTAGTCCAGCCCAATTAGCTCAAAATGGCGGCGAATCATGCATTAAATGAAGGGATTGAGATTTTTTCAGGAATTTGTAGGGGTTGGTGCCCTGAACAACGCCTAATAAAGTCCCCTCGATTTCAGGTGCCGTGGGGGGTGGGGTGGGGGTCCAAAGGTCACTTTTTTTCAGTTTTTGGCGTTTATCTCGAAAACGGTGCTTCGCACTGAAAATTGTCAAATTCCAAAATTAAACTGATAAAATTCCCTTGCAAATGGTATATTCATGTTTGTACCTAAGTGTTACCGTTTTTTAGATATGAGCGGTTGAATATGAAAATTTGTCAAAAAAAGTGGTAGCGTTTCAGGTATCTCGTCAACGTTCCTCTTCTAACAACGTTTCCCCTCACATTTCTCAGAATACCCTTGATAGAGAAAGTTGTAGAGCGAAACATTTCCTTCAAAAATGTATATTGTTATGCTAATTTATCTTCATCCGGTAAATAGTTAGAGCGTTTTGAAGTTTAGGGGTACTTTTAAACATTTTTCTAGTAAAATGCTCGTCATTCAAGTTTCGTTTCCAAGGTCTGTAACTCTCTTAATCACTTTGTATGCTGTTTAATTAGATACGTATAGTATTTATAACCCGTATAAAAAAATAAATTATGTATACCAATACTTATAATGTACATCTCATATACAGAAGAACACTTGTAGTATAAAGGTGGAAGTAAGAAAACAAACCAAAATGTATAAAAATTGGTCATATAATCAAAAAATGGTTATCAAAAGTAGGTTCAAACAACAATTACTTACATTAAATATATTATATACAATTTATTTCATCAACTGCTTTCCTATATATTAAAAGCTGCCAATCTGATACTTCGGAAAAAGTTCAAACAAGTCAGTCTTCACTATCATTTTGGCTTCTGTAAAATGTCCGAAATTTCACGAACTGATTTCCCACAAAGGTGGCATCCGACTATAATGCCACGATCAAAGTCACTAAGCTCCTTTTACTTAAACATTGTCTCACAAACGCATAAATATGACCTGACAAACCACTACCAACACTTTTATAGCTTTCGGTTACGCGCAAATTACGTCATCTGCTAGATCCACTTCTATAATGGGTGTCCGGATATTTTTGGCCAGATAGTGTATAACGTATTATTGAATATTAATGAATTATATAAATTATTAAATTTACTTAATGGGTCAGTACGAGCAAAGAAAATAAAAGGTACCTGTGGTTATTGAGATCATGTTGATTTGGCGGGGCCTGGAACATCAGCAGGAACATTTGTTCCCCAGCTCCAGCAATATCTCCTGGTGAAGATTTGGAGTCATAAAACACTTTGGCGATGTTTGTTGTTTCATTGGCATACCTCTGGAAACATTGTACTATTGCTGCTTTGCTTTTACCAGAAATCGCTGACGTAGTGTCACATCCTGAGAAACTATGGATGAAGAGAATGTACTGGCTGAATGATGAGGCCTGAAGATGTTGTGTTGAGTAGAGCCTGTTTTCTGTGTTCCTCCGTCCAGCCTTCGTGAAAGACACATTTGTGTCTCGTGGGGTGAGTGCCACAAGTAATACGAGCAGGTCTGTCTTCACCTACTATCTCCACAGCTGAATGAGGTGTTTTGCCACCCACCCCTGACAATACTGCAGTCAGCATCTCCTTTGGCTATAGCAGACTGTATACCTCTTGCACCCAAGGCCTGAACTTACAAGTAATGAGCTTGATTTTGTTCCTTTCATTGGAAAGGAAGTTTTCCTGATGAACAGTAGCCACCATGTTCTTATTGAAGTCAATATCCACTGATGTTTTACTTGATGCTCTCCGATGTTGATTGTCTCTTTCGTGGAGTTCGTGTCTTCATAACCATCAAAAGCCACAGCTGAACTGCTGTGGTAATGGTTGATTATGTACGATACATATTGATCGCAGATGGAGGTGAAGGTGGTGTTGGTGTGCCACTTTACTCTATGAAGCAGGAAACCGCCATCGATTACCGTGGAACTGTTTTTCACATCGATCACATTGCGAGTAACTCCTCTACATCCCCTTCTTTCTTCTTGGTGATCAGAGTTCTGTGAAATATCATAAGAGGCTCTACCACCACTAACCCATCATTAACTTTGATAATATTACTCATCGCATCTAAAGGAACGACTGAGTTTTTCTTGGATTGTTTCACTTCTGAAAAATTCATTCCAACAAAAGTTCTCATTGTGCGGGTTCCAATTTCCAAAGCCTGGTAGCAGTTGACGTTACTTGTTCCAATTACTCCCGTTGAAAGTGACATCAAACAATTACGTTCAGCAAAAGACTGGTGATCAGGCAACCATTGAGCAAGCTTCCTTCTGTCTAGATCATCTCTGGTTATGCGTGATGCTCGAAACTCAACATGCTGTTCTCCGTTTGCAGTATGCACGCCACAAAACATCTCAAGTGAACTATATATTGCTGCATCTGTGCTTGCTCCCCCAACCCATTTCATCAACACCGAATCACTAAAGCCTCGCCCACGTGTTAATTCTCCTTCACTCTTCATGTCACACATGAGTGTCACCTCAATTGCCATGTCAGACCACACACCAGCCATTGGTGTTCCAGTTCTGTTGACAGTGAAGTATCCACGATCTATAAAATCCTGTTGAAATTGAAGGTGGCGAGTTGATAGTTCCAGCATGTCTTGTACGGTGAGTACACTTTGCATCATGAAAATGACCGCTGGCAGGGAAGTAAGGTATCATCAGCTGGGTTCATGTCCTGATCTTCCCAGTTACCAGTGCACTGTGCTGCAATGAGTTTTTTCATCAACACCATCATTTCGAAGTACTGGACCAACCCACAAAGCTGCTGTAGCCCCATTACCTTTGTGACGTGACAATTCGTTGCTCAATTTCCACTGAATGATGGCAAGGGACGCATTTATGGAAATGTGTTCTGGAGTAATTTCTACTGAGGTCTGAAGTAACTTAACTACTTTTTCATATGGTGTGATATCTAAATTTTCCAAAATGATGTGATCTAAAGTGACACTTTTATACATTTTGGTTTGTTTTCTTATTTCCTCCTTTGTACTACAAGTGTTATTCTGTACATGAGATATACATTATTCGTACAGGTATACATAATTTATTATTTATACGGGTTATAAATACTATACGTATCTAATTAAACAGCATACAAAGTGATTAAGAGAGTTACAGACCTTGGAAATGAAACTTGAGTGACGAGCGTTTAACTAGCAAAATGTTGAAAAGTACCCCTAAACTTCAAAACGCTCTAACTATTTACCGGGTGAAGATAAATTAGCATAACTACATACATTTTTGAAGGAAATGTTTCGCTCTACAACTTTCTCTATCAAGAATATTCTGAGAAATGGGAGGGGAAAGAGTTAGAAGAGGAACGTTGACGAGATACCTGAACCGCTACCACTTTTTTGACAAATTTTCATATTCAACGGCTCATATCTCGAAAACGGTAACACTTAGGTGCAAACATGAATGTACCATTTGGAAGGGAATTTTATCAGCTTTAATTTTGAAATTTGACTGTTTTCAGTGCGACGCACTGTTTTCGAGACAAACGCCAAAAACTGAAAAAAGTGATCCTTGGACCCCACCCCCCGCGGCACCTGAAATCGAGGGGACTTTATTAGGCGTTGTTCAGGGGTCCAACCCCTACACATTCCTGAAAAAATCTCAAACCCTTCATTTAATGCGAAATGAAAACCTAATTTGACTGGACTAAATGACGAATAAGTAATCTAGAATACTTAAATATTTAGTGCCGCTACCTTAACTGAAAGATTGTTTTAATCTAATAGAAATGAAATATTTTATTACATTGATTGATTAACAGAAATAAAAGCTTGAAGATTTTCAAAACTAACAACAAATTGAAAATAAGGCTAGTTACCGTAAGTGCTTGTTCTTAAAGCAAACAAGACATCCTTTTGCTTGAGGTTTTGTAGTCCGTTTCTCCAGATGATCCACTATCGCATGAACTCGGGTAATTTCTGCAAAATGCTGCAAATGTATACATAAAACTTAAACCTTGTGTTTATGTCAGTACTGTTTTCTGTTCAAACGCTTGTTAACTTCATGCAAAGATGCATCAATCTGACAAATTCAGGATAATGCCAATTTGGAACAGACTACAATCAATTTTATTACTTTATGATCAACTTTACCGATTTACAATTTAACAAAATTACGGCACCGCTCGATTTTACATTAAAACCTTTACTGTCTTCGCTGTATTTCTTAGTTTGAGAGCACATGAATATATTCAATACAAAATTTAATTATGATTGGGAAATGTGGCATTAAATGGACTTATCATTCAAAGAATATTGCATGTTTTACTTTTTTATATTGAAATTTTTATACCATGCAAAACATAACTCTTCGTTTGTGTTCGATGGCGTTAAATCACTCATTTTCATACAATAAGATGAAATAGTGAGATTTATTTCTAACGTGCTTACGTATATTTTTCATAAAATGATTCAGACCCTTGACTAGACTATGTGTAGCCAACTGTGACCTCAACAAATCACCAGATAATGATTATTGAATGACATCCTTTTTAAATGTGTTAAAACAATTAACTCGGGCTACGTACTGAGCTTTAACGTTTTTTTCTTATAACAATAATTTAGCTTTATCTCTCAGCAGTTCAACTTACCAAAAAAAAAAAAAAGCTTTGCAGAGAAATTCCCCTAAAATCAAGGTTTTCTGCAGCGGTTCAAACAAAACTTAAGGTATTTGTAAGGCTTTACAGATGATATTCTGATGATCCACTTCAAAATGTGTTTAGTCTAGCTTTATATAAGGTATGAGTGATTATTTAGAAGTACTCTAAAGTATTACAGCGGTCTTGGATGTCATAAACTGGGATATATATAGTTGCGAGTGATTTCTAGTTATATATTAGTCAGTTCAAAGCAACTTTTTTTTAGCAACTTACCTATCTCATAAATATTCCTACGTTTGTTTTGAACACGGCAGCACTCAAAAATATTAATTGCCCTGCCAAATCCTACTTCTCTATGTTTGACATCTAACGTTTATTACCAATTTCACAAAATTAAATGTTTAGTCCGTAATGAAACATTTCGAGCAAGTTTAGATATTTTTAAACATATTTTAATCCTTAAAAGTCGAAAGGGCTTCATATCAGAGATTGTAAAGAATTTCCAGGAACTATTTTCAATCTCATTTTGTTAAAATGTTTCATCTGAATTTAGCAAATGGACTGTTATTTAGAATGTATTATGGAAATTTTCAATCTTTTAAGAACTATATTCTATACATTTGACCCCTGTTTTATAATTTCAATAGATATATCCTCTCAGTAGATTAAAAGTTTTTATTTTGTGCATGTCTCTAATAGGTTTAATATAAAGTTAATCGTAACAAATGCGGACCAAAATTTTTAATATTTGAGTTTGAATTCAAATTTGTTTTAATGGTAAAAGTAGTGAAGATAAAGTACCGTCAGTACATAAGTTTAACCCTTTAAGTCCTATAAAATAGTTTCTATTCGTATATTACTAATGGGACTAACTATGATCGATGCTTTATACTTTCTTTTTTTCAGTAGATGGCAGTAGCAGGTTTTGCTAACCAGTTTTTAGGTGTAAAATTAATTTCAGCGTCCGTTGTAACGTATGAGACAGCCATTTTGTGAATGTCATTTTCTCTGAAACTTGTACGTTCAATAGTTTTTGAATGACTAAGGTTTGTGAATATTTCTTTTCCTTGTTTGATATCTCATAACTAAACTATGTTAAATAATATTCTAACATTTATATTTTGTTTACCGAGCAAATTTTTTTCTGGTACTTAGTCCTGTGCGATGTTACATTTTTGACATCGCGATACATCATCAGTCTACAATCGCGATGTGACGATGTATCGCAATGTTAACCACGTACGTAGCCAGCAGGTGACAGCGTGCCTCCCTAAAAAAAGTAACATACAGTGTGTAACAAAATTATAAAACTACTGTGGATTTTGTGATTTTTATTATAAATAGTATAATTTTTTTTAATTAAATTTGGTTGATGTTAATAAATGAAATAAAATATATGTATAATATTTTTAAGAGATATTTAAATATACTAATTATTTTATCAACAATTTCAAATTTTTCCAATCAAATATCTGTAACAAAATTATAAGACCACTAGTTAAAACAAATTTTTTTAATAAAACTAATATGATGTTGATCCACCATTTTTCTGAATAACTTCAATTACTCTATTTTTCATTGAATTAGGTTTTCGAGCAAATATTTGGGAATTTTGTCCCCTTCATCCATGATAGCTAGTTTCAATTCATACACAGAACCATACTGACGGTTATTTACATATACTTGATGAGCCAAATGACCCCACAAGTTTTCGGTGGGATTCAGGACTGGACTAAGGCTTGGCCAGTTTAAGACCTCAATTTTTTCTTTTTGATACCAGTTTTAGTTGATTTAGACACATGGCATAGCGCATTGTCTTGGTGAAATTTCCAGTTTGATCCTCCTAAAAATGGGCCAAAAGGTATAAGGTGTTGGTAAAGCAGTTGTTGATAACATATGGAGTCCATTTTTCCAACAACTCGCTGCAGATCACATTTCCCATCATATGCAAAAGCTCCCCACACCATCACAGAGCCACCACCCATCTGTCTACTGAAGAAAACCCGAGGTTCCGTTCGTAAATCATGCCAGTAGGAAATATTACCGTCCGGGCCATCCAAATTAAATTTTTTTTCTCCGGAAAAAATATTTTTCCAAGCAGCATCCCAGGTCATGACTTCCTTTGCCCACTTCAGCCTTCCTTCTTTATGATGCTTTAACAGTCTTTGTTTTCCTTTTAATTTCCGAAGAGCAACATTTGAATTTGATCTTAAAGTGTGCCAGTGTCATATGTGAAATAGTTTTACTTGTCTGCTGTGTTATTTTACGAGTAGACAAGTTCTGTTTCGTTGCAAGCTTGAAAATTCGTCTATTATCGCGAGCTGATAATTTACTCTTTCTGCTAGATCTTTTACATTTTCCATAAAAATCTTTTACTTAAAACGTCATGAATATCAGTTTTAGAACATTTAAGTATCTTACTTATTTCACGTTCCGATTTTCCAGAGTCCTTATAAAACCAAATTTTTCGAACTTCTAGTTCATATAATTCTCTTCCACGCGGCATTGTGAATTTCCTCATTAAAAACAATCAAATTAAATTCTATTTTCTTTTACAATATTATCGTTTGGACTTTGTGATGTAAAGTTGCATTTTATCTACGATTTTGAAAGAAAAAATAAAATCGTTTTAAAAACGCAAACGATTTTAAATAAAAAAATAAGTGGTCTTTATGTTACACCGAGATTTCTAAAAATCGTTTACTGTGTGAAATTAACAAGTTTTTTTTTTTCCTTTAAGCGATTTATTTGAGAAAATATAACTTTTTTTTCATTTGCTTCAAATTTTAAAATTATTCATTTTATGCAGTGTAATATTAAAATGAGTGATATTTAGGGTGGTCTTATAATTTTGTTACACACTGTAGAATCATACATAAAAATGAGGCCAGGTTGTTGCCCTGCAACAGACTAAACTAATTAAACATTCAAATATCTTATTTTGAGCCAAGAATATCTGCATTACTGCATTTTTTGGAAGCAATGCAGCTCTTTGTCTTGTACTAATACTCAAACCTGTGCTGAATACTATCTCTGAAGGTACACTTGAACCTCGCATTGCTAAATAATTTCTAGCAAGTACTTTAAGTCGTCAGTCTAAGTATTGACGGTGTGTAACCGGAAAATCGTCCCTTCGAGCTAAGCGATGTGATACCGTAAAACCGCGCATGCGTACAAACATCGGACACCGGGAAATCGTGGACCAAGCGATGCTACATCGTAACATCGCGCATGCGAACACAGAAACATCGAAACCGTTTGTGTGACATCGGGAAATCGCGCGTGTGCGTCATGAAGCTCTGTAGCTTCATGGTATGCGTACACCGCTAGGTTTGTGACACCGGGATGTTACGATGTTTTGAAAATTATTAAACCGGTGTGACGATGTCGACTTCACCGGTTTTTCACGATGTATCGATACATCGCCCAAGCCTAGTATTTATAAGTATTGTTAGTTCTGTGAACATTGTAAACAACGTGGACTTTGTTATTTAATAGAAAACTGGCTTTTTTTCTTTTGAGGTGTAGAGATGCTTCAAATAGGGTATTTCTACGCTTTTTTGTTGTTCATTACATAAAAAATTCTTACAGACATATCTTGGAAGATTTAAAGAAAAATTTGACGTTTGAAGTATATTATTCAAATTTGGCAGGAAAATATAATTTGCATGAATTTGTACTGCGAAAATATTTATTCTGCATCTATAAGATTTTTATTTTAAAATATGAATTTTTCAAAACAAACTTAGAGTTTCAAATGGTATTATTATTAAACATTTGAACTGAAATAGCGCGTTTGGTGTTACATGAAAGATCTTAGGGCCCAATATACTATGTATATTTTTTATTTTATAATTTTTGTAATTTATCCGGAAAATGCTCTAGAACTCCAAATATACTTTCCCTGGGTACATTATAAATTTTCTCCCTGATATCTATCTACAGATATTTTTGAATGCAACTGCCTTTCATCAGTTTTCAGTAATTATTTTTTTAATACATTTAGTATGCCTGGAGATGAACTCCTGACGACTGAGGAAGCATTGAAGATGTTACATGATCTTCTATTGGCGTATCACTGTTATCAGATGGAAGACTGTTCTGATGATGATGCAGATTCAGATGGAGAAGTACCTACACCTTCATCTGGACCGAAAAGTGATTTTGAATCCGGCTATGAAATTAGTTCAGATGAAGAGGAAATTAAGAAAGTTTGACGAAAGACAGATGCCCCTACCCAAGTACCCAAGTTCCGGTCTTTTCCTCAAAGATAGCGTTTGTTGACTTTTTTGAAAATTCAACTACAACAGATTTTTTTCTTTATCTTTCTAGATGATACAATCATTCAAAATTAAGTTCTTCAGACTAATCTATACATCACGCAGAATCAAGGATGTATTTCTGTGATTACTGAAGAAGAAACTTTATGGTTTCTTAGGTTTGCGGTTCTTGTTCAGCTATCATAGATACTGAAAAATCTATGATGATCAATAATTATGAAATCTGGGTAATCTAAGTGTGGTCCCCGCAAACAATGACATGAACTACATTTTTTCAAAGAATGTCAATGACAATTCTTTAATTCCAGCAGAAAATAAAAGGACCCTACTTTCATCTTTAAAACAGTAGAACCCAATAAAAAGGGGTTACAAACTGTGGTGTAGAGCTGACATATCTGGATATATATGCACAAGTTTGATGTATATCAAGGAAAGCCTACGAATGATTTGACGAAAATAACATTTGGTCTGGGACAAAGTGTTATCGAAGAAACGACCAAGAATCTGGCATGCAATAATCACATCTTAACGATGAACAATTATTCATCAGTTGATCTGTATGAATATTTAAAATCAAGAAATAAACGCCCTAACCGAGTTGGACTACCAAAGCTGCTGGTAGATAAAAAAACTTAAACGTGGAGAATTTGACTACCTAATCACTGATCCATGTATATCATTTTTCTAGTGGAAAGATAATCGATCGGTGCATTTTCCATGAAAGATAGACATGCACAGTCAGCAGAACATAGGATAGCACAAAACTGAAAAATATGCACCTAATATACAGGGTCATCGAAAAAGGTTGGACACATTTCGAAATCTCATAATTCGAAAATAAATTGAGCAAACTCAATATTTATTTCAAACAACTTGGCAAGTGTCCAAGATTTCTAAATAGTTACTGGTACGCAACCGTGAGGTTGAACGTTGCGCAGAAGCGATGCGAGGTGGAAGAAGTCTTCGTTCGGCTTTCCGTCAGTGCAATGGCGACCGTTCAGGAGAAAGCACAAGCGATGGTTGTTTGCGATAAACACGACGGTAATTTCACTGAAACGTTTTAACAGATTTGTACTCCGCTAACCACAACATATATTGAGAATTTGAATAAGTTCAAACTTAAGTCCCGGATGCCAGACTTTGTCGAACGCGCATTTAATGTCAAGAAAAGCAGCAGCGGAAGTCTTGTCCTGAATCCCGCCATTGGCAAATTCGACTACCCGTAAAACCTGTTGCGTCGTATTATGCTCAGACCTAAAGCCAAACTGCTCTGGAATGATAATGTCGTGTTGGTCAAGGTGATAAGTGATTTTGTTAAGAATAACGCGCTCCGCGACTTTAATGAGAGAGCACAGCAAGCTGATTGGACGATAGCTCCGAGGGTGATTATGATCCCCACCTGTTTGGGGAATAGGGCTAATTAGTGCAGTCTTCCAACATAGGAGATTAATATTAGAGTTGTCGGTGACGAATTTGTGTCGGGATCGGCCAGAAGTATTTATTCTTAGGCAGTTCCAAGCTGTATTGCGCGCGAAGTCACCAGCCTCAATGCAGTAGTTACAGGAATTAAAAATAGAAGTTATAGAATAGAATTAAAATCAGAGCTAAAAAAATCTTTGATAGGGGGAAGGGAGATGGATGAGATTGAAATTGTAGTGATACTGCCCTGGAGGAACATGATGGACGTGTTCTCAACGTTAGGGGTAATTATATTATTAATTTTAAAATGCTCTAATTCCCTTCGGACATAAATGGCAGTGCCACCACCAGGATTCATATTAGAATTAAGGAGGCGGTCATTTCTGTATAAGGCATAATCGGATAAGTTAAAACGACAAGGTGCAGAGAACTTGGTTTCCAGAATCAGGGCAACATCTATATTGGAATTTTCCATAAACTGCCTGAATTCATTAATTTTACAAGCTAAACCATTTGCATTCAACAAGACTCAAGTGAGGGGGAGGAAGATGAACTATTCATGACAGGATGGGGGTCTAAATATAGGCTAAGTTTATGAAATATAGCAATTAATTTAAATAAGGGATAAGAGGGAATTCTCATTACATTAACTGTATTTGAAAAGGATGGATTATATCCATGATATTGTACTCAGACAAGAAGTCTTTTTAATAGCACGAAACATGGAGGTAAAATCAGAACAAGCCGATGCCGGCTGAGTTTCAGGGATAGTTCTGTCGTTAGAAATTGAAGCAGCCTGGACAGCACTCGGTTGAGACTCAGTATGCGCTTTTGGAGTGGACCCTCCTAGGTGCGCTCTGATTGGAAGGATTTGGATCCGACCTTGGGGTGACTTCGGCACTTCGCGAAAAGCCGAAGCGACACTCTCAGTTTCTGTAGATTTCTTATTACTATTAATAGGAGTCTTCCATGCCGATGTTTCGGGTAGCTGGGAAGGGAAGAATTTAAGTTTTTACTGTTTTTCGAAGTTTTGGGTGCACTGTTACGGGAGTTAAGGTCAAGAACGATAAGTCCAAGACAAATAAATTAATTCTTATTTTTTGGGTTCATCGGGCACCCGTGGTAGTTGGGCTTATAGTTTCCCCTTGCAGTTTGCACAGTAAATGTTACCATCGATTTCCTTAAGTGAGCAGTCTCCGGGGAGATGGGAACCACCACACTTTACACAGCGTGGGGAAAGTTTGCAGGTTAACGAGGAATGGCCAAACATTTTGCCCCCTCTAGCATTGGTTTACGCCAGTTTGGCTGTAACGTTCGAAGCTAACTTCACATAACCTTACGAAACTAAAATGAACTATCTTAAATTTGAGAAAGGTGATGGAAACCAAAAACAGCGGCATGAGTTTTAGTTTTGCGGTTGGTAAGGTAGGCAGTCTTAATTGGCTCAATACAAATGTCACGGAGCGCGTCCTCAATGTTATTTACAGGAGTACATGCAGGTAGACTGTGAAAAACAAACTTCCTCGGCCGCTCGAATATAGGATTCAGCGTACGAAAAGGTTATTTTTGCAGGTCTAGTAAATTTTGAATTGTTCGATAGGATTCAATGCCATGAATATTTACGCGAATAAGGGTTCCTGACAGCGACGCTTCAACATCGTCGGCCATTTCGTTGATAGTTTATAGGATATTGCGACATTTATTGCTAACTTCGAAGAGGACTTGGCATCTTCTCGAAGTAGTGTTAGCGGTAGACTTTGTGCCTATATCCTGATTGTTAGTATCCATTTCGGATTCTAACATGTCAAATGCCTGGAAGCCCGCCGCTCTTAGAAACGAATCTTATTAGTTTCAACACTGGGTTGAAAGCAGGTAGATTCCTCGAATCTACGTCTTTTAAACAGAGTGTATTATAGCCAGTTAAGAATTCACTTTGGTGATTCTCGCGGGGCTATTAGATTAATTTCAGTATAGAAATTATCATAGTACAGACTAAAGAAGCTAAGGACCAGGAACACAGAAATATGTTGTATTATTAATGAGTGACATAGAACTCTACTTTTGTAATTATTTTGATTATTATACTGTCTTAAGAAAATAGTATTTTTTTAATTTCACAATTTCTAAACATTAATTCGGTTCCATGCACATTTATAAGTGTATTTATTTTATTTTTTAAATTGTCTATGTGCTGAAAATCATTCCTGTTGTTCTTCGTACCGGTTTTCCTGGAAGAAAGGAATATGCCTCCCGTATGCAATTAAGTGTGACCTGTTACAGTACGGATAGTACACAAGGTCATTTACATAAGAAGGGAGAATTACTTGCCACCCTCTCGGTCATTAAGGGGACATAGTTCCTCCATAGCAACGACCCAGCTACCATCTTTTAACCAATCATATATCTGAAAGGTGTTTATTGTTCTAGAACATTTTCTGACCTCTGCTTTTTCGGTGCTGGGAAGTATTAACGGTTTTTTGAGCAGTTGAAAAAAAAACTGCGACTGTGTTTTTGCTCGAGGTTGTCCACTCTTCAGCCCCAGTCGCCATCTTTGTATGCTGAGATTTCAGGTCTGCCTTTGGACCAAGTTTAGTACAACAATGAGTAACAATAATCAGTCTATAATAAGGTTGGTGGTAAGTAATAATAATTTGTAATACATTTTATCAGGCGACAGCACAGAATAATTAATATATGTAGCTGGTTTTATTATGTGTTCAAATACTTCCTTAATGTATGTAGATAATTATTATGTTGTTTCTGTACAAAATTGTAACTAACGATAACATTAATTTTAAATATGAAGAGATTAAATGCTAATATTTATTTAAATTGAGTTTGTTTTTCTAATTATCTCAGACATCTGTAAGAATGTGTTTTCTCCAATTAACAATTTTAAGCAGTGCCACTATACGATCATCTATTTTATTACATGTTGTAATTCCACATAATACTGAGCACAGTATACAATGAATGGACAAAGCTACTCACAGCTGAAGAGACTTGTTCAGTCGAGTTGTTGACTGTTCTGGCAGTAAATTCCAGGAATCCATGTATAAGGTCTTAGTACTTCCATTCCTTTGGGTAGTTGACATCGAAATAGTTGTAAAGTTCATCAATGGATGGTGGAGCAGGGTTCGAAGCAGTGGTGGCAATGGCGATTGGAGCAGTAGCGTCGTCGATGGCGACCGAAGCGGCAGACGAAGCATTATTTGGTGGTTGGTCGTTGTTCATGGTGAATTTAAAGAAATGCGAAAAGAAAAAAAAGAGCGAAAAAACTTGTCGCTATGACTGGCCGGTCATGGACACGCAGGAAGAATCCCCGTATGGTCACCGACACACAGAGACCGACAACATGAACACGTGTAAGGTTTAGCTCAACGGCAGGCGAACACTTCCGTACTCAATAGAGTCAGGGACTGGAATCCAATTTATGTAATGGATCCCCCGCGAGCAGACGAGTTGCTTGTTTGGAAGTGGAGTACCTGGGTCTTGAACACTATCTCCTGTCGCAAGATATTCGTTTCAAGGTACATGTGCTCAGTAAATAAATTTATAATGGTACATTACGTATTAAGAGAAGAGTTAATTTAATTTTTACTTAAAGTTAATTTTAAGAAAGAAAAATCAAATTTACAGTTACGTTATGAAGGTACTGCGAGTAAAAGATAAAATTAAAAATAATATTTAATTTTAATCCTAAGATACGAAAAATGGACCTAAGCAACAGATGAAAAATTTGCTATTTCAAAAGAAAAAAAGGCCCTCTGCAGGGTCATACAAATTCGTAGTGGTATGATTGTAGAATTCCACGGGGGAAAGCTCAAAATAGGAAAATTTGGAATATGCGACATTACCTGGGACTAAACCCACAACGTGAGAGTCACCAGGTCAGCGCGTTAGCACTGCGCTACGGCAGAGCTGAGCAAGTAAGATAAGTGTATAAAGCCTAGCTCCTTCGTAGCCTCCGTAACCGGTTCCTGGGGCGCACCGCTGAGATGATTCTCGTCCCTTTGGGCTGACGGGATGTCTAGTTGATTGTCGGGGTGGCCAACCTCCCATTCAGTGCAGGTCTTTTGTTTTTCTCTGATGAACGGTTTCTCTGCCGTGACGTTCATCATTCTTTGACCCCTTTCATCTAGAGCGGCAGGAAATGGCTGGTTCCTCCCTTGCGTTAACCTGAAAATAAGACTTCTCTGGAACAGAAAGAAAATCAGTAACGGATCTTTCCTTTGGAGTCCAGCTGTCCCAATAGAGAGGCTACTATAATGTCGCATCCATGTTGTTTGGTGTGCATGCTTTCAAGCTCTTCATTTTGGTGAAAAATAAGTTAAATAAGTAACAATTGATGCTACAAGTTTGATTATAAAGTGTTATTACTGTGGAAGGAAGAAAATGAAAGTGAAATATTTCTATTGAAAGGAGTTTTTATTGAGAATTAGCTAAATTTCCTCTTTGAATGCTTAGGACTAACAGTACTATTGAAACGGAAATTCTTAAGATTGAAGAAACTTTTTGGGTGAACTGAAACCATGTTGAGAGGTTTCTTGGAGTAATAGCGAAGAAAACGACACCTTAGTCGTGAAAATTGGTTTATTACAAGGTGAGATATCCGCTTTTGTATTTTTTGCTGAAACCGTTTGTTTATTTTGTTCTGGTGCTGTCCGCCATTAAAGTGAAGACGCCCCTTCTCCCTGGTCTCTCATTGAGAACCGTAAGGGATTTTTGGTCTCGTTAACAACGCGAGTTGAGAGGATTCTGAGCTTGTCATATTGGTTCTGACTGCGAATCCTTGGTGGTTGCTGGTGGTATACGTTGAGTGCCCACTGTGAAATAGTCTCGGCGTCGACGACGACGTTCGGTTTTGAAATTGGAAAACTGAGGTGTAGCTCGAGGAAAGTATAGCTGGTATAAGAATTGGAGGCTTTGCTTTTTGTTACTTTTCCGGCGGCGTCGACGACGACTTATAATAACTAGAGTGTCACCGATTCTGTGTGAAACGGTTGGAGTGCTGTGGTCCACCTGGCATCTGATATATTGTTATTTATTCCGGGGACGACGACGACGACTCATTATTTGAATCCTTTCTATTGGAGCGGCGTTCGCTATTGGGTGAGCCTGCGCCTTTTCTTACATTGATGTTTTGTGGTTTCTTGTATTGTTGTTCTGAATTGTATATATTGAAATTGTTTATATTGAATTGTATATATTGAAATTATTATAACAGTGTGATTTGTAATGTGTGATTTGTTTTGTGTAACGGTGTAATCTATTGTTTGTTTATACAAGTGTAATTTAAATATAATGTACTTAAAATAACTGGTGGTAGTTTAATCTTGTTGAATGGTATATATCCGGTGCGGTAGTGGATGAGAGAGATAGCACTATTTGTTCGGGTCTTTTCTGTAATTCGAGATGACTCAGAGAACACAAGAGTTTCCAAGGGAATTGGCAGAGGGTGAGGAGTTGGAGGAAGTTGACTCGATAGATGATTTGCTGGACACGTATACATCGGATTTTATATTACGAATAAGAAGGGAAATGGGCGAAATAGAGAAGCTTATGAGGGAATCGGAGGGTAGAAAAGTTACTAAAAGCCTAAACAAAGAGGTTAATAGAAGATGTTTAAAGATGTTAACATCTTGCATAAAAGTGGAAAAGAATCATTCGTATTTGATGGCTAAGGTTGAGGTCTTCGAGAGAATGCAAGACAATATTGAGAAGAGTTCACATAGGATTAAGGAGAATATGAATGAACTCAAGAAGTTAGTAACCGAGAAATATCAGGAATTCCCAAAAATAAGTAGGGAAGATATAAAAGAGGAAGAACAATTGCTCATAATTGACACAAAGGAGGAAAAGGGAGCGATCTCGTATAGAGACGCATTGAGGAAAAATAAGAATGTTTTTGAAGATAATAGACCGAATGACATAATTGTGGCTAGACCCAATAGAATAATTATAAAGATGAAAGACAGAGAAACCTACAAAAGGTTAAGCACAATTTGGAAAAGAGTGGAGAAATGAAGGATAAGGGTGTAGTTAAGATTAACAAACAGAGAAAGAATAGAATGATTATTTTTGGAATACCGGAGGATCTGGAAGAAAGGGAAATTAAGGAAGAGATAGAGAGGGTTTTAGAGGGTAGAGAGATTGAGATGGTAAAAGCCTTTGTGGGGAAAAACAATCGTAAAAATATGATAATAGACGTAGATAATGTATCTAGGGGATTTTGATTAAGAAGCCTAATTTGGTCTTGGATTTCGTAAGAGTCAGGGTTGCGCCTTATATATCCATAACTAGATGTTTTCGATGTCAGGGATATGGACACATTGCCCCGACATGCAGAAACAAAGAAAGATGTGGTGGTTGTGGAGGTGACCATGATACGAGGCAATGTGACTCGACCATAACAAAGTGTGTAAATTGCAAAGATAAACAAGATCATAGATCTGATGCTAGAGACTGCCCTGCTTTTGTTGCCTACAAGGCAACGCTTCTTGAAAAACAACATGGATAACAATACTTGGCCTCGGTCAGCTCTTGGGATTGTACAAATAAACCTTAATAATTGCAGGGCAGCAACTCCACAACTCGTAAATTTTATTATAGAAAATAATATAGACATAGCCCTCATACAGGACTTTTATAAAAGAGATGGCAAAATAACGGGTGTGCCGTCGGGCTGGCAAGTGTTTGTCTCGAATAATCTCACGTCAGCAATCCTGGTGATAAATAAGTCTCTGATCTGTAATGAGGTGGCATCATATGAAAATGTTGTGGTCATTAGTATTATGGTTAAACAAGAGAGAATTTTTATAGGTTCGCAATACTCCTCCCCCACCTCAGATATTATTGTGGACCTGGGAGGCTGGTCGTATGAATTTCATAATAAAAATATTATTGTTTCGGGTGACTTCAATGCGAAAAATAATTTATGGGGCTATAATAGAAATGACGTTAGGGGGGAAGCCATTATTGATCTATGTACAACTCTCGATTATAGGATTTTTAATAACCCCAATGACATTCCAACCTACCATCTGTTGGGTAAATATGGCTATCCCGATTTAACGATTGGCTCAAACATAATGTCAGATAGAGTACAGAACTGGAGAGTCCATGAGTCTGAGAGTAATTCAGATCATCGGTACGTAACGTATGATCTAGTTGCTGACTATGTGAAAAGCGATCTAAAGAGATATAAAAGCAAATATTGTAAAAAGGGAAAATTGAAAAGTAATTTGAAGAAATTGGAGGTGAAGGTACTGGATCTTTTACGTAATATTGAAACAACAGAAGAAGTAGATGATTTTTTAGACGTTTTCTATACGGAGATGTGGAGAATTTGTGACAGTAATTTTAAATACAGAAAGACAGGAAGCAATATGAAGTTGGCATGGTGGAATTCAGAGTTAAGATCAAGGAGAAACAAGGTGAATGCCTTGTATAGGAAATTTAAGAGAACCGGTGATCAGTCCATTAGGATTGTTTATGGACGAGAGAGAGCAGTCTATAAAAAGAAAATTTTACAGGCAAAACTGGATAGTTGGAAAAGATATTGTAGTTGGTGTGGAGAGAGGTATGGCAGAACATTTGATATAGCCAGGGACAAGAGTTTTGATAGGGGTTCTTTGATACACATAGCATTGGATGGCATGCCCCTTGACACTAACTATGAAGATATTTACAAAAAACTTATAGAGTTCCACTTTAGCCTTACGGATGAGAAGATAATTGAATGTGGGGTAAGAAGAGATTTAAAAGAGAACAAAATTGGTCCTAGGGAGCTCATCCAGGCGATGAACATGCAAGCTATGAATAAGGCTCCTGGAACTGACAAAATCGACCCTAGAATTACTAGTTATTTGATTATTTTCTGTCAACCACTAATATTGGGAATGCTGAATAAGCTGTTAGAACTGGGTTACTTTCCAAAGAAATGGAAGCAGGCTCAAGTTATATTTTTTGTTAAAAAGAACAAGAAGGCCACCAATCCCAATTCATATCGTCCAGTTTGTTTATTGCAATCCTTAAGTAAAATTTTTGAAAGGATAATTAATTTTAGGTTAAGTTATTTTCTTGAAAATAATAATGGTTTTCATTTTAATCAGTACGGTTTTAGAGAAAATAGAAATACAACCATGGCTATAGAGCGTTTGATACAAATAATTAAAACAAGAAATCAGCATAACAAATATACTCTGGCAATATCATTTGATTTTACTGGAGCATTCGATAATGTGGATTGGCAAATCCTGAAAGGAATAATAGTTAACTTAAATTTGGAAGGTTCACTGGAGAATATATTAGGTAGCTATCTTTGTAATAGGGAGGTTGGTTACCTTATTGAGGGGGTGTACCATGCCTATGGGATCGACCGGGGTTGTCCGCAGGGCTCTTGCCTTGGTCCAACTTTATGGAACTTAGTGGCGAACAAGATTTTAAATAGTTTTGACAACGATGACTGTGATTTAATTGCTTATGCGGACGACTTCGTGTTGGTCCTATCGGGCAACTCCCGCACTGACTTAGAGACTAAAGGAACTCAGTTAGCACAGAAGTTCTGGGACTGTAGTGAGACTCTACATCTAGCAATATCTACCTCTAAAACACAAGCAGTAGTCTTTGGCAGGGACTTATCGAGAAGATATCCCATAATTAAAGTCAACAATGTTAATATTAAGATTAATAAGTCTTTTAAATATCTCGGTGTGATAATTGACAGAAAAATAAATTTTTTGGGATCACATGCACTACTTAAACGACGAAATCACAAATTTCATAACAGGCATTAGAAGGGTGGGAAACGCCTATTGGGGAGTTTCCTCTAACACAATAAGGGTCTGGTATAGCGCAGTGGTGGAACCCAAATTACTCTATGCAGTTCAGGCTTGGTACCCGAACATGAATAGCCATGGCCGACGCAAACTGGTCTCAATACAGAGAAAGTTCTTAGTAAAAATCTTGAAATGCTATAGATCAGTCTCGAATATGGCGTTATATGCCTTGACGGGGGTGGCACCTATTGATGTTAGAATTCAATATTTAATGGAAATCCATAGAATGCGGACCCAACAGCTCTCTCTCTATATCGAAGATACTTATGTAGGAGTACAAGATCTTGAACAGAAACCACTTAGGTATACAATTGACTCCAGGAGCTACCCAAAAAACTTAGATCTATTTGAGATTGGGACAGGGTTCCCAACTAAGAGTAAGGCTGACATCGATGCTTACACGGATGGTAGTAAGAGAGAAGGGCTTGTGGGCTCCGGTTATGTGGCTTTTAATAAAAATGAAATAGTAAGCACAGGTATGTTTCCGTTGAGCAAATATAACTCAGTATTTCAAGCGGAAGCCATGGCTATTAAGAAATTATTAGATTGGTACATGCAGACTAACTATAGTAGTATGAATATTTTTACTGATAGCCAAGCAGTGATTAAGTCACTTAGTAATGTTTACCCTAGGTCTCCGATCGTGGTTGGAATCCACCAATTATGTAATACCCACCCTAGTCGCTCCATTAGGATAGGCTGGGTAAAGTCTCATATTGGCATATTGGGTAATGAAATGGCGGACGCACTGGCCGGGAATGCGAATGATTCTGAGGAAAATAAATTACACATGGGCTACCCAGTTTCACTGATAAAGGAAAATATGAAAAAGTTAATACTCGAGAACTGGCAGGCTCAGTGGGTAAATTCTGAAAAGGGCAGGTTTACTTTTAATATTGTAGAAAAAGTTTCTTTCGACTTAGTTTTTAAAAATAACATAATTATTTCGCCACCGGTCAGGGCAGTTTTCCATCGTTTCTATTTAAAATTGGGAAGTTAGGATCACCCAACTGCGATTGTGGGGCACTGGGAGATTCTCACCACTTTGCTATGAATAAGAGTCTGGTCAGTCCAGTATATATTAAGCGCAGAACAAAAGAATCATTATTGGCCTACTATAAACGAATTGATAATAGTTCTTATAACCTACGTAATATCTCTAAGATTTATAATGATTTAAATGGGAAATACTCTTTTGTATTTAGTACATTTTACACTTTGTCCCCTCTCAAGCAAGGGTGCCTGGTTTCTGTTTTAAAACTGGTACTATAACTTTGTGTATATATATGTAAATATTATGTAAATAAATATCTAAGCTTAGTAATTAGTAGTGGAAATAATGTAATTGTTAGTTGTAAAAAAGTCTAATTTTCTATATGTATTGTGACTATGATAATCTAACTGTATGTGCCCCTTGTATTCATATTTTGTACTATGGAGTTTTACATGTTGATATGAAGTGTTTCTTCCTTATAAGAATTGAATTACTGACATATTGGTGATATACTGTGCACTTGTATGGCGTAATCTTAGTACAATTTATTGTATACTTATTTAGAATTTTAATCCAGTCCCATCTTATGTGTCTCGCATTAGTATATTTTAATAAGTGTGTACTGCGTTCTGCTTTAATGATATGTATAGTGCTTTGTAAGTAGGGTTATTTACTGTATTATTTGTGTGTACTAATTGAATTTTTCCGTATTGTAAGATTTATTGTGAATACTTTTTTTTTAGAACTCTAATCTAGTCCCTTTTTGTGTGTCCTGCATTAGTATATTTTAACTAGTGTGTATAGTGTTCTGCCTCTGTGTTTTGAATAGTGCTTCGTATTTAAGTTTACTTATTGTAATATTTGTGTGTTTACTAATTGAACTTTTCCGTTATGTAAGATTTACTGTGTATATATACTTAGAACTCTAACTTAGTCCCATTATAAGTGTCTTGCATCAGTATATTTTAACTAGTGTGTACAGCGTTCTTCCTCTGTGCTATGTATAGTGCTTTGTAATAAGGTTATCTTTTGTACTGGTAATGTGATAATTAAATTTCCTGTATTGTAAGATTTAAATGGTATTTTATTGGTATGTGAATTTTAATATATTAATGTTATTTCTCTGTGTCACGCATCTGTGTAATCTATCGGTTATGTATGGTATATTGTTCTTTTAATATGTATAGTGCCCAGCTCTAGGGTATAGTGTTATCTTTTGCCGCATAGTGACTTGTTTAGTATTGATTAATGTTTTGCATCGTGTCTTGTATGGTGTTAGTATTTAAGGAATAGTGATGTTTTTATACTTTACTAAATGAACTTTTCCGTCGTGTAAGAATTACTGTGTATACCTATTTAGAACTTTAACTTAGTCCCATTTTATGTGCCTTGCATCAGTATATTTTAATTAGTGTGTACAGCGCTCTGCCTCTGTGCTATGTATAGTGCTTTGTAATAAGGTCATTTATTGTATTAGTAATGTGATAATTAATCAAATTGTCTGTATTGTAAGATCTAAATGGTATATTTATGGGTATGTGAAATTTAACATATTAATGCTATTTTACTGTGTCATGCATCTGTGCACTTTATCGGTTATGTATGGTATCTTGTTCTTGTAATATGTATCTTGTTCTTGTAATATGTATAGTGCCCAGTTCTAGGGTATAGTGTTATTTTGGTGCATAGTGACTTGCTTAGTTATGATTAATGTTTGGCATTGTGTCTAGTATGATGTTAGTATTTAAGGAATAGTGATGTTCTTATACTGTAATTGTATCTGATAGATAGTGATGCTCATTTACATACTCAAGTATCCTGTAATAATAATAGAAGTTTTGGAAATCTCTGGTACTGTGTTAATTGTTATTGCTATATGTTCGTACAGTGTTTTGGGACGTGCATAGTGTATTGTAGGAATAGTGTTATTCTACTGAATTGGTAGCGTGCCTATTTGCTGTATAAATTGTGTTATGGTATAGATTGTATACAGTATGAATAGTACAGTGTAATTAGTTGATGTATAGACTGTAATTATTTACTGTACAGTTACTGTCATGTTTGTAGTATACTGTGCACATGCATCGCATAATTTTTTGTACAATCTATTGTGTATACTTACCTAGAATTTTAATCTAGTTCCACTTTATGTGCTTTGCATCAGTATAGTGCTTATTAATAAGGTTATTTATTGTACGAGTAATGTGTTACTTAACTGAATTTTTTTCTGTACCGTAAGATTTTAAGTGTATTTTTAATTGGGAGTGTGAAATTTAGCAAATTATTGCTATTTCTCTGTGTCATGCATCAGTGCATTTTATCGTTTTGTATGGTATATCTCTTGTATAGTGCCCGTATTTAGGGTATAGCGTTACCTCTTGGTGTCCAGTGACTTTGTTTTGTAAGGATTAGTGCTTTGCATCGTGTCTTGTTTGGTGTTAGTTTTTTAGGGAATAGTGATGTTTTCTTCTGTAACTGTATTTGTTGGATAGAGATGTATTTCACATTCTTCTGTATTGGCAAGGTGGTTACTATTGGTATTCTCTAAGTAAAGTAAGAATTTTGGTTATTTTACTGCATTAGGTTTATCTTCTGTATAAAATGTGTTATTGTTTAAAAAGAATACTGTATGAACTGTATAAGTGTAATGTATTCTATAATGTTTGATGTATACAGTTGCTTGCTGTATAAATTGCAACGTATAAACTTCACTGTAAGATTTTGGAATGATTACTGTTTTGCATTGATACTGCTGTGCGCTGGTTTTGAGTATGCACCAGTGATTATGATCAGTTGTGTATAACTTGCAGTCGGTACAGTGATGATTGTGAGTATAAGTAAGGTGTCTATTTAATTAAATGTATAAATGTCTTGCACTAATAATGTCTTACATTAAAATTATTACTTGTACTGTTGGAGGTATTAAGCGGTACTACGTTCTGGTGTTCTTTATTTATATATTTTATATGATTTCTTTGTGTTTCTCATTGAGGAATGGGTCTTATGTATTGTTACTTGTGTCTTGTTTCACGGTGGAATTTCCATTGTTTTTTGTTTAGAACTAAGTTGTGGCATCCATTGTTGGATCATAATGTATGTATATGTAAAATAAATATTTCAATAAAGTTAGGGTCTTTGGACCTCGTCTGGTTTGTGCGGGCCTGGTCCTGTGGCTGGGTTTGCGCTGGAAGTGGATGGAGCTACTCTCCGCTTCCCTTAGGCCCACGGGCGGCGATAAACCCTGCGGGGTTCGCCGGGAGCGTGGGCATTTTCTGTCCCAATAGAGAGACCTGGGGGTTGCATAAATTTAAATTCATAGTTCCGATGTTGCCTCCATGTTGGAAGCCGCGTAAATGGTAAGCTCTTAGAATTTGTTGACTAAGTTGTAAAAAGAATGTTTTGATGCTACATTTGATTGAATTATATATGATGTGATTGACGAGGAGATAGGAAGTGGAAAAGAAAATAATTAAGTCTTTATTAAGGAAGAAAAGAGGTTTTTCTATTTGTGTTAACTAGGCCTTACGGGAGCCTAAGAAATGTATGTTTAGTGAATTTAATTTCTTGGCGGATGGACTTGAAACTAGGTTAAAAGAATAGAACTATTAATACCGAAGAGAAAGGTACTGGTCTTATTAAGTTAGGCTCAAAATTGAGCGAGATATCCGCTTTTGAACTTTTCAATGACTTTGCTGTTTTTGTTTACCTTCATATGTAAGCCGCCATTGCTGTGTTACTCCCCTTCTTCCTGATTTTCGGGAGAGAACCGTCAGGGCTTTTTGAGCTCAAGGACGGCAAGTGGTGATTGGGAGAGCTCCGTTAGGGGTTTTCTTGAAGCATTCGACGACACAGAGAGGTACATCCTGTTCAAGACCTAGATTTCAATTGGTGGAGTGGGGAGTGTTCCGGCGGCGGGGACGACGACTTATTTGAACCTCCTTGCGGCTCTGGCCTTTTTGGGCTAGGAGTTCTTTCCAACTGGGGAAAGTGTGCCTTTGGATTTTTCTCGGCGGCGTCGACGACGACGACCTTTTGCGTAACTATTTTTCCGGCTACCACGGGGTGTGGAGTCATCGTATTTATCGTTCTGCTGAGAACGAGGACCTACTAGGAACCTAAAGTTTTAGGTTCTGGTGGAACTTGTCCCCGAATTTAGAAGGTGCCCATGCTATTTCATACGGTGAGTTCACTTGGTGCCAGTCTCTCCTTTGTAAATTTTGTATTAGTGTTGTAAATATATTTTTGGTGTCTCTCTTGATAACTAATGTGTACTGTTGAAATATATTGTATATTGTTTTGTATATATGATGTATATAGAGTTGATATTTAAATTTGTTTGCATAAATTTATATAATTGATTAGGGATAAGAGCTTTTATTACCCTTTAGAAATTTTACAAATAGGTATAATGAGTCAAAGATGGGATAGGGTACAGGAGTCTGTACAGGAATCCCAAGAGGGGGACATTGAGGCGTGCCCAGGGTCGATAGTTGAATTATTTGACAGTTTTACTTCGGAATTTATACTAAAGGTAAAGAGGGAAATGAATGAGATAGATAAAAAAACTTGCTGAATATGAAGGAAGGAAAGTAACTAAGGGCATGATCAAAGAAGTCAACGAGAAATGTCTGAGAATTCTGACCTCCTGTATCAACGTTGAGAAGAACCACTCTTATCTTTTGGGTAAGGTGGAGGTTTTCGACAGGATGCAGGAGGGGATTGAAACAAGATCAATAAACATAGAAAAGAACATGTTAGAACTAAAGAGAATGATAACTGAGAAAGCGCCAGTCTTTCCATTACTGAGTAAGGAAAAGCCAAAGGAAGAAGAACAGGTCCTCATCATAGAAACGAAGGATGAAAAGGGAGCGGTTTCATATAGGGATGCCTTGAGGAAACACAAGGACATTTTTAAGGAGAATAGACCCAACGATGTGGTTATAGCAAGATCCAATAGAATAATAATAAAGATGCAGGATAGAGAAAAATTACAGAAAGTAAAGGATAATCTGGAGACTAACAAAGATACAAGAGAAATGGGCACAATAAAAATTAATAAACAGAGGAAGAACAGGATGATCATCTTCGGAATTCCTGAAGACTTGGAAAACGATAGGGTTAAAGAAGAAATTGAAAATAGACTAGAAGGAAGAGAAATAGATCTGATTAAAACATTTCAAGGCAGGAACAGTCAAAAGAATATGATTATAGATGTGGATAATTTGTCTAAGACCTTGCTTTTAAAGAAACCGACTTTAATATTGGACCTAGTAAGAGTAAGAATTGCTCCGTACATAGCCATAACAAGATGCTATAAATGTCAGTCTTATGGCCACATAGCAACTAACTGTAAGAACAAAGAAAGATGTGGGGGTTGTGGAGGGGAGCATGATACTAGACAATGCAAATCTAAGACAACTAAGTGTGTAAACTGTAAGGAGAAGTCGGATCATAGATCTGACGCAAAGGTTGGTTGGTTGGTTGGGGTTTTATGGCGCAGGATCCAAAATAGGATATAAAGCGCCAAACACAAGACTAGAGCAAAAACAGATTACATAGCTCGAACCAACGGTGAAAAAACAGATTTATCACCAACATTAATAAATATAAAAACGAGTAACCGTAAAAAACTGAATAAAAGGGATGATAAAAATTATGTATAAACATGTTAGAATGATATATACAAGGTAATATAGAAAGATGATATGTAAAAGTCATAAGAAACGGTGATATATAAGGTGGTAAAAACTATGATACATAAAAATGATAAAAAGATTAAAAAAAAAGATATATTTGTAAAAGGAAATAAAAGTTTAACTATAAAATCAATTGCTAAAGCACAGACTGCGCATAAAACCAGTAAAAAATAAGAAGGCAAACAGAGCAGGATGGGGGGGCTCCCCCAGCAGTTCAGATAAGATAGGTGAACTAGAGCCAAAAAACCTATTATACTGGGCTTGAAGCGAAGGGCAAGACGTCAAAATATGTCCAACCGAAAGTGGAGCCTTACAATGTTGACAGAGAGGGGCATCCTCACCCATCAACAAATGTCGATGCGTCAAAAGGGAATGCCCGATTCTCAACCGTGTGAGTATGACGTCTGCACGACGCAGTTGAGCTGATGGCCAAGCACCAATACATGGTTTAACCTGTCGCAGCTTATTAGTAACCTGCAGATTCCAATCAACTTGCCACTCGTTCCTAATTAACTTTTTCACAGCGGACTTCACATCACTGATAGGCACATGCTGATTCAGCCGATGCACAGCACCTTTAGCCGCAGCATCTGCCTGCTCGTTACCCGATATGCCGACATGACCAGGCACCCCGCAGAAAAGGACACTGAAGCCACGACGACAGAGGCGACGATGCAGATCCAACACCGGAGATACAAGGGAATGGGAGTGTAACACTTCACCATTCTCCAAAGTCTCTAAAACGCTGATGGAATCTGTATACACTATAAAACGCCTATCTCTCTGCCGGAAGATATACTTCAGAGCTTCATGTACAGCCACAAACTCTGCTGAAAAGACAGAAAAACAGTCGGGAAGTGAATAGCTCCTAACGTCTCTGCCACAGACGTAGGCACATCCAACATGATCTTCTGTTTTAGAGCCGTCGGTATAAACATCAACATAGTTTGGGTAACTAGCGAGGTGCAACGCAAAAAGCTGGCGAAAAATGACAGGATCCGTATTCGATTTTGCGAAACCCTGGAAGGGGCGCAAGTACGAAATCTTGTGGTTTCGCCAAGGTGGAAAATGCAAAGTCGGTTGCAGCATGACATCCACATCACAGAGCGGAGACGAAGTAAGTAACGTCCTCATGCGAAGTCCGAAAGGTGGAATGCAAGATGGCCGATTTTCAAAAAGTCGATCAAACTGACTGTCAAGAAGAACAGCATGGAGTGGGTGATTCGGTTGCGAGAGGATACGGAAGTACAACTGAAGCGACAATTGCTTGCGAATAGATGGTAAAGAAGGCTCACCGCATATGACATATAAACTCTTTACGGGAGATGTTCTGAAAGCACCAGAACAGATTCGAAGGGCGGAATGATGAATCGTGTCCAGTTTCCGTAGCACGGAAAAGCGTGCGGAACCGTACACGGCGCATCCATAATCCATTTTCGATCGAATGACCGCGCGATAAACCCGGAGCATAGTAGATCGCTCAGCTCCCCAGGACGTGTTGGATAGAACTTTCAGCAAGTTTAGAGCCTGCTCAGACTTCCGCCGTAGATACATTACGTGCGGAAGGAAAGTTAACTTACTATCGAACAACACGCCCAAGAAACGAACCACGTCCTCTACGGCTATCAGGGAGTCACCTAGGTATATTTGCGGGTCAGGATGCAAACCTCTGCGCTTACAAAAATGTACGCAAGAGGTTTTTTCGGCCGAAAACGTAAAACCGTTCTCAGAACACCATGTCATCATGCGAGATATTGAAGCTTGCAATTGTCGTTCGATGTAACGCATATCCTTACCTTGACACGAGATCTGCAAGTCGTCGACATACAGATTGCCACGAACAGATGGTGGTAAACACTGTAAAATGCCATTAATTTTCAGGGAAAACAGTGTAACACTCAATACACTGCCCTGAGGAACTCCCTCTTCTTGAATGTAAACATCGGAAAGCGTTGTACCAATGCGAACTTGAAATTCTCGTAGTGACAAGAAGTTCGCAATGAAAATCGGCAAGTGACCACGAAAGGTGTTATTATAAAGGTCACGAAGGATACCATATCGCCACGTCCGGTCATAAGCCTTTTCAATGTCGAAGAAAACAGACACTAAGTGGTTTCTTCTCACAAAGGCATTGCGAGCTTCAGATTCTAAGGCTATGATATTATCCATCGTGGACCGGCCACGCCGAAATCCGCTTTGTAGAGGTGACAGACAAAGCTGGGATTCTATCTGATACACTAACCGATTGTTAACCATTCGTTCCAGCAGCTTGCATAAACAGCTGGTGAGTGCAATTGGACGGTAATTGTTAGGGCTAGAAGCATCCTTTCCCGGTTTGGGAATAGGAATCACTATTGCCCTACGCCAAGAGGATGGAAAAGCATGTTCCTCCCAGATTCTATTAAATAGATACAGCAAATTACGGAGCGAGCTGCGAGAGAGATGCTGTAACATAGCATAACTAATGCCATCGGGACCCGGGGAAGTCATCCGAGTCTGCCGAAGGCAATTCTCCAACTCGTTCTCCGTAAAGGGGCAGTTGTAGGCCAGATCGGACTGAGTATCGAAACGCAAAGGTCTTGACTCGGCACGCAGTTTGTGTCGCATGAAAGTGGTCGGATACGACGACCCACTCGACACTGAACTGAAGGCGCTGCCAATGGCGTTACTTATTTCCTCTAAGATAGAAAGTGTAACGCCATTTTGAACAATGCACGGTATTGGCTGGTCTGGATATAATCCTATGCATTTCTTTACTTTCGTCCAAAGCTGTTTACTGGGGGTGGATGGTGTCAATTCCGAACCGTACTTTTTCCACGACTCTCTCTGGCAACGTCGACGCACTCTACGAGCGTTAGCTCTTGCTTGCTTGAAAGCAACGAAATTTGGAGTGGTGGGATATCGGCGAAATATCCCCCACATTTTACGTTGTACTTTCAATGCTGCAGAACACTCAAGGTTCCACCACGGTTTCCAGTTTCTTCGACCATTAGGTGAGCTCTTGGGAATGGCTGCATCGGCAGCTTCTATTATAACGTTGGAGACAAGACGAACAGCATCATCGATATCACCGTCGACCATAGCCTGGGTAATGGTTGCAATGTCTGTAAATCGCGACCAGTTCGCAGACTCATATTTGAATCGCGCAGGGCGACAGACTACGGATCCAGTGCCGGACAGTGACACAAACACAGGAAAGTGGTCACTACCGCGTAGATCTGTCCCGACCCAAAAGTTGCAAGATGGAAAGATTGACGGTGAACAGATGGCAAGATCAATGATGTGAAAGGTCCGAGATGGCTCGTGGAAGTGAGTAGGATCACCATTATTGAGGAGGCAAAGATTGTGGTCAGTTATTAACTGCTCCACTTGCCTTCCTCGAGCGGTGTTACAGCTAGTCCCCCACAAAACATTATGAGCATTAAAGTCTCCAAGTATAACAAAAGGTTCCGGAAGCTGAGTCACCAAGTCGTCGAGAGTTCTTTGATCAACAACGTCGTTAGGTGGCAGATATATTACACACACGGAAATTAATTTCCGCATCTGCACACGCACTGCTACCGCTTGAAGTGGAGTATTTAACGATAGGACAGAGTAGGGATAGCAGTGAGAGGTCAGGAGAGCAACACCTCCAGACGCTCGCACACCCGAAACATTGTCCTTCCGAATAATACTATAACGACGTAATTTGGCCGTGTCCGCTGACTTCAGGAAAGTTTCCTGAAGTGCGACACAGGCCGGATGGTAATCTGTGATCAAAGACTTCAGATCTGAAAGTTTATTACGGAAACCGCGACAGTTCCAAGAAATTAAAGTCGCCATCAAGAGGAAGAGGGAGAAGGAGCACGAGCGGGAGGAGTTGAGGTGTCCATAGACACCCCAGCATCAGGATCAGAAAGATCCGAATTGGACGCGCAAATTTGGAGGGAATCCTCCTCCATACGCGCCACATTGCGAGGGTCTTTCACCTTACATGAATGACTCACTCGCTTTGCAACTTCAGCACTTTTTAATTTTTTATGTATAGCTGGTTTAGGTGTAGAAGGTTTTGAGATGGAAGAACGGGATGTTTTATTAGGTTGTGAGTTAGATTTTGAAGGTGCGGTTGTTTGAGTTTTACTATTGTTTGATTTATTGGTGTTAAGAATAGGCTCCGTTTGGGTTGATGAGTTACACATAACTCTCTTGGAAGCGGCAACAGAGGCGTATGAAACACCAACTCTAGGGCTTCTAGCCTCGACCTGTTTGCGCGCTTCTAAGTATGACAGACTATTGTTGGCTCTTACGGTCTGAATCTCTTTCTCAACTATCCATTTTGGACAGGAGCGTGAGTATGATGTGTGATCTCCTTGGCAGTTGACGCATTTAGCTGGCTTTGTGCAGGTCTCAGATGCATGGTCAGGCTGGGCACATTGGGCACAGACCACGGAACCACGACACGATGCTTTCGAATGTCCGAAACGTTGACACTGAAAGCAACGGAGAGTGTTCTGAACGTAGGGCCTGATGGGACACCGAAGGTACCCAGCAATAAGAAATGATGGTAATTTAGGTGTGTCGAAAGTCAAGATGAGATGCTTCGTTGGAAGCACTTTCCCATCTCGACGGATATTAATACGACGAACACCAGACACATGTTGGTCGTGTAGATGCTCCAGGATTTCCTCTTCGGGGGTATGGAGGAGATCGGCCTCCGATATTACTCCTCTCGAAGAGTTCAAATATCCATGAGGAGCCACGGACACAGCAATATTGCCAAACATATTTATCTTAGACAACTGCGCAGCTTGTACTGCTGTCAATACTTCAACAAGGAGGTCACCAGAACGGAGTTTCTTTATTGATTTCACATCGCCTATAACAGAATTTATACATTTTTGAATGAGGAAAGGTGAAACAGTGGTGAAGTTGCCTTCCGTACGCTTAACTATAAAGAAGCGAGAAGTTTGATTGATGTTATATGGTCTAGATGATGTACGTTGATTAGTAGTTGCTTTGGTTGAGTTATCCATAAAAATGGGCCGTATGTTCGGTCCCCGGCGGCACCACCCACCATGGAGCCCAACAAGGGGACGCCGGTTACTGCGCCAGTGCTAACCGGGAACTATACGCGCGCGGCCAATGACCGGTTGCTTAGCCCTGAGCCAGTGAACAATGTCTAACCGACCAGCCGATTGGTACACACGGGACCAATGTGCACCTCCCGTTTACCTGAAGCAAGGGCCAAAGTAGTGTGTTGGAGTGTTATCTTACTAAAGCCCACATTATGGCGAAGAATAAAACCCCTCAACTACCAGGATCCCCATTTCCTGGGACACGGGTCTCCACGCACGGCAAACACGTGGGCAGTTAATCGCCATTAGAAGCTAGAAGCACAGAATGGCTACAGCTTCTGATGAGGAGCCCTCACCTCCGAAGAGGTAACCGCAACGAGGGAGAAAAAAAGGGAAAAGTAGAAGGACGAGAGGAGAAGAAAAGGGAAAGGAGGGAAAGTTCGCTGGGGTACCTCGGGATTGCGACACCCGTGTTTACCTAAAGGAGGTAAACCCCCTGAGGGGCTGACGCAAAGGATTGCCCTGCCTTTGTTGAGTATAAAGCATCTTTGATAGCCAAACAACATGGATAACAATTATGATACTCAGTCAGCATTGAAAGTAGTACAAATTAACCTCAACAATTGCAGGGCTGCAAATTCTCAACTGGTCAATTTTATATTTGAAAATAATATTGATATTGCCCTTGTACAGGACTTTTACAAGAAGGACAACAATATTGTTGGTATCCCTTCTAGTTGGCAGACTTATGTGTCCAGAGGGAAAAAAGCTGCTATATTAATGGTTAATTCGAAAGTACTTAGTAATGAAGTTGCCAACTTTGATAATACAATTATAATTTGTATTATGACACGAGGTAGTCACTTTTTCTTAGGTTCTCAGTATTCTTCACCTACTTCAGATCTGACAGCAGACTTAAGTAACTGGTCTTACGAATTCCATAGTAAGAATATAATTATGGCGGGTGATTTCAATGCCAAAAACAGCTTGTGGGGATATAATAGAAATGACCTAAGGGGGGACACTATCATTGATCTATGCGCAACACTAGACTTTAGGATATATAATAATAGAGAAGATATACCCACTTATCTCTTGGGGAGATATGGGTGTCCGGACTTGACTCTGGGCTCAAATACGACAGATGATCTTATTTCAAACTGGAGAGTTCATGAGACTGGTTGGTTGGTTGGTTGGTTGGGGTTTTATGGCGCAAGATCCAAAATAGGACATAAAGCGCCAAACACAAGACTAGAGCCAAAAGAGGGTAAATAAAGAGTCGCCAGGCTCGAACCAACGGTGAAATAACAGATTTATAACCAACAGTAAGAAATATAAAAACGAGTAACCGTGAAAAACTGAATAAAAGGGATGATAAAAATTATGTATAAACATGTTTGAATGATGATATATATACAAGGTAACATAGAAAGATGATATGTAAAAGTCATAAAAACGTGATATATAAGGTGGTAAGACAATGATACATTAAATTGATTAAAAGATTATAAAAAAAGAGATATTTGTAAAACGCAATAAAAGTTTAACTATAAAATCAATTGCTAAAGCACAGACTGTGTATAAAACCAGTAAAAAATAAAAAGGGAAACAGTGAAGGATGGGGGGGCTCCCCCAGCAGTTCAGACAAAATAGGTGAACTGGAGCCAAAAAAGCTATTATACTGGGCTTGAAGCGAGGGGCAAGACGTCAAAATATGTCCAATTGAAAGTGGAGCCTTACAATGTTGGCAGAGAGGGGCATCCTCACCCATCAACAAATGTCGATGCGTCAAAAGGGAATGCCCGATTCTCAACCGTGTGAGTATGACGTCTGCACGACGCAGTTGAGCTGATGGCCAAGCACCAATAACTGGTTTAACCTGTCGCAGCTTATTAGTGACCTGCAGATCCCAATCTACTTGCCATTCGTTCCTAACTAACTTTTTCACAGCTGACTTCACATCACTGATAGGCACATGCTGATTCAGCCGATGCACAGCACCTTTAGCCGCAGCATCTGCCTGCTCGTTACCCGATATGCCGACATGACCAGGAACCCAGCAGAAAAGGACACTGAAGCCACGACGACAGAGGCGACGATGCAGATCCAACACCGGAGATACAAGGGAATGGGAGTGTGACACTTCACCATTCTCCAAAGTCTCTAAAACGCTGATGGAATCTGTATGCACTATAAAACGCCTATCTCTCTGCCGGAAGATGTACTTCAGAGCTTCATGTACAGCGACAAATTCTGCTGAAAAGACAGAAAAACAGTCAGGAAGTGAAAAGCTCCTAACGTCTCTGCCACAGACGTAGGCACATCCAACATGATCTTCTGTTTTAGAGCCGTCGGTATAAACATCAACATAGTGAGGGTAACTAGCGAGGTGCGACGCAAAAAGCTGGCGAAAAATGACAGGATCCGTATACGATTTTGCAAAACCCTGGAAGGGGCGCAAGTACGAAATCTTGTGGTTTCGCCAAGGTGGAAAATGCAAAGTCGGTTGCAGCATGACATCCACATCACACAGCGGAGACGAAGTAAGTAACGTCCTCATGCGAAGTCCGAAAGATGGAATGCAAGATGGCCGATTTTCAAAAAGTCTGTCAAACTGACTGTCAGGAAGAACAGCATGGAGTGGGTGATTAGGTTGCGACAGGGTACGGTAATACAACTGAAGCGACAATTGCTTGCGAGTAGATGGTAAAGAAGACTCACCGCAGATGACATAAACTCTTAATGGGAGATGTCCTGAAAGCACCAGAACAGATTCGAAGGGCGGAATGATGAACCGTGTCGAGTTTCCGTAGCACGGATATGCGTGCGGAACCGTACACGGCGCATCCATAATCCATTTTCGATCGAATGACCGCGCGATAAACCCGGAGCATAGTAGATCGCTCAGCTCCCCAGGACGTATTGGATAGAACTTTCAGCAAGTTTAGAGCCTGCTCTGACTTCCGCCGCAGATACATTACGTGCGGAAGGAAAGTTAACTTAGTATCAAACAACACGCCCAAGAAACGAACAACGTTCTCCACAGATATCAGAGAATCACCTAGGTATATTTGCGGGTCAGGATGCAAACCTCTGCGTTTGCAAAAATGTACACAAGAGGTTTTTTCGGTCGAAAATTTAAATCCGTTCTCCGAACACCATGTCATCATGCGAGAAATTGAAGCTTGCAATTGTCGTTCGATGTAACGCATATCCTTACCTTGACACGAGATCTGCAGGTCATCGACATACAGATTGCCACGAACAGATGGTGGTAAACACTGTAAAATTCCATTAATTTTCAGGGAAAACAGTGTAACACTCAATACACTGCCCTGAGGAACTCCCTCTTCTTGAATGTAAACATCGGAAAGCGTTGTACCAATGCGAACTTGAAATTCTCGCAGTGACAAGAAGTTCGCAATGAATATCGGCAAGTGACCACGAAAGGTGTTATTAAAAAGGTCACGAAGGATACCATATCGCCACGTCCGGTCATAAGCCTTTTCAATGTCGAAGAAAACAGACACTAAGTGGTTTCTTCTGACAAAGGCATTGCGAGCTTCGGATTCTAAGGCTATGATATTATCCATCGTGGACCGGCCACGCCGAAATCCGCTTTGTAGAGGTGACAGACAAAGCTGGGATTCTAACTGATACACTAACCGATTGTTAACCATTCGTTCCAGCAGCTTGCATAAACAGCTGGTGAGTGCAATTGGACGGTAATTGTTAGGGCTAGACGCATCCTTTCCCGGTTTGGGTATAGGAATCACTATTGCCCTACGCCAAGAGGATGGAAAAGCATGTTCCTCCCAGATTCTATTAAATAGATACAGCAAATTACGGAGCGAGCTGCGAGAGAGATGCTGTAACATAGCATAACTAATGCCATCGGGACCCGGGGAAGTCATCCGAGTCTGCCGAAGGCAATTCTCCAACTCGTTCTCCGTAAAGGGGCAGTTGTAGGCCAGATCGGACTGAGTATCGAAACGCAAAGGTCTTGACTCGGCACGCAGTTTGTGTCGCATGAAAGTGGTCGGATACGACGACGCACTCGACACTGAACTGAAGGCGCTGCCAATGGCGTTACTTATTTCCTCTAAGGTAGAAAGTGTAACGCCATTTTGAACAATGCACGGTATTGGCTGGTCTGGATATAATCCTATGCATTTCTTTACTTTCGTCCAAAGCTGTTTACTGGGGGTGGATGGTGTCAATTCCGAAACGTACTTTTTCCACGACTCTCTCTGGCAACGTCGACGCACTCTACGAGCGTTAGCTCTTGCTTTCTTGAAAGCAACGAAATTTGGAGTGGTGGGATATCGGCGAAATATCCCCCACATTTTACGTTGTACTTTCAATGCTGCAGAACACTCAAGGTTCCATTCATGAGACTGAGTCGAATTCGGATCATCGTTACATCACCTATAACTTAATGATGGAATGTATATCTAGAACTCAAATCAGATTTAAGAGTAAATTCTATGGTAAAACTAAATTAATGAGAAATCTGAAGACATTGGAAAAGAAATTACAGCCCGAAGTTATGAAAATAAAAACAGTAGATCAAGTGGATCATTTTCTAGATCATTTTTATAGCGAGGTCAGGGATATTTGCAACAAAAATTTTAAAATTAAGAAGATGTGCAAAACAAGGAATCTAAACTGGTGGAATCCGGACTTGAGAATGCTGAGAAATAGAATTAACGCATTGTACAGGAGGTGCAAGAGGGGTAATGATCAGAACATCAAAATAATTTATAACAGATAAAGCATTATATAAAAAGAAGATCCTGATTGCTAAGGAGAAAAGCTGGAAGAGTTACTGTAGTAGGAGTGGTGAGGTATTTGGTAGGACATTTGAGATTGCGAGAAACTCAGGATTTGATAATAACTCGATGATTCATACTGCCCTAGAGGGTATGTCTACAGATACAAACTATGAAGAGATATATAAAAAATTGATCCAGGTACATTTCAGTATAACAGAAGAAAATGTGAGGGAAGAAGCAGCAGAACGATTACCTCAATATAGTAGAATAAATAGGAACTGGTCCAAGCAATGAAACTCCAAGGCATCAATGAGGCTCCTGGTACGGATAAATTAGATCCACGAATCACTGGATATTTAGTGAGGCACTGTCAACCCTTAGTCTTGAACCACTTGAACAAACTGCTTGAGCTGGGTTACTTTCCCCACAGATGGAAGGAAGCAAACGTAATTTTCTTTGCGAAGAAAAATAAGAATCCAATGGACCCAAAATCTTATAGACCAGTATGTCTGTTACAAACAATTAGTAAGATATTTGAACGCATAATAAACTTTAGGATAATATATCAACTAGAAAATAATAATAGTTTTCATCCGAACCAATACGGTTTCAGAGAGTCTAAAAACACAACTATGGCCATAGAGAAATTAATAGACATCATTAAAACCAGAAACCAAAATCATAAATATACTATAGCAATCGCGTTTGACTTCACCGGTGCTTTTGATACAGTAAACTGGAATATTTTAAAAGAAACAATAATAGCTCTTGAGTTAGATGGGTCCATTGAAAAGTTGTTACTGAGTTACTTGTGCAATAGATATGTGGGTTACTACATAGGGGATACTTTTCATTCCTATAAGATAGATCGGGGTTGTCCTCAGAGTTCTTGCTTGGGTCCCACTTTGTGGAACCTGATTGCCAATAAAGTTCTAGGGCAGTTTGACACTGAGGACTGCGAAATATTGGCATATGCAGATGACTTTGTTCTCGTGTTCTCAGAGAACACGAGAGCGGGTCTAGAACGAAAAGGCAACTATCTAGTTGAAAAATTCATAGCGATTAGTGACTCATTACACCTTTCGTTATCTACCTCTAAAACGCAGGCAGTGGTTTTTGGTAGGGATTTGTCGAGGAGATACCCCATAATCAGGATAATAGACACTAACCTAAGATTTACTAAGTCTTTTAAATATCTCGGTATAATAATAGATAAGAACTTAAACTTTATAGAACACCTTAATTACCTAAATGATGAAATAGTTAAATTTACAACCGGCATTAAGAAAGTGGGTAATGTTTACTGGGGTGTCTCCTCTGCTACTATCAAGGCTTGGTATCATGCAGTGGTGGAGTCGAGGTTGCTCTATGCCGTACAATCCTGGTTCCCGTGCCTAAATAGCCATGGCAGACGTAAATTGACTTCTATACAGAGAAAGTTTCTGGTTAAGATCTTAAAATGCTACAAGACAGTATCCAATATGGCGCTTTATACTTTAGCGGGAGTGGCCCCTATAGAAATTAAAATAGAACAGCTGATGGAAGTACATAGTATGAGGACTCAACATCTCTCCCTCTTTATTGGAGATATTACGTTAGTTCAAATGAATTAGAAAATAAATCTATTCGCTATAAGATAGACTCTAGGAACTACCCTCACAACTTAGAACTTTATGAAATAGGTAACGGCTTCCCCATTAGAAATAGATTGGACGTAGAGGCCTATACGGATGGCAGCAAGAGGGAAGAGATGGTTGGTTTTGGTTTTGTGGCATTTCATAATAACATGATTATTAAAACGGGAGCCTTTCCGCTAAGTAGTTTTAACTCGGTATTTCAATCGGAGGCCATGGCTATTCTAGAGCTTTTGAAATGGTTCATGACAACGGACTATGTTAGCATTAATGTTTATACTGACAGTCAAGCAGTGGTGAAATCACTAAGTAATATTTACCCTAAGTCTCCAATAGTAGTGGGGATCCATAATCTTTGCAATCAGTCTCCCAATCGCATAATTAAAATAGGTTGGGTAAAATCTCATATTGGGATTTTGGGAAATGAGATGGCAGACTCCCTGGCCGGTATGGCTAATGACTCAGATGAAAATAAATTGTTTCTGAAATATCCTGAGTCAATTATTAAAAATAATATGAAAAATAGAATTCTAATGAACTGGCAAGCCCAATGGGACTCAATAGAAAAGGGAAGATATACTTATAATATAATTGATAAAGTATCTTTTGATCTAGTATTTAAAAATAGTATAATAAATTACTTTGTAACTGGCCAAGGTAGTTTCCCCTCTTTCCTATTCAAAATAGGCAAAATTGGTTCTAATTGTGTTTGCGGGGCGTTGGGTGATTCCCACCATTATGTTATGAATAGGTGCTCAGACAGTCAGGACTATATTAAACGTAGAACAAAAGAAACCGCTCTAGCATACTATAAGAGAATAGATAGGAGTACCAACCTCCTTAGGACTGTTGCTAAAATATATAATGAATTGAATAGTAAATACTCTTTCATATTTAGTACTTTCTAGTTTAGTGGGTTTTCGGCCTCTAGTGGTTTGGACTTTATCTACTAGCATGGTACCAGTGGACAGTGCACTGTAACAAAAATTTGTATTTATGTAGATAGCTTCAGTTTTTAAGTGTATTTTTACCCTATGTGGGATTGTGTTGCACTGTACATGAGTATTGATTTTATTATAGCCTTGTAAGATTTTAATGATTACTTCTAAGTTGAATAATGTTATAGCTATAATTGTATAATGTGACCCCTATTTGGTGTACTTGCATAATGTACTATGCTCTTAAGAAATCTGTATTATTCCCTGTACTTGTATTAGAAAAGTGATTTTTAGCTAGAGTGTTTGTACAATGTATTGAGCTATCTGTATCTGTGAATGGTGTAGAGTATATGTTCGATAATGTCTTCGGATCTGATATAGTAGCACTAAAATGTTTAGCGAAAATCGTTGCTATAAAAGTAACAAAGCAAAATACTATTTTCTTCTAGTGTACTCGTATGATGAATAGTTTAATCTAGTTCTGGTGGTAAAAGCACCATTGTATAGTGATTTGAATTGTGTGCTACTATATAATATTGAATGATAGGAATTGTGGTAAAAAAATTGAAATATTGTAGACAGTCTTAGTTTCTATGTGTTTTTTCTACCCTTAGTGGGGATTGTGCTGCACTGTACTTGAGAAATGATTCTATTATGGCTATGTTAGATTTTAATGTTTATTCTCAGGTTTGATTAATGTTACGGCTATAATGTATAAAGTGTTCTATATCTAGTGTGTTTGTATTGTACTGAGCAATAGGGAAATTTGTATATTATTCTGTATCTGTACTAGAAAAGAGTAATACAGGATATATAAGAAAATTTCGAACTTGCACAGTGTTTTGACTTGTATAGTGTATTGTTATCGCATGGTTCTTTTCCTGTTTTTAAATTGTATTGAAAATATGTTGGGAATTTTTATTGTACTTCTGTCCATAATGTGCAGCTAGAGTTTATAATTAGGTTTCTATTTATTGTGTTTGTATAATGTACAGAGCGATTAAGAAATTTATTTAAAGTCTTGTATTTGTAATAGAAAAGAGTAACATAGGTTATATAGGATAATCTTGAATCGGCACAGTTTCTTGTCTCTGTATAGTGCATTGCTTTGTATGGTATCTTATGTTTACAAATTGTAATAGAAAATGTATTGGGACTGATATTGTATTTGTATGGTGCTCTGCGAATGGTGTAGTGTATAGGTTTGCATGAAGTTTTTTTTTTTTTTTTTTTTTTTTTGATTTGATATAGTAACTTTAAAATGCTTAGTGATTAGTGGCTGCTATAAAAGTTACAAAGAAAAATACTGCTTTCCTTCAGCGTACTTGTATGATTTACAATGTTATCTAGATCTGGTGGCAAAAGTACCAATGTATAGAGATTTGAATAATGTGTTATTATATAATACTGATTGAAAGTAACTGTAGTAAAATTGTAATATTGTAGATAGTCTTAGTTTCTAAGTGTATTTTTACCCTGTGTGGGGATTGTGCTGCACTGTGTAGTAATGATACTACTATGGCTTAGTTAGTTTTCTTTTAATGTCAATTTCTGAGGTTGACTATTATTATGGCTATAATGTATAATGTGTTTCCTATTTAGTGTGCTTGTATAACGTACTGAGCTATTAAGAAATCTATATAAGGACCTGTATTTGTATTAGAATAGAGTAACTTAGGATATATAGGAAAATTTTGAACTTGTATAGTGTCTTGAATCTGTTAAGTGTATTGTCATCGCATGGTACTTTTTGTTTTTAAATTGTATTAGTAATCTCTTTGGAATTTTTACTGTATTTTTGTCTATAATGTATAGTTAGAGTTTATAATGTGATTTTTATTTATTGTGTTCGCATAATGTACTGAGCTATTAAGAAATTGTTTAAAAGTCTTGTACTTGTAATGGAAAGAGTAACATAGGATATATAGGAAAAAATTGAAAAGTATAGTGTATTTTCTTGTATGGTATCTTATGTTTTTAAATTGTAACAGAAATGTAATGTACTGACATGGTGTCCCGTGAATAGGCTTATTGTATAGGTATGCATGAAGTTTTCTGATATGAAATAGTAAATCAAAAGGCTTTGTGAATAATTATTGATATAAAAGATACAAAGTAGAAATAATGTATTAAAATGAATTAGGTAGTATAGGATGAATTTTGTATTTGCACGGTGTTTCGCTCTGCATAGTGTCCTTGTTTTGTACTTGTAAGGTGTGTAATGCTGTTTTTCAGTAAATTGTGAACTCGTGATGTAACCTTCTTGTATTGGAATAATGTATGAAACAATAAGGAATGTAGCATCTTCTGTTTGCTAACAGTGTAACTTTATGTATATACTTTTTGTTTAAAATAAAGTAAGGGTCTTTGGACCCTGTCTGGTTTGTGCGGACCTGGTCCCGAGGTTGGGTTTGCGCTGGAAGTGGATGGAGCTATTCTCCGCTTCCCTTGGGCCCACGGGCGGCCAGAGCCTGACTAAGGCAGGGGCATACGGGGCAGTTGCCCCGGGCCCCTACATCAGAGGGGGGCCCCAAATCGAATAGAAAGTTTAGTATTAAGTTCTTCATTACTAAAGTAGTGAAGCAGAGGGGGGCCCCCCAAAGAAGTTTTTGCCCCGGGCCCCAATTAGGCTAAGTCGGGCCCTGCGGGCGGCGACAAACCCTGCGGGGTTCGCCGGGAGCGTGGGCATTTTCTGTCCCAATAGAGAGGATACTGGATATTCAACATGGCCGCTGTTGATGAAGCCGCGTTTTCGTGCTCGGAAAAAAGTGGAGTGTAATGTGACTAACGACGGTTATTTTTGTGCTTAATGGTGATATTTCGAATCTATACATAACGAGCCTCCTGTGGATACAAAATTTGATTAATTTATTGTTTTATTTACGTGATTTTGAGGACTTTGAAATTCTTGCCTTAGTAGGCTTAGATTCGACGGTACGCCGAAAGTGCACGCCGACTGCTAAGCAGAGCCCGGCGGCAGTGCTTTTCTATTTCGTTCGGTGACCTGAAGTTAGTGTGCTACGTCGTAAGCCGGTTGTGTTCCCACGTTAGTTGGGGACACCGGCACGTGCCAAGGACATCTGAAGGTCAACCAACTACTGAATAGTGTGCTCCCGTGGATTTTGTGGGTATTCGTGGTTTTACCTAAAGGGATATCACTTCATATGTTTAGGGTAAGACCGGACCTTGTTTTTGAAACTCACTGATTTGTACTAGAACAAGGTATAGTACCGCTACCTTTGTGTCTTTAGTGCGTCTATTGTATTAAACTGTATTTTGTATTAGTGTATTTCGTATTAAGTGGTATTTATATAGTGGCTTTTGGTGTTGTATACAAATTGGAGCTAACAACTGATATTGTAAATATAACTGTTATCTGTTTGGTGATATTACTGATTATTATATGTATATATATTTTACACACTGTACCGCACATGTAAAGAATTGATCTTGTAAATATTTTAAAGAAATGAGTCAGGGTTTAAGAAGTAGACCCACGCCGGAAAGGGCGTTGGAGTCTGAGTCGGAAGGGGAACCTGTGGATGACCAGTATGAGACTTACACATCGGGCCTGGTGTTAAGGATTAAGAAATATATTAGTGAAATCGATGGTATAATGGAACAGGCGATCGAGGGGGGGAGAAAGGTTACGAGGAATCTTTCTAAGGATATTAATAGGAAATGCTATGAGATATTAGAATCCTGTATTAATATAGAGAAACAACATGCGTATCTAACCGCCAAAGTAGAAGTGTACGAGAAGATACAAACAGATATAAATGTAAGAACCAGGAATATTGAAGATAACATTAACGTAGTAAAAAATATGATAAAAGAAAAACCACAAGACTTCCCACGCTTAAAGAAAGCTATACCAGTGGAAGATGAACAAGTACTTATAGTAGATACGAAGGATGAAAGAGGGGCGGTTTCGTACAGAGATGCATTACGGAAAAATAGGGAGGTCTTCGGGGATAATAAACCTAGCGACGTAATTATTGCAAAGTCTAATAGAGTAATAATTAAAATGCAGGATAGAGGAAAACTTGAAAAAGTGAAGGAAAATCTGGAGATCAATGTAGGAACTAAGGATAAAGGGTCGATAAGAATCAATAAACAGCGTAAAAACAGACTAATTATATTTGGAATTCCTGAGGACTTAGATGATGCTAAGGTAAAAGAAGAACTGGAAGATAAAGTAGAAGGCAGGGAGATAGACCTAATAAAATCATTTATTGGAAAGAACAACCAGAAAAATCTAATAATAGATGTCGACAACATTTCAAGATCATTGTTGCTGAAAAGAAATAATGTTGTTATTGATCTCGTAAGAGTCAGAATACCCCCTATATTTTTATAAATAGGTGCTATAGGTGCCAGACGTTTGGCCATATAGCAATATCGTGTAGAAATAGGGAGAAATGCGGAAAGTGCGGAGAGAACCATGATACTAGGACCTGTACCGCTAGTGTCACAAGGTGTGTCAATTGTAAAGTAAACAAAGACCATAGGTCGGACTCGAAGGAGTGCCCTGCTTTCATAGAGTATAAACAGTCTTATCAATAACCAAAATGGATAGCAACAATGTTTTTCAGTCAGCTCTTAATATTGTTCAAATTAATCTAAATAATTGCAGGGCAGCCACAGCTCAGTTAATTAACTTTATCCATGAAAACAAAATAGACATAGCCCTTATCCAGGATTCCTATAAAAGGGATGACAATATAGTGGGTTTTCCATCAAACTGGCAGCTTTTCTCCTCTAAAGCAAAATCAGCTGCTATAGTAATAATCAATAGTTCTCTTATATGCTGTGAAGTAGCCTCATTTCTTAACTCAGTTATAATAAATATCCTAGTTAAAGATAAGAGAATTTTCCTGTCCTCCCTCTATTCTTCCCCAACCTCAGATCTTGAAGACCTTAGAGAATGGGGAAATAACTACAATGATAAATATTTACTTGTCTCAGGTGATTTCAATGCCAAGAATCATATCTGGGGGTACCAAAGGAATGATATAAGGGGTGAAATAATCTTGGGCCTCTGCCATACTCTGGACTATTGCGTTCTCAACGACCCTAGTGAGATACCCACTTATCACTTACAGGGACGTTATGGTTGTCCTGACCTCACCATTAGTTCTAACTTGGCCAAGGACCTGGTTGAGAACTGGAGAGTACATTCAACAGAGAGCAATTCAGACCATAGATACATAACCTATAACTTGAACGTAGATCCAGTGAGCTACAATAGAAAAAGATATAAAAGTAAATATTATAATTCAAATAAACTAGCAAAACATTTTAAAGTATTAAAAGAAAGCTATGTGAACTTATTGAATAACTTAGAAACTATAGAAGAAATTGATATTTATATGGAAAATTTTTACACGGACCTTACAGATATATGTAACAAAAACTTCAAAATCAAAGGGCTGAAGGGGAAAAGCAACCTGACATGGTGGATTGAAGATTTAAGGACAAGACGTAACAAAGTAAATGCGTTATATAGAAGAACAGGCGACTTAAGTACTAAGATTATTTATAACAGAGAAAAAGCGAACTATAAAAAACATACTTTTGGCCAAGAAGAATAGTTGGATCAAATACTGCAATAATAATAGAGACAATTATGGTCGTACCTTTGATATTGCTAAAGACAAAACATTCAATAACAATTCCCTGATTCACATAGCTTTTGAAGGTATGCCCCTTGACACCACATATGAAGATGTTTATCTCAAATTAATTGAGACTCACTTTAACGTAACGGAGAATGAGATCACTGAGACAGTAAATTATTCTAATTTAATGGGAGAAGAAATAACAATCCAAGAGTTAAAACAGGCTAACAGACAACAGGGTAAAGAGAAGGCTCCAGGTCTGGATGGAATGGACCCTCGTATCATTGGTTTGTTGATAATTAACTGTCCAACTTTGGTACTGGGCATGTTAAACAAGTTCCTCCAGCTCGGATATTTCCCCAAAATATGGAAACGTGCCAATGTTATCTTTTTTACTAAAAGAAACAAATCCGCAAATAACCCAGCCTCTTATAGACCTATTTGCCTCCTACAAACATTTAGTAAAATATTCGAAAGGATAATAAATTTTAGACTAACCTATCATTTAGAAAGCAAAAACTATTTACATGATAACCAATTCGGTTTTCGGGAGAAAAGGAGCACTACAATGGCAATTGATAAATTGATAAGAAACATAGTCAATAGAAATAGAGATTACAGGTATACCATAGTGGTTGCTTACGACTTTTGTGGCGCCTTTGATAGTGCAGACTGGGGTATTACCATGGATATAATTAAGACCCTGGATTTAAGCCCCTGCCTTCACAATATAATAGATAGTTATTTAAAAAATAGAAGCGTTGGTTTTAAACTGAGAAATAAAGAGACTATGTTTGGTGTTGACAAGGGTTGTCCACAGGGTTCCTGTCTGGGTCCTACCTTTTGGAATTTAATTGCTAATAGGGTCCTTTGTCACTTTGATGATGACGACTGTGAGTTAATCGCTTATGCGGATGATTTCATTATGATCTTTTCAGGTGATACCAGGTCTGATGTAGAGAGAAAAGGTAACTTTCTTGTTAGTAAGTTCTATGATATCAGTATAAAATATAAATTAACCATCTCAACGTCTAAGACTCAGGCAATTGCCTTTGGGAAAGACCTTTCCAGAAGATACCCCATTATAAAATTAAATAATAATAGTATTAAGTTTAACAAAAGTATGAAATACTTAGGCATTATAATAGATAGAAACTTAAACTTTATCGAACATATTAACTACTTAAATGAAGGTTTTAAAATTCATAACTGGAATTAGGAAAGTTGGTAATGCTTATTGGGGGGTGTCTTCCGAAACTATCAAAGTTTGGTACCAGGCAGTAGTAGAACCTAGAATTCTTTATGGCATTCAGGCCTGGTATCCCTGCTTAAATTGTCATGGTCGCCGAAAATTGGTCTCGGTACAAAGGAACTTTCTGGTCAAGATCCTTAAATGCTATAAAAGTGTTTCTAACATGGCATTGTATGTCTTGACCGGTATTCCACCGATTGATCTTAAGGCTGATCAGTTGTATGAAATCCACAAGATGAGGCATGAGAATCTTTCACTCTTTATTAACGACTGTTATATTAGTAAACATGACTTAGAAGATAAAACAACTCGCTATGAAATAGACACTAGAAAATTTCCACGGAACTTTCACTTCTATAGTACAGGTAAGGGTTTCCCGAGATTCAGGGAGAATACCTTAGAAATATATACGGACGGTAGTAAAAAAAATGACCAGGTGGGCTTGGGCTATGTGGCTTTTCTTAGAAGCAACATGGTTCATACTGAAGTAGCTCCATTAAGTAAATTCAATTCAGTGTATCAGTCAGAAATTCTAGCTATTAAAATGGCCCTTGATTGGTTTAGCTCTACAGACCACAAGATAGTGAATATTTATACCGATAGTCAGTCTGCCTATAGCTCCCTCAAGAATATTTATCCCAAGTCTCCTGTGGCTTTAGAGGTTCATAACATTTGTAGAGCTGTCCCAGATCGTCAAATAAATATAGGCTGGGTGAGGTCTCACGTAGGTATAATCGGAAATGAAATGGCCGATGCCTTAGCCGGCTCGGCTCATGATCTTGATATATCTAGAGTTAACCTTAGATACCCCCAGACAATAATTAAGACCAATATGTACAGAAAGATAAAACAGAACTGGCAACAAAGCTGGGACAGCTCAGAGAAGGGTCGTCATACTTATGACATTATAAAAGAGGTCTCATATGACCTTATTTTTCTAAATAACGTAGTTAATTACTTTGTGACAGGCCAGGGGAATTTCCCCTCTTTTTTGTTTAAAATTGGTAAACTAGATACACCCAATTGCGAATGTGGGGCTCTTGGTGATCCCCACCAATATATTATGACCCGCTGTACCTTTAGCCTGAAATATATTAAACGGAGAACTAGTGAGACTATTCTTAACTATTATAAAAGGATAGATAGGAGTAATTATAATATCAGTATTATGAAAGATATTTATAATGAACTTACTAAAAATAAAAGAAAAATTTTTATTACCTTTTAAAGTTCTCGTGCCTCTGATTAATTGTGGTAACACTATGCGTTGTCATGCTATAAGCTCTGATGTTATAACCCTGCTGTAAATATTGTACATATTTCTGTTTTATATATTGCTATTTTTGTAACTTATATATTTATTATTACTTATCTATTTGGTGATACCATTACTGCTACCTATTAACATTTAGTTAGCTTATTACGGCATGTACAGAAACGGTCTATAGTACTAGATAAAATTCTTATGGTCGATATAAATTTTAATATGGTAAGTGTCCCCATTTTCATTTAAGTGCAGTTTTCTTATAAATGCATTGTATAAATGCTGTTATACAAGACTGGGGGGTTATACAATAATATTCTTGAATGGGTAATAATAGAAATTTTTAATATTATATATTAAATTATTAATGATTTGTATTGGAAAATTGTGCCCATGTGTTTTAAAGCTGATGTCCCCAATACATGACTGGCCAATATAGCTTGAAAATTGTGCTTGGTTGTTACTTATAGACAGGTATATGCACTGGTATATTTATTTGTAATGCACTATATATATGTTCTATATAATTGTATCGTAGAAAATTTTGTGAACTAGTAACTATGAATATATACACTTGTAACTTGTGAAATGTAAACTGCATGTGTTCTTGTAATATATTCCAAATTGTCCCTTTTTACTATGGAAACATTCTATATATATATTAAACTTGTATATAAGACCTACCGTATTTGAAACTCATATACTTATACCGGGCTATTCAACTGGATGAATTCATTGATATGTATTGAGAAGTGTTTACGAGTATATTGTGTACATTGTTCCCTACATCTAACCAATGTGCTTACATGGAATATAAAAACGTGTGATCTTAATTATCGAACTTTTGTACTGCAACAAATTATGTGGTTTTATAATTACTTAAAACATAGTTACGTATGGAAATACCTGTGCCCATGCACTCACAATGTATATGTCCCCAATTTTGTAATACCTGTGATACAAAAATATGATGATATCTATCGACGGTAATTATCGTAGCTATTGTGCTGGGGCGATAGTTTAAAATTAACTGTTTGTAAAAGTATTTTCTATGGTTATGGAACAGTAAATATATGTTTACCAAAGTTCATATGTTACCTAATGTTTATATGTGTTTGCCTAATGTTTATTGTAATATGATTATACATGGTTTTGGGTGTTAGTGTACTTAAATATGGAATATTGTATATAATAAGTTTTCAACTAACACTAGTACTTATATGTATTACCAGAGCTGAGCAATTGCTCAACTTATAATAGGGTGATATACTATGCCAAGGGCCCATATATGCTGGGTAAACGTATGTAAATATTCTCAATGTAACCTATCAGCGTAAACTTCAATGTAATCTTCAATGTAATCTTTAAGGTAATGGCCGTTGTTTTTGTATTTGTATTTATGTGTGGTTTAATTTTCAATAAAATTCTTCGAGTACGCGCGGCTTCGCCGGGCTTGGCCCCAAGGCTCGAGTGCTTCGCTGGAAGTAGAAGGAATATCCCTGCCCCCCATATAGGCCCTAGGGCGACGATAAACCTCGCGGGGTTCGTAGGGGGTATGGGTGTTTTCTGTCCCAATAGAGAGGATAGTTCCTATGTTGCATCCATGTTGGTTGCCGTGCATGTTTTCAAGCTCTTCTTTTTGGTGATAAATAAGCTATTTAAGTAATAATTGATGCTACATGTGAGATTATATAGTGTTAATATAGTGGAAGGAAGAAAATGAAGGTAAAAAATCTTTATTGAGAGGTGTTTATATTGAGAAATAGTTAAATTTTCTCTTTGCGTGCTTAGGACTAACTGCAGCACAGATACGGAAATTATTAAGTCTGAAGAAATTCTCTAAGTGACTTGAAACTATGATGAGAAGTTTCCCGGTGTTATAACGAAGAAAACGATACCTCAGTTGTGAAAATTGGTTCATTATAGGGTGAGATATCCGCTTTTGTAGTTTTCGCTGATATCGTGTTTATTTTGTTTTGGTGCTGTCCGCCATTAAAGTGAAGACGCCCCTTCTCCCTGGTCTCTCACTGAGAACCGTAAGGGATTTTTGTATTCGTTTACAACGCGAGTGGAGAGGATTCTGAGCCTGTCATACTGGCTTTGGCTACGAACCTCTTGGTGGTTGGTGGTGGAGTTGGTAAACGTTGAGTGCCCATTGTGAATTAGCGGCGGCGGCGGCGACGACCAGTTTTGAAATCTGAGAACTGAGGTGCAGTTTCGAGGGAAAGTACAGGTGGCATAAGAACTAGTGGTATTGTATCTTGATATTTTCCTGGCGGCGTCGACGACGACTTCCCACGATTCCGGTGTTTCTGAACTGTGTGAAATAGATGAGTGCAGTGGCCTACCCAACATCGGAGTTGTTATTAATACCGGCGACGACGACCCAGCATTTGAATCTTTTTCTATTAGAGTGGTTTTTGCTTTTGGTTGGGTGAGCTTGTGCCTTTTCTTTTTTGATGTTTTTATTGAGTATTAATACTGTTGTATTGTATACATTGTATATAATGTTATAGTGTGACTTACAATGTGAATTATGCGTAATAGTGCAACTTATTGTTTGTATATCCATGTGTCATTTAAATCTTTATATATATTGTACTGAACGTAATTGGTAATTGTTTAATATTTTGCTGCATAGCATATATCTGGTGTGGTAGTGGGGTGAGAGAGTTTGGATATTATCTGTTGGGGTCTATCTTGCAAATAGAGATGAGTCAGAAAACAAGAGATTCCCCAGGAATTGACAGAGGGTGAGGAGTTAGAGGAGGTTGACTCGATAGATGATCGGTTGGATACGTATACATCGGATTTTATCTTAAGAATCAGGAGGGAAATGGGTGAAATAGAGAAGCTTTTGAGGGAATCAGAGGGCAGAAAAGTTACAAAGAGTCTAAATAAAGAGGTGAATAGAAGATGTTTAAAGATTTTAACATCCTGTATTAAAGTAGAAAAGAATCACTCGTACTTGATGGCAAAGGTCGAGGTTTTTGAGAGAATGCAAGATAACATTGAGCTCTCACAGGATTGAGGAAAACATGAACGAACTTAAGAAATTAGTGACGGAAAAATACCAGGAATTCCCAAAGATAAGTAGGGAAGACACAAGGGAGGAAGAACAATTGCTTATAATTGATACAAAGGAAGAAAAGGGAGCGATTTCGTATAGAGATGCTCTAAGAAAAAACAAGAATGTATTTGAAGAAAATCGACCGAATGACATAATCATAGCAAGACCTAACAGAGTAATTATAAAGATGAAGGACAGAGAAAACTTACAAAAGGTAAAGCACAATCTGGAAAAGAGTGGAGAAATGAAAGATAAGGGCGTAGTTAAGATAAATAAACAGAGGAAAAACAGAATGATAATCTTTGGAATACCGGAGGATTTGGAGGAAGGGGAAATTAAGGAGGAGATAGAGAAGGCACTAGAGGGTAGAGAGATAGAGACAGTAAAAGCCTTTATGGGGAAAAATAACCGTAAAAACATGATCATAGACGTGGACAACGTATCTAGGGGGATTCTGACTAAGAAGCCCAATCTGGTTTTGGATTTTGTAAGAGTAAGGTTAGCGCCCTACATATCTATAACTAGATGTTTCCGATGTCAGGGATATGGACACATTGCCCCGACATGCAGAAATAAAGAATGATGTGGTGGATGTGGAGGAGACCATGACACGAGACAATGTGACTCGAACATTACTAAGTGCGTAAATTGTAAAGACAAATTAGACCATAGATCCGATGCTAGAGACTGCCCTGCTTTTGTTGCCTATAAGGCAACGCTCTTAGCAAAACAACATGGATAACGATATTTGGCCTCGGTCAGCTATTGGGGTAGTTCAAATAAACCTTAATTGCAGGGCAGCAACTCCACAACTCGTTAACTTTATTGTTGAAAATAATATAGACATAGCCCTTATACAGGACTTTTATAAAAGAGATAGTAAATTAATTGGTGTGCCGTCGGGTTGGCAGGTGTTCGTGTCGAAAAACCTTACGTCAGCAATCTTGGTTGTTAACACGTCTTTGATTTGTAATGAGGTGGCTTCCTATGGAAATGTAGTAGTTATAAGTATTATGGTCAAACAGGAGAGAATCTTTATGGGTTCGCAATACTCCTCCCCTACCTCAGACATTATCGAGGACCTGGGAGGTTGGTCTTATGATTTCCATAATAAAAATATTGTTTCGGGAGATTTTAATGCGAAAAATAATTTATGGGGCTATAGTAGAAATGATGCCAGGGGGGAAGCCATAATAGATCTTTGCACTACCCTTGATTATATGATATTTAATAACCCTAATGATATTCCAACTTACCATCTGTTAGGCAAGTATGGCTATCCCGACTTGACGATAGGTTCAAATATAATTTCAGATATGGTACAGAACTGGAGAGTCCATGAGTTAGAGAGTAATTCAGATCATCGGTATGTTACGTATGATCTAGTTGTTGATTATGTGAAAAGAGATTTAAAAAGATATAAAAGCAAATATTGTAAAATGGGAAAACTGAAAAGAAACCTGAAGAAATTGGAGAATGCATTGGACCACCTACGCAACATAGAAACAACAGAAGAGGTAGATGAATTTCTAGATGTTTTTTATAGGGAAATGTGGAAAATTTGCGATAGTAATTTCAAACATAGAAATATAGGAAGTAACAAGAAATTAGCATGGTGGAACTCAGATTTAAGATCAAGAAGAAACAAAGTAAATGCCTTATATAGGAAATTTAGGAGAACTGGTGATCAGTCCATTAGGATTGTTTATGGACGGGAGAGAGCCTTATATAAAAAGAAAATATTACAGGCAAAATTGGATAGTTGGAAAAGATACTGTAGTTGGTGTGGAGAGCGGTATGGAAGAACTTTTGACATAGCCAGGGATAAGAGTTTTGATAGGGGTTCACTGATACATATAGCTTTGGATGGTATGCCCCTCGACACTAACTACGAGGATATCTATAAAAAAACTTATAGAGTCCCATTTTAGCCTTACAGACGTGAGGACAATTGAAGGTGGGGAAAGAAGAGACATACAAGAGAATAAAATTGGATCTAGGGAGCTCATTCAGGCGATGAGAGTGCAAGCCATGAATAAGGCACCTGGAACATAAGATTGACCCAAGAATCACCAGTTATCTGATTAGTTTTTGCCAACCCTTAATCTTGGGAATGTTGAACAAGCTATTAGAACTAGGATACTTTCCTAAGAAATGGAAGCAGGCTCAGGTTATATTTTTTGTTAAAAAGAATAAGGTCACCAATCCTAACTCATATCGTCCTGTCTGTCTACTTCAATCTTTAAGCAAAATTTTTGAAAGGATTATTAACTTTAGGCTCACTTACTATCTGGAAAATAATAACGGCTTTCATCCTAACCAGTATGGCTTTAGAGAGAATAGAAACACAACAATGGCTGTGGAGCGTCTGATACATATAATTAAAATTAGAAATCAGCATAATAAATATACCCTGGCAATCTCTTTTGATTTTACCGGAGCATTTGATAATGTGGATTGGCAAATCCTGAAAGAAATAATAGCTAATCTAAATTTGGAAGGTCCGTTGGAGAACATTCTGGGTAGCTATCTCTGCAATAGGGAGGTTGGTTATCTTATTGAGGGGGTCTTCCATGCTTATGGGATCAACCGAGGATGTCCCCAGGGCTCTTGTTTGGGTCCAACTCTATGGAACTTAGTGGCGAATAAGATCTTAAATAGCTTTGATAATGACGACTGTGACCTAATAGCTTACGCGGACGACTTCGTGCTGGTCCTATCGGGTAACTCCCGTGCTGCCTTAGAGAGTAAAGGAACTCAGTTGGCACAGAAGTTCTGGGAATGTAGTGACTCTACACCTAACAATTTCAACTTCTAAAACTCAAGCAGTGGTCTTCGGTAAAGATTTATCAAGGAGATACCCCATTGTTAAAGTTAATAATGTCAATATTAAGATTAACAAGTCCTTTAAATATCTTGGAGTGATTATTGATAGAAATATAAATTTTTTGGAACATATGCACTACCTAAATGATGAAATTACAAATTTTATAACAGGTATTAGAAAGGTGGGAAATGCTTATTGGGGAGTATCCTCTGACACAATTAGGGACTGGTACAGCGCAGTGGTAGAACCAAAGTTACTTTATGCAGTTCAGGCTTGGTACCCGTGTATGAATAGCCATGGCCGACGCAAACTGGTCTCAATACAGAGAAAGTTCTTGGTAAAAATCTTAAAATGTTATAGAACAGTTTCGAATATGGCGCTATATGCTTTGACGGGGGTGGCTCCTATTGATATTAGAATAGATCAATAAATATAGAAAAGAATATGACAGAACTTAAGAGATTGATTACTGAGAAAACGCCAGTTTTTTCCCCTCACTGAGTAAGGAAAAGGTGAAGGAGAAGAGCAGGTCCTGATAATTGAAACGAAAGATGAAAAGGGAGCAGTCTCATATAGAGATGCTCTAAGGAAACATAAGGATATTTTCGAAGAGAACAAACCCAGTGATGTGGTAATAGCTAGATCTAACCGAATAATAATAAAGATGCAGAATCGTGAGAAACTACAAGTAAAGGACAATTTAGAGACAAACAAAGAAACTAGGGATAGGAGGACAATCAAAATGTCCCTTGCCTCCAGTTAGTAAAAGCTTGAATTTTAATATATTTGCACAACGACATTGAATATTTTTAATGCATACAATTATTAATTTATGCACCCCTGTCTTGTATGTGTTTAGGTATGCTTAAGTAATGTGTAAAATATAAAGCAATGTATTGTGTATGTAAAGTGCAACTGTGTAAAAACATAGTATAGAACAATGTCTAATGTATCCGCACAAATGATATTTTATATTTATAATGTATTTGAACACTTGAAAATGTATTTTTACATATGTATATGGTATTATTTATCATGAATCCTTATTTATCCTTGAATGTGCTAAGCGTTGTATAAATATAGTGTGTGTCGCATAATTATGGTATTGTATGAAAATGTATTTGCACAAATGATATTGTACACTTATATTGTACTTGAACACTTGTAAATGCATTAGTACATATGTAAATAGTACTAATAATTACGAATTTTAATTTATCCTTGAATGTGCTATGTGTTGCTTAAATACAGTGTGTGTTGCATAAGAACAGTATTGTATGAAATTTAGCAAAGAGGGCATAAATTCAACATAGAATGTAAAATAGTGTAATATAATGTGTCTTCTGCGCTTTAAAATTTAACTCAATTTACGATTGCCTTCAGTTAGTAAAAGCTTGAATTTTATATGTATTTGCACGGCGACATATATTTTTAATGCAAACAATTATGAATTTTATAATTGATGGCAACCCAAGTAGTGCAGATTGTTTAGCCCAAGCCATGGAGATTGTTTATAAATGAAAAATATTGCGTTATATACAACAATGCACTGAAGAACAGGCGAAAGAAATCCCAAAATCCAAATTGGTGTTTGTCACTCGATGAATTAGATGCATTCATTTCACTATTGTATGCTTGTGGGGCTTTGCTTCAAAAGATCTTTCTGTTTTGAGTTTATGGTCAAATTCCTAGGGACCGACATTCTTTACCGAGACAATGGCTAGGGACATATTCCTGGACATTATGAAGTACTTGCGTTTCGATATGAAGTCAACCATATTTCAAAGACTGCTAACTGATCCATTTGCCCTAGTTTCAGATGTTTGGAATTCCTTTATAGAAAACTGCATCATGTGTTCCAAACCAGGTGTAAATAATACAGTGGATGAACAATTGTTTCCCCATGAAGACTCGATGCCGATTTATTCAGTATATGCCTAAAAAGCCTGATGAATTCGGCATTAAATTTTGACTTTCTACTGATGTGCAGTCAAAATATTTACCGAATGGATATCCTTATTTAGGAAAGGATGAAACAAGGCCAGCTGGAGAAACAGTAGGTGAACATGCAGGTTTTCGCTTGTTTGAACCATACTATAACACTGGAAGAAACCCGACAACGGACAATATCTTTACTTCACTGAAATTAGTTAAAGAAATGAGAAGCGTAGGAATAAGCTGTGTTGGCACAATCAATCGTTCAAAGAGAGAAGTTCATCATTCTTTCAAAAGAACGAGGGATAAGCTATATTCTAGTAAGATTGCTGAGCATGACAATATAACGCTTACATCTTGTGAGGGAAAAAAAGTATAAAAACGTCTTCCTCCTGAGTACGCTACGCCCAACATTGGAAATCACCTCTAATGAAAAGAAAAACCCGAATGTAACGTCGTGGTATCAACTGATGTCGCACTCATAAACAAAAAGTGGCTTTATCTTACCAAGTGAAGAACAAAATATGAATTAACACATTACAAATAAAAACACGTCACTCTTAAACGCTTGAAAACTCAGACTTCGAAGGAAGTCGATCTACTCTACTAAGAGATAATCCACTCAAGCGCTTGTCGGCATCCACTTAAACGCTCCCCCTCTCTCCGCATTCAAACCATCGCTTAAATACAAGCTCATAGAAGGAGGAATGCTTTCACTTCTCTTCAGACGTGACAAGCTGGGAGGGGATTGGTTACATGACACCGAAGTTGTAGATTTGTACAATTCAACCAAATATGGAGTTGATGCTTTGGACCAGATAGCCAGAAAATACTCAGTGAAGTCCTCATCTAGACGTTGGCCAGTTCAAGTTTTTTTTTAATATCCTTGATTTGGCCGCGATAAATGCATGGATAATTTACAAGGAGACAACTGGCAATAAAACCATCAGCCGCAGAGATTTTATTTTGAATACGTATGAAGAGATTTGAAAGATATACGTTTCATAAAAAAAACCTATTTCTAACCAAAAGAGAATTTATGCTTGTGATACCATTTCGCGTAAACGTAAACAATGCGAAATAAATGCATGCAAACGCAACAAAATTGTAAAAACTGTAAAAAGTATGTTTGTGGAACCAGAACAGGTAAAATTAAGAAATCAGTAATCTGTGTTCTCTGTCAAACCGAGTAATGTAAGTAACAAATTTATTTCACTTTAATTAAATTTATTTCGTAATGAAACTATTGTGATGCAATTTATTAAATGTTAACAAATTTCAAAACATCTACACTAATTTTGACTGTCTTAGCACTTTGTTATGTTGTATTATACTTTGTTTACTTGATTTTATTTGCAATTTATTTAAAAATCATTTTATATTTATAATCTTTAATAATGCTTATTATATTTTATATTTATAAGCTTTAATAACGCTTAATATCAGCAAAACGTACGCCTTTCCTTTTATTTGGGACAAGCGGTCAAAATGACCGCTGATCGTAGTTAGAGGTATACAGAAAACGCAGTAATGCTAGTGTTAATATTAGAAACAAAGTATATAAATATACAGTTGCTATTGCATTTGATTTCTGAGAGGCTTCGATAGTGCCGACTGGCAGTTCCCCAGGGACATAATCAGAGGCTTTAATATGAGTCCTTGCCTCCAGAACATTCTGGAAAGCTACCTCCAGAACAGATCTGTAGGATACGAACAGAATGGTATCGAGAAGTCCTATGGGGTGAACAGAGGCTGTCCACAGGGCTCCTGTCGGGGCCCTGTGTTCTGGAATCTGATTTCAAACATAATCCTACTTCGCTTTGAAGATGAGGACTGCGACTTACTGGCCTATGCCGATGATTTCACTCTACTGTTCTCCGGCAACACCAGATCAGAAATAGAGAGCAGGGGCACATATCTCGTAAATACATTTTGTAATATAAGTGACGATCTCAACCTAACTATCTCTAAAGACAAAACACAATGGCATTTGGCAGGGACCTTACTAGAAGATATCCAATTATCAAACTACTCAACAATAATGTTAAATTTACAAAGTCTGTAAAATACCTAGGAATTGCAATCGATAGAAATTTGAACTTTACTGATCATCTAAACCACCTTAACGAGAAAATTTTGAAATTCACAACTGGCATCAAAATAGTAGGTAACGACTATTGGGGCGTCTCATCGGATACCGTTAGGATATGGTACCAAGCTGTTGTAGAACCGAAGATCCTTTATGGTATTCAGGCATGGTACCCTTGTCTCAACACTCACGGAAGCAGAAAACTCACTTCAGTTCAAATGAAATTCTTAGTAAAAATATTAAAATGTTATAACAGTGTTTCAAATACGGCCCTCTACACTTTAACAGGTATCTCCACAATCGAAATAAAAGCTGAACACTTGGTGGATGTCCACAGAATGAAGTACGACCAGTTATAACTTTTTGTGGAGGATAGCTATCTGGGTAATCAAGACTTAGAAGACAAGACCACTCGATACAAAATTGATTCCAGACTATATCCTACAAACTTACGCTTCCTAAAAATAGGAAAAGGCTTTCCCCTGATTAACGAGTCGGATCTGGAGGCCTAAACATATTGTAGCAAGAGAGAAGAACAGGTTGGTCTGGGATACGCCGTCTTCCATAATAATGACATCATACAGACGGAGATGGTCCCTCTCAGAAAACAAAATTCAGTCTTCCAATCAGAGGTCTATGATATAAAGTTATTGCTAGAATGGTTTACAACAACCAAATTTAGTATTAATATATATACAGATAGTCAGGCCGCTTACAAATCTCTCGGTAACATTTATCCGAAGTCTCCCATATCTGCAGATATTCAGTCTCTTCAGAGGAGTTCCTAATCGTATTATAAATGTTGGCTGGGTCAGATCCCATATTGGAATCCTAGAAAACGAAATGGCAGACACCCTGGATGGGATAGCCAATAACCAGAAGATAACGCAAAATTGAGATTTCCCCAGTCAATAGTAAAGAACAACATGTACAAAAGCATTAAGCAGAAATGGCAGGCTCTCTGGGATAACTCAGATAAAGGCAGATATAGATACAATATAATAGGCAATGTTTCCTACGACCTGACTTTCTCAAATAATATACTAAATTACTTTGTTACTGGACAGGGCAGTTTCCCATCTTTTCTTTTCAAAATAGGTAAATTAGACTCCCCCAAACTGTGATTGTGGGGCACTTGGTGATCCCCACCACTACGCAATATCCAGGTGTAACTTTAGTCCGGATTATATAAAACAAAGGAAAAAGGAGACCGTATATAATTACTACAAACGTATTTACAAGAGCAAGTACAATCGGCGCATCATAAAGAAAATATACAACGATCTAAACAAACATTTCTCCTTTATCTTCAGAACCTTTTAATTTTCTTTGGAATCTTTTAACCACCTTTTAATTATTTCTAAAGTATAAGACTATATATAAGACTTAAAAATTCTCAACGTACTGTATATTATGCATAATGTATAATGCAAGCATAGTGAAAGTAAGTGTTGTCCTATGTATAATAAGTGTAATGCACAGTGTTACAAAGTATAAGACTGTACACAAGATTTAAAAATTCTTACCGCACCGTGTATCACACATAATGTATAATGCAAGCATAATGTAAGTAAGTGTTGTTTAATGTATACTAATGTAATGTACAGTATTGTAATGTTTAATGTACAGTATTGTAATGTTTAATGTACAGTATTGTAATGTTTAATGTAAAGAACAATGTATAATGCTTCACGTTAGAAACATGTAACGCACTTAATGTAAAAGTCACAAGACTGTACACAAGTTTTTAAAATGTTTAACGTACCCTGTATCATGTATAATGTACAATGCAGAGCATAATGTATGTAAATGTTGATCAATGTATTATAATGTAACGCACTGTGTAATACTGTCTAGTACTAAAGCATAATATTCACGTGTAAGGTTCCATATGCTGTAAATAATGTACAAAGTACAAGCATAATGAATATTGAATATCGCACAACGTATAATGTAATGAATGATTAAAAATGTGATGAATAATGTAATGAATAATGAAAATGTAATGTTCACTGCAAATGTCTAACTATACTGCAACTAATGATGTATAATGCAAACTGCTTTGTATAAACTTGGATGTATAAGCACGCTGTAGCATGTAAAGAACAATGTACTTTCCCCCACAAATGTATCACCAATCATTGCAATCTCGGGCTTTGTGAGCCCTAAAATCTGTAAAAATGTAACTAACAAGTTTTCAATAAAGTTGGGTATTTGGACCCTGTCTGAGCTCGCTGGGCTTTGCCCCTAGGTCTGATTTTCGCTGTATGTAGATGGAGCTCTCCCCGCTACCCCTGGCCCACAGGCGGCGATAAACCTTACGGGGTTCGCCGGTGGCGTGGGCATTTTCTGTCCCAATATTGTCCATAGTTCCAATATGGCTGCCGCGTTTTTTCGAGCTCATGGATTTTCATTAATTTTTTTTTATGAAATAATATTTGATGCTACAAGTTAATTTATATGATAGAAGGAAGCTTGCAGAATAACCCTGAACAATTTCCGAAGTATAGTTCGTGATATTTAGTGATTTTTGAGCAATTTGGGACTCGAGTGCTCAAGTGCTCAATGCGTTTTAGTGCTGAAGTTTTGTAAATACAGTGATTATGACTTATCTGATGCTGCAAGTCTGGTTTAAATGAACCGGGGACGCATACAGAATATCCCTGAATAACCTTCAAGTTCGTGCTTGCGATTTATAGTGTCTTTTGTGCAGTTACAGGACTTTGTAGCTAAAGTGCTAAGTGTGTGTTTGGATATTTATTGCTTGCGTTTACAGTGCTGAAACCATGCTGAAAGGATCCTACACTCCATAGCGAGAAAAAAAGAAGTTTCCCTCGCTAAAATCGGTGAACTACAAGGTGAGATATTCACTTTTTAAAAGTAGTGCCATTTTTGTTTACAAATTAAGGTTGCCGGGCTCCGCCGTTAAAGGAGATACGTCCTCCCTCCTCGTCGCTCAGAGAGGATCTTGAAGGATTTTTCGACTCGGCGACGGCACGTGTATGGAGGCCCGTCGGGAATTTCTTGTTTCAATTACCTATTGCACAATGTTATAAATAGAAACAGGATCTACAAATGTACTATAGCTATAGCCTTTGACTGCGTCGACTGGCAGATACTTAGAGACATGAATAAAAGTTTAAACATGAGTGATTGTCTTCACAATATCCTGGACAGCTACCTACAGGAACCGTCGGGTATCAGTTGAACGGCATCAACAGATTCTACTGGATTAACAGAGGCTGCCCCCAGGGCTCTTACCTGGGTCCAGTGTTCTGGAATCTTATAACCAACACAATCTTGCTACGCTTTGAGGGGGAGGATTGCGACCTTAATGCCTACGCCGACGATTTTACTCTGCTGTTTTCAGGGAACACTAGGTCAGTCCTAGAAAGAATAGGAGCCCACTTAGTGAAAAAATTCAGCAACATTAGCGAATAACTACAACTGTCTATCTCAACTAGTAAAACTCAGGCAATAGCCTTTGGGAAGGACCTAACCAAGATATACCAAATCATTAAGTTATATAACAATAGTATTAAGTTTACAAAAGCCTTTAAAAATCTAGGTATTATCATAGATAGAAAAATGAACTTTATGGATCAATTGAACTATCTTAACGAAGAAATAATAAAATTCACGATGGGGCCTGAAGAGAGAGGGAAACGCTTACTGGGGTATTTTCTCTGAGACCATTAAGATATGGTACCAAGCGGTGGCGGAATCTAGGATCCTATATGGTATCCAGGAGTGGTACCCTCATTTAAATATTCATGTAAGAAGAAAACTGACATCCATATAAAGGAAATTCCTTGTAAAAATTCTTAAATGCTACAAGAGTGTTTCAAACATGCCCCTATACACTCTGACCGGTAGGCATCGTATGTGGACTGTGTACTATTGTATGTATCAGTGTATAGCGCAAAGTACAATGTAAATGTATAGCGAATAACGAAACTCTGTACATAGTGAATTTAGGATCTGTCGATCCCCATAAATGTATTACCAATCTCTGTAAGAGCTAAAATCTGTACAAAAAAATGTAACTTTAATAAGTTTTCAATAAAGTTGGGTCTTTGGACTCTACCTGAGCTTGCTGGGCTCTACCCCTTGGCCTGTGGCCTTCGCTGGATGTAAATGAAGCTCTCCCCGCTTCCTCTGGCCCACGAGCGGCGATAAACCCTGCGGGGTTCGCCGGAGGCACGGGTATTTTCTGTCCCAATATTGTCGGATTGAGCAAGATCTGGAGTCAGAACCCATTGATGAACTTCTAGAGGGGTACACTTTGGAATTCATACTTAAAATTAAGCAACACATGAACGATATCGACGGTACAGAGGCTGTTCACATATTTTTTAGACGATGTATATTGTATTCACAAAACTAAATTACATAAAATTCTTGTGTTTTAAATGTTCTATTTGACATCCCTTATTCTGAACTATCTTTCGACACCGCAATTTCCAGGATAATAATGCCTTTTGTAGTGTCGGAAGAGGTATTCTATCCCATTCCTCCTGAACAGCTTTCCAGAGTCCTGTAAGGGTTTTGGGACGACGTTTGGATAATGCAGATTTTAAAAGTCCGAAAGCATAAAAATCCATAGGTGATACATCGGGAGATTTAGTAGGGATATCAGTGAAGGGTATGGCCTTGATACCAGTTTTTTGTTCCATTTCTTTTAGGAAATTTACAGTGGATTTTGATGTGTGACTGCTAGCTTTGTCCTCATGGAGTCTCACAGATTGATGGCACTGTGAGTAAAGCCATGGTATTTCATTCAGAAAAATTGGCGATAAAATATGTTCCTGATAGTATTTGGAGTTAATCTTGACATTTTTTTCCACTCTCTTTATTTTTAACTTGCCATTATAAGAAAAACCAGCAACAATCATGAATCCCTTAGAAAAACTTTCTTTCGATTCTTTGAACCATTACTTAAATTTTTTTCTCCCCTTTTATGACAATAAATGGCTCTTTTTGTTGCAGTCATTTAAATACACCCATGATTCATCTATTGTGACAATTTTCCATTTTTCTTTGGATAAGTGTTTCTCATATAGAATTCTGCAGCGTGTCCTGCGTTCAGCGATATGATTTGGAAGAAGACGATGCACATTGCGTTTTTTCGCTTTCTTAAGATTTAAATCAACGTTTATCATTTTGTTTACAGTCGACACCGAGCATTTTAATGATTTTGCAACTGTCCTTTGACTAGGGGGATTTTCTTTTAACATTAAACAACGTACCTTTGCAATAGTCGAAGATGTCAGTTTTTTCGTTGGATACTTGTTTGGAATTTTTGTCCCATTTGAGGCTCCAATTTGACGTTTTTTTTCCTTTCCTCTTGACGATATTACCTATCGGCGCTTTAGATATAAAAAAAACCATGACTCTCGCATCGTTTTTGGATAACGGAGTATGCATATTTCTCTTCGGAAAGAGCATAAATGTAGCCTTCGAACCACTGCTTTGTTAAAAACGCCATTTTGAATAATAGTACAATTGCAATTATTTCTTTTGCAGCAAACGATTTTTTATTACCGCTTACCAAAATCGTCTAAAAAATGTGCGAACAGCCTCTGTATATTAAGGGAAGCAGAGAAGGCAGGTAGGCAAGTGGGAAAAGGCATCACTAAAGCGATAAATAAAAGATGCCTGAAGATATTAATGGCCTGTATAAATGTAGAGAAAAACCACGCGTACCTGACAGCAAAGGTGGAAATTTACGAGAAGATACAGTCCGGAATAGAAGAGAGATGGGAGAGGATGGAAGAAAGTTTGAGTGAAATGAAGAAATTGATCAAGGAAAAATCTTCAGAATACCCAGCGTTGGGGAAGGAAATAGTGGCAGAGGAGGAGCAAGTACTAATAATTGACACGAAGGACGATAAAGGAGCGGTCTCTTATCCCTTTACTCCCCGGTGTTCCACTATGTGGAACACCAAACTTTACTTTTTCTAAAACCGTCAGAATTCGGCGAAAACTAACCAATTTGCTTCATTTTTTTTACTTTGATCTACTCTTTTTGATAATACATGGCAGCATGTCACAAGCCCATACATACCCTCGTTTCAGCAGCGTTATAAAAAAGAGCCATATTTCAGAGCCATAATTTAAAAATCATTTTTAAATACAAAAAAAAAATTGCTATGTTATTTTATTGGCTGTACTATAATCTATTTATTCTATACTATTTTTAATTTTTTATATTGAAACCATAGCAATAACGAAAGATTTTCAAAAGGTGTTCTACGATATGGAACACTGAGAAACTAGAGCGGTTTGCATGTCTCTCTCTGGCGACCTCTCTGTCCAGCTCAGCCAGTTCAAACCGGCCCAACCGGTTTTTCAGAAGGGACTGACGTGCTTCCAAAAATATCACAAAGCAAAAAAAAATAAGTTAGAGAATATTTTTATGTGTAGGAACTGCTTTTGTATATAGGAACTGTAAATATATATTTAAAATCATATAATCAAGTTTTTTTGTTGTGTTTTGGTGTGTGTGTGTGTGTATGCGCGTTTTTTTGGGGGGGCGGGTTTGTTCGCTTCACCTCAATGCTCGCTAAGCCGCACTTTTCAGAGCGCTAGTTTCCCAGTGTTCCAAGTCATGGAACACCCACAAAATCGAAACTGGAAGTGCAATCTTTATGAAATTTTAAGTGTGTACTCCTGTAGACCTAAACATATTGCCTACAAATTTTTATGTCAGAATTTCAACTTTAAAGGGTACTGGGAAGCAAAGGGTTATAGAGACGCACTGCGAAGGAACAGAAGTCTTCGGGGACACGAGACCGAACGATGTCCTCATTACAAAATCAAATATAGAAATTATTAAAATGAGAGACAGGGGAAAACTACAGAAGGTGAAGGAGAACCTAGAAAATAAGACATAAAGGACAAAGGAACAGTGACAATTAACAAGCAGAGAAGGAACAGACTGATAGTGTTTGGTTTACCGGAGGACCTTGACGACAAGAGAATTAAAGAGGAAATAGAGGATAATATAGAGGGCAGAGAAATCGAAATTTAAAAGCTTTATGGGGAAGAATAATCAGTAAAACTTAATTATGGACATAAACAATGCTTCGAGGACGATCCTTCTGAGGAAAACATAGTTCTTGACCTGGTAAGAGTTAGAATAGCTCCATATATAACAATTGATAGATGCTACAAATGCCAGAAATATGGACACATAGCTCCTTTTTGTAAGAACAAGGAAAAATGCGGCGAGGAACATGACACCAGAGAATGTACCTCAAACCAAGCGAGATGCGTTAACTGCAAAACTAATGTGGACCACAGATCCGACTCTAAAGAATGTTCTGCCTTTGTTGCGTATAAGATGAGTCTGCTGGCCAAACAACATGGATAGCACAAATACAAGTCAGTCGGCTATCAAAATAGTTAAATTTCAACAATTGCAGGGCTGCAACTGCACAACTAGTGCATTTTTTCACAGAAAATAACAGATATTGCACTAATTCAAGACATCTATAAAAAAGACCATAAAATAGTTGGTCTTCCATAAAATTGACAACTCTTTAGTTCAAAGGGCTAAACGGCAGCAATAGTCAATTAACCAGACCCTAATTTGCAGTGAAGTAACCGCTTACGCTAATGTCGTAATAATTAATATTTTAGTAAACAGGTAAGAATTTTCTTGGGTTCTCAATAATTTTCACCGACCTCCAACCTTGAAGATGACCTCAGCAACTGGAGCTTTGACTTCCACGATAAATCTGTTATAATGTCAGGAGATTTTAACGCTAAAAACAGTGTGGGGATACCCCAGGAACGACATTAGAGGTGATATAATCCTAGATCTTTGCTCCACTTTGCAGTATAGAATCTATAAACATCCCTATGATATCCCAACCTACCATCTTCAGGGCAAATATGGCTGCCCTGACCTTACGCTGGGCTGAAACGGAAAGTAACTCTGATCACAGATATGTAACATATGAACTAGGATAGAGACAATTAAACAGTCACAAAATAGGTATAAAAGTAAGCACTTTAGTATAATTAAGTAACGACTTGGAAAAGCTACAGAATAATCTAATAGGGTCTCGATGCCTTGGAAACAGTCGAAGACATTGACCGCTTCCTAGTGCTATTTTACAAAGATCTCCACTCCCTATGTGATAAAAATTTTAAAATCGAAAGATGAAGAGGTACCCAAAAGCTGTTGGTGGAATGCCGATCTACGTGTACGACGTAATAAAATAAATGCTTTATATAAAAAATTTAAAAGAACGGAAGATACTAGAATAAAAGTACAATACAACAGAGAGAAGGCGATATATAAAAAAACAAAATTACGGCAGCTAAGAGAAATAGCTGGAAAAACTACTGCAACAGCAATAGGGGAAGCATACGGTCGAACTTTTGATATAGCCAGGGATAATACGTTTAATAGAAATTCCTTAATAGATGTTGGTCTGGAGGGCATGCCACTTGATACCAACTACGAAGACATCTACTTAAAGTTAATCGAGACACATTTCAATATTACGAACGAGCCGACTGTAGAAATAACGAAGAGGATTAACATGACCGGCGAAGAAATAACCTATCAAGAACACAAATAGGCTATTAAGCTTCAGGAGAAGGGGAAGGCTCCCGGCACTGATAGGATAGACCCGAGAATCACCAATTACATACTGTCCAGACCTGATTAGAGGTCTGATGAATAAGTTGTTAGAACTTTGTTATTTCCTAAAATATTGGAAAAAGGCCCAGGTAATTTTCTTTACTAAGAAAAATAAACCTAATAAAAACCCTAAATCCTACCGTCCCATTTTCCTTCTCCAGACCCTGAGCAAAATCTTCGAAAGAATTATCAATTTTAGATTAATTTACTTTTTGGAAAACAGTGGCTATCTCCATACCGATCAATATGGATTTAGAGAGAACAGAAACACGACAATGACCATTGACACGTTGATCAAAAGGATTAATAATAGAAATAAAAACTACAAATACACATTTGCCATTGGATTCGATGGTGTGGACTGGCAGATCCTCAAAGATACAATTAGAAGCTTAACTATCTAAATGTTTTGAAGACATGGACTCATTTATCTCCAGAACAGAGCCGTGGGGTACGAGCTGGACGGAGTTGACAGATCCTATCGGGTAAACAGAGGCTGCCCACAGGGCTCATGTTTTGGCTCAGTACTCTGGAATATAATAGCTAACATCCTACTCAGTTTCGAAGAAAAGGACTGTGGTGTTTTGGCCTACGCCGATGATTTTACACTATTGTTATCTGGGAATACTAGATCTGACCGGGAAAGAAAGGGTACCGACATTGTAAACAAATTCTGCAACATAAGCGATGAACTCCACCTGACCATTTCTATAGGTAAAACCCAAGCAATAGCCTTTGGAAGGGATCTCTCCAAGAGATACCCCATTATTAAAATACTTAACACTAGCGTTAAATTCACAAAAGCCTTCAAATACCTGGGAATAATATAAACCTGACTTTCATAGACCACTTAAATTATCTCAGCGAAGAAATTCTGAAACTTACGACAGGTTTAAAAAGAGTGGGTAACGCCTACTGGGGCGTCTCGTCCGAGACCATCAGTGTTTAGTATCAAGAAGTGGTGGAATCAAAGATCCTTTACGGAATCCAGGCCTGGTATCCCTGCATTAACATTCGCGGACGAAGAAAACTGACCTCGGTGCAGAGAAAATTCCTAGTAAAAATACTACTAGGAATCTCTAATTTGGCCCTATACACCCTAATCAAGCTAAAAGTGGATCATTTACTGGAAATTCATAAAATGAAAAATACTCTATCTTCATAGAGGATAGTTACTTGGGCATTCATGATATAGAAGAAAAGACCACTCGTTTTAAAATTGACTCCAGATCCTACCCAACAAACTTAAGGCTTCAAACAATAGGGAATGGTTTTCCTGTCGCCAGAGGTATGGAAATAGACGTATATACAGATGGTAGCAAAAAAGATGACCAGGTAGGCCTGGGTTACGTTGTTTTTCACAAAAACGAAATAAAAACTGAGATGATACCGCTAAGGAAATACAATTCTGTTTTTCAGTCGGATGTCCTCACCATAAAGAAATTATTGGACTGAATATTTACACTGACAGCCAGGCCGCCTACAAGTCCTTAGGTAATATCTATCCAAAATCCCCAATAGTAGAAAATAATCATAGTCTCTGTAGAAGTGTCCCTGGCCGTGTTATTAACATCGGTTGGGTCAAGTCCCACATAGGTATCGTGGGGAATGAAATGGCCGATTCCCTGTCAGGGATGGCAAACAGCCTAGAGGATAACGATACAAAACTAAGATTCCTCAGTCCTTAGATGCTCTTATACATGTTATGTTTAACTAACAGAAGTGGCAAGTCCAATGGGACAGCTCTGAAAAACGCAGAGATACTCACAATATTATCAGCAACGTATACTACCTGGCCTTTTCGAATAATATAATAATTTACTTCGTCACAGGACACGGCAGCTTTCCGTCTTTTCTTTACAAAATTGGTAAACTTGGCTCCCCTAACTGTGAATGTGTAGCGCTAGGCGACCCCCATCACTAATGACCAGATGTAGCTTCAGCCCAGAATACATAAATACGGATTCTTTTTTCTTTGTTTTAATTACTACAGACGCATTGATAAAAGCAATTATAATCTTAAGAAAATCTACAACAAACTTAACCTACACTACTTATTCATATTTAGCACCTTTTAGTATAACCTGCACACAACCTGTTAGATAGTACAAAATTGCTATTGCACAACGCACAGTGCAGTGAGCTTAGCGAATAATGTAATTTGAATAAAGCATATTGTATAACGTAATGTATAGTGCCCAGTGTAAAAGTAATGCACAATGTATAATGCAATCTATAATATAATGTAATGTTTATTGTAAAGCAAAAAAGTGTTGTATAGTTTCCCACTACTATTTAGTATAACCCTAGAGTATGTATCGTGCCCTATGTAAAATGCTTAATGCACAATGTAATGATTATTGAGATACACGTCTAATATAAAAGAAACATGTGTCAAATGTATAGAATTATTAGTGTATATAAGCATAATGTTTGACGCAATATGTTCAAGGTAATACGTATAGTGTACATTATGAATGTATAATACTTAATATATTGCCAATGTAAAATGTATAATGCACAATGTAGTGTGTATTGAAATGCACGCTTAATGATGCTCGAATATTGTTTATGTATAGTGTAGATATAATGTTAAATATATAGACAATATGTAACGTATACTGTATAAGGTAACACTGAAAGCACTTTATAACGCAAGGTTGTAAACATAACGACGCTCAGCTGTCTGAAATGTCAAGTCTGGAAATAGTACAATATTTAGTTTATGCTAAACTATAAATTTTGGGCACCCAGCTGGGGCTCTTCTGTTCTATCTAAATGTAACCAAGGATACAAGCAAAGATTCAATAGTGGCTTCAAATACTGTAAACAACTTTAATTGTTCCTTTGGTTTCAATAAAGTTCTAAAGTTAGTGTCTTCAGACTCTGCCTGGGCTCGCTGGGTTTGGTCCCTTGGTGTAAGGTCTTCGCAGGAGGTAGATGGAGCTATCCCCGCTCTCTTTGGCCACGGGTGGCGATAAACCCTGCGGGGTTCGCCGGGGCACGGGCATTTTTTGTCCCAAGATTATCGGACATCAGAGGAGACAATCTTAGATCTGTGCTCCACCCTTGACTACAGAATATTTAACAATCCCCATGACATCCCCACATACCATCTTCAGGGCAAGTATGTCTGTCCCCACCTTACGCTGGGATTTAACATGATGGCAGATTTGGTAAACTGGAAGGTCCACGATACGGAAAGCAACTCTGATCACAGGTATGCAACTTATGAACTGGCGGTGGAGCCCATAAAACAGTCTCAAAATAGGTAGAAAAAGTAAATGATTTAACTTTAGAAGTAATTATAATAAGCGCTATAATAAGTAATGATATGATAAACTTAAAGGAAAATCTAACAGGGCGACTATAAGAACTGGAAACAGTGGACGACGCGGACCGCTTTCTAGAGTTATTCTATAAAGATCTACTTACACTATGCGACAAAAATTTCAAAATTAAAAGATCTAGAGATACCTAAAAGTTATGGCGGAATGCCGACCTACGCGTACGACGTAATAAAATGAATGCCCAATATAAAAAAATTAAGAACGGAGGATACAAGAATAAAAGTGCGATACAACACAGAGAAGGATTTATATAAAAACAAATCACGGCAGCAAAGAGGAACAGCTGGAAAAACTACTGTAATAATAGCAGAGAAACATATGGACGTAATTTTGACATTGTCAGAGACAATACTTTCAACAGGAATTCCTTAATACATGTTGCTCTAGAGGGAATGCCAATTGACTCCAACTATGAAGACATTTACATTGAACTAATAGAGACACTTCAATCTCACGAACGAGTCGACTGCAGAAATAACGAGGAAGACTGAATGACCGGTGAAGAGATAAGCCAGCAAGAACTCAAACAGGCAATAAAGCTCCAAGGGAAGAGGAAGGCTCCCGGTACAGATAGAATTGACACGAGAATCACCAAACTACTTGATTAAATACTGCCCAGACTTTATTAAATGAATAATGAATAAGCTTTTAGAAATAGGATATTTCCCAAGATACTGGAAAAAGGCACAGGTGATCTTCACCAATAAAAATAAACTTGACACAAATCCCAAATCCTACCGTTCCACATGCCTTCTCCAGAGTGAGCAAAATCTTCGAAAGAATAATCAACTTTAGATTAACCTACTTCCTGGAAAATAGTGGCTGTCTCTATAACAATCAATTTGGTTTTAGAGAATAGGAATTCGACGATGGCCATAGACACGCTGATTAAAAGGATTAAAAATAGAAACAAAAATAACAAATACACAATAGCCATCGCCTTCGATTTTACTGGAGCCTTTGACGGAGTGGATTGGCAGATCTTAAAAGATACCAGAGATCTAAATATGAGTCCATGCTTAAAAAATATTCTGGATAGCTATATTCTAAATAGAGAGGTGGGCTATGAGCTGGACGGTGTCCTACGGGGTAAACAGAGGCTGCCCACAGGGCTCATGTTTGGGCCCAGTGCTCTGGAACCTTATTGCTAACATCTTATTACGATTCGATGAAGAGGACTGCGATCTTCTGGCCTACGCTGATGATTTTATACTGATATTCTCTGGGAATGCTAGAGAATATCTGGAAAGAAAGGGAACCGACCTAGTGAAAAAATTCTGTAATATAAGCTACGAACTCCACCTGACTGTCTCAATAGAAAAAAAAACCAAGCCATAGCCTTTGGAAGGAATCTCTAAGAAATACCCCACCATTAAAATTCAAAACACCAATGTTAAATTCACAAAAGCATTTAAATATCTGGGTATAGTCATAGACAGAAACCTGAGCTACATAGATCACCTAAACTACCTCAACGAAGAAATCTTGAAATTTACAAGGCATAAAAGTAGGGCAATGCCTACTGGGGCGTCTCATCAGAGACCATAAGAGACTTGTACCAAGCCGTGGTGGAATCTAAAATCTTATATGGAATTCAAGCCTGATATCCATACCTTAACAGCCACGGTCGTAGAAAACTGACATCAGTACTGAGGAAATTTCTGGTAAAAATATTGAAATGTTATAAGAGTATCTAATATGGCCCTGTATACCCTTACAGGAATTCCCCCAATCGAGTTAAAAGCTGAACACCTACTGGAAATACACAAAATGAAAAACGAACAGTACTCTATTCATAGAGAACAGTTACATAGGTATACATGATATAGAGGAAAAAACCAATCGTTATGAAATAGACTCCAGATCTTACCCCAAAAATTTAAGACTACAGCTGATAGAGGATGGTTTTCCAGTCGCCAATAATATGGAGATAGATGCATACACAGATGGTAGTAAAAAGGAGGAGCAGGTTGGCTTGGGTTACGTGGCCTTCCATAAAAATGAATAATAAAAGACCGAGATGATCCCGTTAAGGAAGCAGAATTCTGATTTTCAGTCGGAGGTCCTCGGAATAAAGAAGGTACTGGAATGGTTCATGGCATCAAAATATAATAGTATTAATATCTACACAGATAGCCACGCTGCCTACAAATCCATAGGAAACATATGTCCAAAATCCCCAATAGTTGAAGAAAATCATAGTCTTTGCAGACGTGTCCCTGGCCGTGTCATTAACATCGGTTGGGTCAAGTCCCACATAGGTATCGTGGGAAATGAAATGGCTTCCTCAATTGCAGGGATGGCTAATAGCTTAGAGGAAAATGACTTAAAACTACGATATCCCCAGTCCCCTGTCAAAAATAACGTATAAAAGCATACAACAAAAATGGCAGGCCCAATGGGACAGTTTAGGCAAGAGCAGGCAAACATTTATCATTGTTAGTAATGTTTCATACGACCTGGCGTTTATTAATAATTTATTTCGTTACTGGTCAAGGCAGCTTCCCAACCTTTATATACAGAATTGGCAAACTGGGTTCTCCGAATTGTCAATGTGGGACACCAGAAGACCCCACCACTATGTTATGACCAAATGTAGTTTTAGCCCAGACTACATAAAGCAAAGAACAAAAGAATCCCTAACCAATCATTATAGACGCATTGTCTAAAGTAATAACCTTAAGATAATCCAGAAAATTTTCAATGAACTTAACCAACACTACTCTTTATATTTAGCACCTTTTAGCTGTTTACTATTTTTGTGACATGGGGTGCATAGACTGTGCATAACTTGTAATATCGTATAAAGTAGTAATTGTACAAAGCTTAACGAAAAGCATAATGAATAATGTAATCTGTATAAAGTACAATGTAATGTACAATGTATAAAGTAAATGCATAACGCATAGTGTAAAATGTAAGTAAAGTAATGTACAACGCACAATGTAACAAGCATAATGTATATTGAATAATGTAATGTATATTGTACAATGTAAAAGTATAACGCATAATGTAATATGTATATCGCATAGTGTATAATGTAACGAATAACGCTCAATGTAAAATGTAAATTAATGTACAACGCACAATAATATAAGTAGAATGTATAATGTAATATGTATAGGCGTAATGTATAACGTATAATGTATAGCGCATAACGCACAGTATACTGTAATGCTTAATGTACAATGCACAATGTAATAGGCAATTGTATAACGCAACAAGTATAAAGTATAGTGTGCTGTGTGACGTATAATGTAACCGAATAATGTATGATGTAATATATAAAGCTGTACATAACTAGTAATATCGCACACAATAATAGTACACAACGCAAAAGTAAAGATATAAAGTATAATGCAAAAGAAATATGTTGTATATAATGTACATAACTAGTAATATCGTACACAGCAAAAATGTAAATGTATAATGTAAGGAATATCGTATAATGTAATGTAAAATGCAATGTATAATATATTAGGTAATATTGTAATCACTGTAATGCATATGCCTCTAAATGTCAAAGTATGAAATTACGTATCATGAAATCTGTTAAATTACAAACTCTGTACGCCCATCTGAGGCTTTTTCGCTATGTCCTAATTTCTTATCGGTGCAAACATTAAGAAACTGGAACCAGGATTTATGTAAGAATCATCAGTGGCATCGAATGTTGTATACAATTATAATGCACTTATAGTTTCAATAAAGTTAGGGTCTTCGGACTCTGAGCTCGCTGGGCTTGGCCCCGTGGTTAAAGGTCTTCCCTGGAGGTAGATGGAGCTATCACCGCTCTCTTCGGCTTACGGGTGGCGATAAACCCTGCGCGGTTCGTCGTGGGCATGGGAGCCGGCCGAGCCGGTCCATGATTCAGAAGTCCAGCCGGCCGGCCGAAACTCCTAAATTTCCTTCCCCCTCTTGTGCCTGCTAGGTGGTCATTTTACCAATCGTTCAATGTCACCGCACAGTTATCTTTTCTGTTTATCTTCTATTATTGTCTAGAACCTGTCCCCGCGTACTTTATAACCGGATGCTGAGAGGGGGCTTTTGGAACTGGTGCACAATTTTAGCATAGTTCTTTCTGTCCAGTCGCTTTCATTTTGAGATCTAGTGCATTCAGATTACATTTTTAGATATTACTAATTTATTTTATTTTTAAAATGAGTAGATATCGTAAAGTTTTGATCCAGGAAGAAATAGATGCGATCCTCTTTGCGGACACAGATGAGTCAGATTTAGAATTAGAGGATGATGATCGATGGGGTGAAAATAGCAGGCTTGAAAATGACGAAAACAATTTAGATTTAGAAGTTGAAGATTTGAATGACAGTGCAATAAGTGATCAACTTGAGGATAATAAAATTGAAAACATCGGTTGCGTTAATTGTGTAGAAAATACAAAAATGGATTTTACAGAATTTTTCTGTCATGCTGGTCCAGTTCATAATTTACCTGTAGTATCAAGTCCTCTCCAATTTCTTAGGCTGTTTATGACTGATCAAATAATGGATAAAATACGTATAAACACAAATAAATATGCAGAATTTTGTGCAAGAAAGCGTGGATTTGAAGATGCTGCCCGGTCTCCTATAGACAATATCAAAGAATTATGGACATTTTTTGCTGTGTAATTAATTATGAGCATAAATCACCTTCCTAGAATTTCCGATTACTGGTCATCGAATCCTATTTTAGGAAATGAAAGAAAAAAAAATGAGCCGGAACAAATTTAAGAAAATAAAACATTATTTACACTTGTCTGACAGGGAGTCCGAAAAAAACACATGAAAATTTCACATACACTCAAAAATTGGAGCCTCTTATGTCTGAATCGAAAGAAAAAAGTCTCGAGCACTTTCACCCATATAAAGAAATTTCAATTGATAAAGCTTTGGTGAAATTTAAAGGCAGGCTGGGAATAGTTCAGTACATGCCTCTAAAACCCGATAAAAGAGGTTTAAAATTATGGATGATGTGTACGTCCCATTTAGGATACACGCTGAACTTTGAACTGTACAGTGGAAAAAATTGAAAAACGGAAAGATCAGATAAAGGACTTGGATATGATGTCGTTCATCATCTCACGAATTCATTAAAAAATAAAGGTAATGACCGATTTTTTTACAAGTGTTGACCTAATGATCGATTTGCACAAAAAAGGATTAGGGGCATGTGGTACAGTTATGACCAACAGAAAGAAAATGCCAAGTGAGATTAAAAATCTTAAATTGAAAAATAGTGAAAGTAAATCTTTTCAATGCGTACAAATTTCTAATTTGCTGTGTACAGTATGGTTCGATAAAAAACAGATCACCATGCTGTCTACGAATGTAAAAAATAACATCTGCAAGGTATTTAGAAGAAAAGGAGCTGAAAAACATCTTGTTCCCTGTCCCTCTTTTGCTATGTATAATAAAAATATGGGTGGTGTTGATTTAGCTGACCAACGTCGAAAATGTTTTACATCAGCTAGAAAATCATGTAAGTGGTGGGTCTATTTGTTTTCCTTCCTTTTAGACACAGCTGTGAATAATGCATATATTATTTATCTAACTACCAACTGTCCATTGCCAAAGCAAACATTTCAATTGTATGATTTCAAGCTGAAAATCCTTGAAGAATTGGGAAATAATATCAATTCACAGAAAAGGAAACGTTTTTCTAAATGAGATGATTCCACTGTTCATCAGCATATACGTCAAAAAATAAACGGGCGCAAGCGCACGTGCGTTTCCTGCAGAAAAAGTGGAAGGAAAACACCTTCTGGAGGACAAGTCGAAAGTTCTTGGGAATGCAGCATGTGCAGATTGTGTCTATGCAAAATTTGTTTTTCATAATTTAAGACCATTTCTGCATACGTATCACCCAATGATGTTGATATTTCTTTGTAGTAAATATATGAAACTGAGGGTGGTACTACATATAAAAAAACTTTTTATCTGTACTAAAAATTATAAATACACAAAATTCAAATAAAAAGTTACTATAGCGTGAACATCTAACAATATTATAAAAGAAATAATTTCAGGCGAAGCTTAGTTGCACTTTTTGAAACAGAAAAAAACCCCACTAATCTTTTATTGAATAAATGGCACTTTTCTCATGAGGAATATGAAAGCAAGATACCCGAATGTTAAGTCAGTTAAAATTATGGATAAGAAAAGACAAAATATGAAGATTAATTTTATATGTTCTATTAAAACTCATGATAGTAGTGCAGTGACGCACCCAGGATATTTTCTTGGGGGAGCCGAGATGAATGGGTAAAAATATAATGCATGAGGGGGGTGAGATGAACGTATAAAAATATTTATAATGCAAAATCAATATTTCTACTTCTTTGGGGGCTGGCAGGGCCCCCTGGGCGCCCCCTACGTGAGTGCGCCACTGTAGTAGTGATAGACGTTTTTTCAAGAAAATAAAAAAAAACTCAAGTGATACCCCCTTTTTAACACCCCCCCCCCCCCCCCATCTATGTTAGAAAAAAATGAACGGTAGGTGGGAAATCCAAGATTTTACGAAGGTAACAAGCATCTACTTTTTATCTCAAATGCTGTGCCACTCTTTCAGCTAGGATTTTTTTTGGGGGGATAAAAAAAATCATCTTTTAATTTTTTTTTATAGCTTTCTTGTATTTGCAACCTAAGACAATTATCGCTTTTATCACCGTTTAGCTGCACTTATATGAAAAATGTAAATTTTCATTACCAAAAAATTTGAAACATTACCACTATGTGTGTTATATGAAAGATTAATAGTGCATGGTTTTGACATATCAGTATTTATTTCAATATAATATTGCTATAATATATCTTTTATCGTTTAAAAATTAAATTTCATTTTATAAAATTTTTCATTTAAAAATGGCATATACTGGAACATTAATCATTTGTAATTATTAACAGTTTATTGGAAAAGTTAAATAAAATAATGCCAAAAGTTTATATATACACTGCTGGCCACTGTAAATACAACACCCTGAAGGAAACATGCAAATAACATGAAATTTACAACATGCATTAGCGGAGGTGAGATATGCAAATGATTAGAATTTCAGCGCAGACGCACATCACGCGCGCCTGTGGCACCACTTCAAAGCGCTATTTAAGACTTGGAGATTTCGACGATTTCAAGCTCCGCAATTGTGTTTTTCTTGTGGTTTTTTCAAAAAAATGATCAATTATGCCTCGTCGAAAACACCGATCATCTTTTGATCAAGTATTCGAGTTCGACAGAGGATAGTGGCCTACCGAGATTGTGGATTATCTTTCAGGGAAATCGGTAGTCGTGTTGGACGAAACCAAACAACTGTAATGCGGATATGTGATCGTTGGATGCAGAAGGGTACGACGGACCGGCGTGTTCGATCGCATCCACCTCAGCGCACCACTTCACGTGATGACAGGCAAATTGTGCGCATGGCAGTGACGGATCGCTCAGTCACATCACGAACCATAGCACAGCACATGCAGTCTGTAACGCATCATCCAGTGTCTGCGCGTACCATTCGACGCTGTTTACAGCAGAGAGGTGTCCGCAAGACGTCCATTGCTTTGTCTACCCTTGACGCAGAACCACAAACGTCTCCATCGCCAATGATGCGAGGACAGAAGGATTTGGACGGCAGAATGGAATGAAATTGTCTTTACTGACGAGTCACGCTTCTGTCTGCAACACCACGATGGTCGCATTCGAGTCTGGAGACACCGTGAAGAGAGGATGCTGAACAGCTGCGTTATGCACCGCCACACTGGTCCTGCACCGGGTATTATGGTATGGGGCGGTATTGGATATCACTCTCGCACACCTCTAGTACGCATTGCCGGTACTTTAAACAGCCAGCGCTACATCTCCGAGGTGTTGGAGCCAGTTGTCCTTCCTTACCTTCAGGGCTTGCCCACAGCCATATTTCAACAGGATAATGCGCGACCACACTTGGCACGCAATGTCCAACGGTTCTTCGTGAATCGCCAGATTGAATTGCTTCCCTGGCCGCCTCGCTCTCCGGATCTTTCGCCGATAGAAAACATGTGGTCCATGGTTGCTCTACGATTGACCCAGATTCCATCCCCAGCTGCCACAGCAGATCAACTTTGGCAACGTGTGGAAGCTGCTTGGTCTGCTGTACCCCAAGAACTCATCCAAAGTCTCTTTGAATCAATGCCGAGGCGTGTGGCAGCGGTGATCTCCAACAATGGTGGCTACTCTGGCTACTGATTTTGGCAGGAACCACACTTCACAGAATTCTATAAATTTAATCATTTGATACTTGGTCAACATGTTATCTACAAAATAAATTTTGCTGTGATATCTCTTGTCTTTCTTGGTGTTGCAATTTGGGTGGCCAGCAGTGTATATCCTCAATTTTACCAAAAATAGCTTTCTTTAGATACGTAGACGACATTTTCATTGCTCACGAGGTTAACTGTAACTTTGTTCCTACTTTTTATCCAGATAATATAAAACTCACTAAGACCGAACAAAACTCCAATAATGAAATAAACTTTTTGGATGTTACCATTACTTTATCAAATGGCACTGTTTTTGCATTTTCGATAAACGAGATATGTACGACTTTGAAATAAACCGTCTATGCAATTGGAATACAGCCTTACTTTCAAATGTAAAGCGTAATATAGTAAACAACTACTTAATTCGATGTGATAGACTATGTGGACCTAGGACTGAGATGAGAAATAAAGTTAAGAACTTCATTGAACTAGCTATACAAGCGGAATATCCAGCAGGCTTTCTGGTGGATATACTATGGCATTATTTCGGACGTATTGATATCCTTAAACACTTTGACTTGAGAGTATAGTATAGATTTTTACCTATTGTTTTAAATTTTTAATAAGTTTTTTTTTTTAAGACAGTTTATAAATTGTGGTATTTTTAATTGTATGTTTTTTCTATGCTTTTTCTAAATACATTTTTAATTACTGATTTTAGTAAGGTAGTTTTTAGAGATCTTATGACATTGTCACTTTATTATAGTATAAAACTTCAACTTTTGTCTCACTTTTTCTATTTCTTGTTTTAAACTTTTTGAAAAGTTTTAAATTTTCTAATTGATGTATGACGAATGGTGGGAAAGTTTTAGCTATGTAAAAAGATCTTTCAACCAGGATAGAGGGATCTTAATCCCCCCCCTCACGTCTTTTTAAATGCATCAATTTTCGTTTTTGTTTCAAAATTTCCTTTTTGCTTCAGAAATTCACTATCCTTTTTTAACTTATCTTGGTGTATCATTATATCATTGTTTTAATTTATATTTATATATATATATATATATATATATATATATATATATATATATATATATATATATATATATATATATATATATATATATTGTGTGTGTGTGTGTGTATAGAATTTAATACGTTTAAATGAACCAAATTAAAGTAATATACTAAACAGACTTCTTGTTCAGTATGTGGTAAAAATATTCATTTCAAATCAGATAAAAAAAAGACGGTGGTAATATACATTCAATCACTTGCACATTTCTGCTTTCCGTTAGAAAGATGGCCTCACGTGTACCTCTCTTTCACTTAATTTGTCAACCTCTTGTCTGTCACCCCACCTTGACAAATTTCAGTACAATAGTCAGAATGTTCTGTGGGGGAAGGAAAAGTGGATTTCAGTGTTGGGCCGGTTCGCTCTTTTGGGGTAACCTGCAAAATGGGCCTCCGGTCGTTAGAGGGTTAAATGTGGACCGCAGATCCGATTCTAAAGAATGCCCTGCTTTTGTTGCGTATAAGATGAGTCTGTTGGCGAATCAACATGGATATCTTAAATACAAATCAGTCTGCTTTTATTTGAACAATTTTTAATCTCAACAATTGCAGGGCTGCTACTGCACAATTTGTGCATTTTGTTATAGAAAATAGATATAGCATTAATCCAAGACATCTATAAAAAGAAAAAATAGGTCTCCCCTCTAACTGGCAATTCATCTCTAAGGGCCAAACGGCCGCAATAGTTATAATAAATCAGACCTTAATATGTAGTGAGTTAACAGCTTACGCTAATGTTATAATAATCAATATTTTGGTGTATCAGGAAAGTCTTTATAGGCTCCCAATATTCTTCAATGATTCTTCTCCAAGACAAGTCTGTTATAATGTCTGGAGACTAATGCTAAAATAGAGTGTGGGGATACCCTAGGAACGATATCAGAGGGGACAATCGTAGATCTGTGCTCCCCCCTGGACTACAGGATTTTTAATAATCCCCATGACATCCCCACCTACCATCTTCAGGGCAAGTATGGCTGCCCCGACCTAACACTGGGTTCTAACATGACGGCAGATTTGGTAAAGAACTGGAGGGTCCATAATACGAAGAACAATTCTGACCACAGGTACGTAACTTACGAACTGAAGGTGGAGGCCGTCAAACAGACCCCAAATAGGTATAAAAGTAAACATTTTATCGTAACTAAACTAAGTAATGATATGAAAAAATTACAAGAAAATATAATAGGGCGACTAGATGGTCTGGAAACAGTGGACGACGCGGACCGCTTTCTAGAGTTATTCTATAAAGATCTACATACACTATGCAACAAAAATTTTGAAATTAAAGGATCTAGAGGCATACAAATGTTACTATGGTGGAATGCTGACCTACGCGTACGAAGCAATAAAACAAATGCCCCCTATAAAAAATTTAAAAGAACAGAAGATATTATATTGCACTTTTATTCTAACAGGGAGAAGGCTATATACAAAAAACAGATAATGGCAGCAAAGAGGAACAGCTGGAAAAACTTTTGTAACAGTGAAACATACGGGCGAACTTTTGACATAGCCAGGGACAATACATTCAACAGGAATTCTTTAATACATGTCGCTCAAGAGGGCATGCCACTCGACTAACTATGAAGATATTTATATTAAACTAATAGAGACACACTTTAATCTCACGAACGAGTCGACTGCAGAAACAACGAGGAGGATTGACATGACCGGTGAAGAGATAAGCCAGCAAGAGCTCAAACAGGCAATCGAGCTTCAGGGGAAGAGAAAGGCTCCTGGAACAGATAGAATCGACCGAAGAATCACCAACTACTTGGTTAGATATTGCCCAGAATAGATTAAAGGATTAAAGAACAAGCTGTTATAACTAGGATATTTCCCAAAATATTGGGAAAAGGCCCAAGTGACCATCTTTACCAAGAAAAACAAACCTAACACAAATCCTAAATCCTACCGTCCCATATGCCTACTCCAGACCCTAAGCAAAATCTTTGAAAAAATCATTTTAGATTAACCTATTTTCTGAAAAATAGTGGCTGTCTCCATATCAATCAATTTGGTTTTAGAGAAAACAGAAAAACGACGATGGCCATAGACACGCTTATTAAAAGGATAAAAAATAGAAATCAAAACTACAGATATACAATAACCATTGCCTTCGATTTTAGTGGAGCCTTCGACGGAGTGGACTGGCAGATCCTAAAAGACACCAGAGATTCAAATATGAGTCAATGCCTACAAAATATTTTTATAGCTATCTTCAAAATAGAGTGGTGGGTTATGAGCTGGACGGAGTGGAAAAATCTTACGAGGTTAATAGGGGTTGCCCACAGGGCTCATGTTTGGAATCTAACTTCTAACCTTATTCTAATACCATTTGATGGAGGACTGATCTTCTGGCCTACGCTGATGATTTCATACTGATATTCTCTGGGAATGCTAGAACAGATTTGGAAAGAAAGTGTACCGACCTAGTGAATAAATTTTGTAATATAAGCGACGAACTCCACCTGAGAATCTCAATAGAATAAAACCCAAGCAATAGCCTTTGGAAGCGATCTCTCCAAGAGATACCCCATTATTAAAATACAAGTTAAATTTACAAAAGCATTCAAATGCTTGGGTTTAATTATGGACAGAAACTCGAGCTTCATAGATCACCTAAACTACATCAATGAAGAAATCTTAAAATTTACAACGCATAAAATGAGTGGGTAAGGCCTACTGGGGCGTCTCCTCAGAGACCATTAGAGACTGGTACCAAGTTGTGGTGGAGTCTAAAATTCTATACGGAATACAAGTCTGGTATCTACGCCTTAACAGTGACGGTCGGAGAAAACTGACTTCAGCACAGAGGATATTCCTTGTAAAAATACTGAAGTGTTACAAGAGTGTTTCTAACATGGTCCTGTATGTCCTGACAGGAATCCCCCCAGTTGAGTTAAAAGCGGAACACTTACTAGAAATATACAAAATGAAATACGAACAGTACTCTTTTTATAGAGGACAGTAACATAGGCACCCATGACATAGAAGAAAAAACAGTTATGAAATAGACTCCAAATCCTACCCAAAAAAATCTAAGGCTACAGATAATAGGGGATGGATTTCCTGTCGCCAACAGCATGGACATAGACGCATACACAGATGGCAGTAAAAAGGAGGACCAGGTTGGCTTGGGCTACGTTGCTATCCATAAAAATGAAATAATAAAGCCGAGATGATCCCGTTAAGGAAACAATTCTGTATTTCAGTCGGAGGTCCTCGCAATACTAAAGGTATTGGAATGGTTCATATCATCAATCCATAATAATATTAACATCTACAGAGGCAGCCAGGCTGCCCACAAGTCCATAGGAAACATTTACCCAAAGTCTCCAATCGTAGAAAAAAATTCATATACTCTTTGCAGATGTGTCCCTGGCCATGTCATTAACATCGGTTGGGTCAAGTCCCACATAGGTATCGTGGGAAATGAAATGGCTGACTCACTCGCAGGGATGGCTAATAGCTTAGAGGACACTGACATAAAACTAAGATATTCCCAGTCCCTTGTTAAAAACAAATGTATAAAAGCATTCAACAAAAATGGCAGGTCCAATGGGACAGCTCAGAAAAGGGCAGACAAACTTATATTTTTAGTAACGTATCATACGACCTGGCCTTTTTTAATGTAATAATTTATTTCGTCACTGATCGAGGTAGCTTTCTGGCCTTTCTACACAAAATTTGCAAATTGGGTTCTTCGAACTGTGAATGTGGGGCACTAGGCGACCCCCATCACTATGTCATGACCAAATGTAGTTTTAGTCCAGAATACATAAAACAAAAAACATAATCTCTAATCAGTTATTACAGACGCATTCATAAAAGTAATTATAACCTTCAGATAATCAAGAAAATTTGTAATAAATTTAACCAACACTACTTTTATATTCAGCACCTTTTAGTTGTTTATTATTTTTGTGACACAGGGTACAAAAATTGTACAAAATGTGTTATATACAACACATTTCAATACCTTATATACAAGGTTTAAAATTAAGCTTTGGAATACGCCTCCAAGTAATATAATGAAACCTTGTTCTCCCCGGATGGGGCTGTTAATCACTCAACCTACTTAAACCCACATTACTCTTTAATTTTCTTTTTTAGTGCCTGTGTTGCTGATCTTGTGCTACAGCAAGGGTACTTAACTCGTAGTATTGTATAAAGTATTAATGTACAACGAATATTGTAATATGTATAAAGTATAATGTTCAATGTAGTGTATAAAGTAGAAAGCAACGTATAATGTAATGTTAATGTAAAAGTAGTATGTGTTGTATATAATGCATATAATGTACCTGTGTTGCACTCTGTGCGCCCGCTTGGGGCACTTCATGTCTTTTCAGGAGACAGTAAGGGCCTGTTCACATGGGTCCGTTGCGTGGCGTTGCGTTGCGTTAAGGAAAAGATAACGTTGACACGAAAATAAACCAATCATAGGCCTCCAAACGATTAGCAATGAAGTTTTTAACGCCTATGACTGGTTTATTTTCGTCTCAACGTCATCTTTTCCTTAACGCTACGCAACGTACTCCTATGTGAACAGGACCTATCGCTTGTAAGTCTAAATAAAGCTATAAATAACCTCTAATATTGTATATAGTAGTAATGTATAACGCAATAAGCATATGTATAATGTACATTATATTATACTTTAAACAAAGTATGATGTATAATGAATATTGTATAATGTAATGTATAATGCAAAATGTATAAAGCAACGCATAATGTATAATGTAATGTTATATACAACACGCATTATGTTTACAAGTATACAACGTAAATAAGGTTTAAAATTATGCATTGGAATATGCCTCCAAGCAATATATAACAAATCCTTGCGCGCCCGGTGGGGCTGTTGCTCAACTGTCTGAAATGCCAAAGTCTGAAGTTATGTATTACCAAAGTTATGTCAAATCACAAACTGTGCGCCCAGCTGGAGCTTTTTGTTCTGACCTGATTTGCTTATCAGTGTAAACAATGATCAATTGTAACCAAGGATTTATGTAAAGAATCAACAGTGACTTCGAATGTTGTTTATAATTGTAATGTTCTTATGGTTTCAATTAAGTTAGGGTCTTCGGACTCTTACCAAGAGGCCAAGCCCAGTGAGCTCAGACAACGGTCTTCGCTGGAGGTAGATGGAGCTATCCTCGCTCTCTTCGGTCTACGGGCGGCGATAAATCCTGCGGGGTTCGCCGGGGGCGTGGGCATTTTTTGTCCCAAGATTGTCGCACTCTTAACAAGAAATAGTCTTTCCTCGGAATAAAGTTCTCCGAATGGCACATGGGGATGTGGAAGGCATTTCCGCCAACACCGCTTGTGGAATGCATTGCCGACATCACAATAGTTAAAGACTATAACGCACACATGGGTAGTGTTGATAAGTCGGATATGCTACGATCGTTCTATGATAGATAGGAAATCAAAAAAGTGGTAGCATCGGCTCTTTTGCTATGTTGGAAATAATATTGTGGGAGAAGAAGAGATTACGCAATGCTCATTATACTTTCGCATAACCAAATATAAGAGCTGTACATACTTGGCCGAAAGCGGTGTGTGTTCGGCCGTCGCCTGTAAGGTACGAATAAAGTTAGTTATGTTTGACTATCGATCTATTTCTTTCCCGAACCGACTGATATTTAAGTACGCAACATTTTGGCATCCCTGCCGGGATACGAGTATTATTCCGATAGTCAAATTAAGTTAAACTAAAATACATTTTATTAAGGAATGGAAAATACGTCAAAACCAGCAAAGCCGAATGTGAATTTAGACAACGCCAGACAGCAACGAAAGTCATGTAGAGCATCATTTACAAGAACTGTAAATAAGTTAGCAGAATTGATTGCTGAAGATAAACCTGACTTAGATAACATGGAAATGCTGTTGGATAAATTATTGGAAAAACAAAAAATGCTAAGAAGTGCTGAAGAGAAGTTTAGAATTATTGCAATTAAAAGGCTGCACGCAAGATGAATACGATAAGGAGTACGAAGCAGCCATGGATTATTACGGAAAGGTATTTGAGATTAAAGTGAAGTGCAACAGAATTAAAGCAAACCTAAATATGAGCGCTGAAAGTGGTGTTAAGTCTTCAGAAGCAAGGACTGTTGCAAAACAGAAATTACCAGAAATTGAGCTTATGAAGTTTGATGGAGATCCAAGAAACTGGCTCACCTTCTGAACTCAATTCAGCAAAATTAATGAAGATAAACGAATTGATGTGCGTCACAAGTTCCAGTATCTATTGCAATCTACAAAGCCCGATTCAGTAGCAAGACAAATTGTCATGAGTTTTCCTGCAACTGAAACAAACTACGGAAAAGCGGTCAGCTACTTAAACTAGAGATTTGGCAAGGAAAGTACTTTAATACAGATTTAAGTACGTGAATTATTGAAGCTTGTTATAAAGGACAGAACACAAATGAACTTGATGGAACTATACGATAAACTACAAACGCAGCTACGTGCATTAGTGTCTTTGGGCGTCACACAAGATAAGTTTGCTTATATGCTCTTTCCCCTCATCGAATCAGCACTCCTCACGGATTTAATAAAGATATGGGAAATGAAGAGAAACTTGTATTGAAACAGGTAAGAGTGATTTAGATTTATTAATGCATTTTGTAAAAAATGAGGTGGTAACAGTTCAGAATTAAAATGACGCATGATACTTTTAGTTCAGAAAAAACTAATGTTAAGAAAAATAAGTACTCTGAACAAAAACGTGGTATACCGACTACATGTGCACTGCTTAATGCTAATATCAAGAGTAGTAGTAACGCTAGTGAAAATTTAAATAAGTTTAAAAAGTTTGAGTGTATTTTTTTGTGAGAAATCACATACGTCAGAAAATTGTAATGAAGCATCTTCAATGAGTTTGGATTGTAAAAAAGATAGTTATAAAAAAGAATGCCTGTTTTGTATGCTTGAAAAGAAATCACAGGGCTAATCAGTGTAAGTCAAAGCATAGGTGTCCCATTTGCAAAAATAGACATTTCGTGATTTTATGTCCAGATTTAACAAATAACAAAGTTGATAATATCTCGAACGTAGATGGAAGCGAAAACAAAACAAACACTCTTAGCAATCATGTTGATATGTAAGATGTATTTTTACAAACTATTGTAAGAATTCAGAATGGTTCCAAGCAAATGCTTATTCGAGCTGTTTATGATAGTGGGTCTATGAAATCTTATTTGTGAAGATGTTGCTCAAAGTATGAAATGTAAGTGCATTGCAGAAACGAAAATTAAGCAATCTCTGGTGGTGTTGAAACCCCTGAAAGTGTATATAGAAATTATTTAATTGAATTAAGTGATATTGATGGTAGAAATAAGTGTAAATTAAAAGTACTTGGTCAAAACCGTATTTGTTCTGAAATTAAACAGGTTCCATGTGGTCCTTGGTTGCATAAACTAAAGTTACGCGGAATAAAATTAAATGATTTAAAATAATAAATTGGGGGTTAATAAAGAAATAAAATTGTTAATTGGTGTAGGCATTGCTGGAAAATTGTTAACTGGAAAAATTGTGAGTCTCAAATGTATCTATAGCCGTAATGCCACAAAATTGGGATGGACTTATGGGAAAATTAAATGCAAATCCTGGCACAGAGCCAAATTCTGAGAGTTCAGCTTCCCTTATTTCGTCTGTTTGTAAAGGATCGTTGTATAAGTAATCTTTGGAATCTGGATGTTTTGGGGATTGCTGAACCTTCGCTAAGCAAAACTAAAGCTCAGGAGGATACCCAGAAATATTTTGAAGAGACTTAGTGAGGGGCTATACGAAGTAGCATTGCCTTGGGTTCATGACAGTTCACTTTTACCCGATAACAAAATAAATGCTGAGAAATCTATGTTAAGTGCCAAAAGAAAATTAACAAATTCTGGAAAATTTAACGATTACTGTAATGTTTTTGAGGACTGGTTAGCTCTTGGCATAATTAAAAAGACACCAAATGATAAACTAAGAGGTGTTCATTATTTGCCTCATAGGGCAGTGATTAAAGAAGCTAGTACTACGAGTATTAGGCCAGTTTTTAATGCTAGTTCCCATTTACCAGGCTTCCCATAATTAAACGAGTGTTTGTCTACTGGACCAAATTTAATTGAAACGATCCCATCAATTTTAAATCGTTTTCGTATGAATTACGTAGGTGTTACCTCTGATATTGAGAAGACGTTCTTGCAGATCGCAATAAGAGAAAAGGATCGCGATTTTTTTTAAGGTTTCTTTGGTTCAGTCGAGAAAATCGGGATCTGGTGGAGGGATATCGGCATCGAAGGGTAGTATTTGGCATTACGTGCAGCCCATATTTATTAAACGCAACTTTACAGTATCATTTGAGTAAGGTTCCGGAAAATTTAAAACACACCGCAGATATACTGAAAACAGCTTTCTATGTAGATAATTGTGTGACAAGTTTGAAGTCTGAGCTCGAAATGAAAAAGTTTCTTAGAATCAAAGGCAATTATGGCTTCAGGTCATTTTAATCTAAGATGTTGGAATTCGAACTTAAGTAGTGAAATATTTGAAGAGGTTCCTTCCACAAAGGAAAGTGTACCTCTCTTGGGCCTTGTATGGAATACATATACTGATACGTTATCATGCAAAGTGGAAGAGGCTATCGATACCCCGATCACAAAAAGACTGGTTTTAGCCGTAACCAACCAAGTATTTGATGTTATAGGCTATACGGCTCCAGTGGTGTTAATTGCAAAATTTATTTTGCAGGAAACCTGGAACTTAAAAATTAAATGGGATGATGTCCTTCCTGATGATTTAGCCCAAAAATTTAAGTTATGGAATAAAAGATTGCATTTGCTTTCAAGTATATCTAGATGGTTCGGTCTCCAATCCACTGATGACTCAATAAGCTTACATCTTTTTTGCGACTCCAGTAAAAGGGCATGTGGTGCATGTGTTTTTTTTTTTTAAGAGTCGAAAATGACAATGGGGTCAGAATTAGTTTAGTGCAGGCAAGATCTAGAGTAACCCCTTTAAAAACTATTACCATACCTCGCTTAGAACTTTTAGCTTGTAGTATAGGGGCTAGACCGTTATCTTCCGTACTCAAAGATCTTAATTTAGAAGGGGTAAATATTTATTGCTGGATTGACTCGACAATGGCTTTATGTTGGATTCAACGAGATCAAAATTGGGCAACATTTATTCATAATCGCGTTCTAGCGATTCGTTCTTTGACCTCTAATGCAATGTGGCACCATATCTCAGGTTCACTTAACCCCGCCGATTTACTATCTAGAGGATGTTCTGCAGAACATTTAGTTGAACGAAAATGGTGGGAGGGACCGGACTGGTTGCGCGAAAGGGAAGAAAATTGGCCGAAGTCTTATGAGGACCCAAATGAGGACTTAATGCTGAAATTCGTAAAACTGTTCTCGTGACATTGGTGAAAAATTATGAAAATCATAAATGGTATTATAAATATTTTTCTTCGTTTAAGAAAATTGTAAGAATGTTATAAAATCTAAAAATCCAAGATAACAATGTAAGGAAATTTGAAAAAAATCTCTCAAAGGACTTATCTGTGCATGAAATGGAAAGAGGAGAGAAAGCGTCAATGCTACTGATTCAGAGGGAATCTTTTAAGGGAGAAAATGACAAATTAAGACAACTTAGACCAATAGTTGACTGTCATGGTCTTATAAGAGCTCAATCAAAGGTTTCTTATAGAGATGATAAATATGATTTTAAGTTTCCTATCATATTACCTTCTGATCATCCTGTTGTAAAATTGTTAATAAGTGTGTATAATGATTTATTACGTGCTGGTACTTCATTGTTAATGTCAAAGTTACGAGAAAATTTTTGGATTTTAAAATCACGTAAGACAATAAGAAATTGCATAAGAAAATGTGTAAAATGTCAAAAATTGAAAGCTAAAAAATGTGAAACAATCCCAGGAATTTTACCAAGTGATAGTGTTTGCGATGCATGCATGTTTGAAATAGTAGGATGTAATCTTGCTGGTCCATTGTATTTGAAAGATGGTCGAAAATCATATATTGGACTTTTTACTTGTGCTGTATATCGCGCCGTCCACTTAGAATTGATAACTTCGTTATCCACTGAAACCTTTTTTCAATCTTTAAGACGTTTTATCGCTCGTCGAGGGCGACCTACGACCATATACTCAGATAATGGAAAAAATTTCAAAGGTGCAGACAAATTTTTGCGAGCTATTGACTTGGATGGCCTCCGTTTTAAGGCTGCAGAACAAAAAATTGAATGGAAGTTTAATCCTCCATCCGCAGCCTGGTGGGGCGGATAGTGGGAACGCTTAATTGAAATTGTAAAACAAAATCTTAAGAAAAATATTGGGTCATGCTTGTCTTGATTACGAGGAATTACTTACTGTACTGTGCGACTGTGAGAGTTGTTAACTCCAGACCTCTTACCTATGAATCAGAAGACATTGATCACTTTCCTATAACCCCTGAAAAATTCTTGCACGAAACTCCGCATTCAGGTGTACCAGATATTGATAATGTGGATAAAGTGAAATTGAGTAAAAGAACAAAGTATTTGCAAAGGCTAAGAGAAACATTAAGAGTTAGATTCCGTTCAGAGTATTTAGGGCAGTTACGGCAGCATGCCTTAAAATGCTATAAAAACAAACCACTTAAGGTGGGAGAAATTGTCTTGCTTGAAGATACTAATAAAAAACGTTCTTTTTGGAACCTGGCTCGTGTTTTAAAGGTTATACCTGGTCGAGATGGCCAAATAAGACTAGCGCTTATAAAAACTAATAATTCAGAGTTATTAAGACCGGTTCAAAGATTGTACAGATTAGAACTGGAAAATGCAATAACAGACGATAATGACGAGCCTACGCCTTTAACAACTAGTAGTGGCAGAATTGTTAAAAGACTTAAGGTAATTTTGTATTCAGACTATTTTATTTCAAAATTCACTTTACTCGGTTTCACTTCTTTTTATTATGTGTTCTAATGCATGTTATTTGTATAAGTATTGTAAGCTATATATATCATTCTGTGTATGTTTATTTTGAGTGTATAGTTGCCCACTCAAAAGGTGGGAGTGCATGTGACAGAAGAAGAGATTACGCAATGCTCATTATACTTGCACATAACCAAATATAAGAGCTGTACATACTTGGCCGAGAGCAGTGTGTGTTCGGCCGTCGCCTGTAAGGCACGAATAAAGTTAGTTGTGTTTGACTATAGATGTATTTCTTTCCCTAACCGACTGATATTTAAGTACGCAACAAATATATACAAAAACACGGGAATCAATCTCCCTGTTAGAATACAAACGAGGCGTAACACGGGGATTACTTGCGGAAACAGAACCAAACCGAATTGGAAGACCGAGATCAGCCGTAAATGATGCATTAAAATCCCCTTCCAATGCAATGCCACCCCCGAAAAAAAGAGGCACTTTACGGTTTCAAATGATGAGACTTCAAGATAGAGTATGCCATTGCCAACGTCTTTATCAAATGGAGGTCGCTGTAAGCTTTGTGTACAAAGAAAAGTGCAATCAAAACCCTATTCTAAATGCAGCACATGTAATTTTTTATGCGTGAATGAAAAACAATTGTTTTATTGAATATCAAAGTTAAGTTTCATTATATATTCCAAAATAAATGATTACGTGATTCTTTAAATATTTTGATTAATCTTCAAAGTATGAAGATTTCTGTAAGCTTATACAGTCGAACCCCGTTACAGCGAACGGAAATTTTGTTCCCGCAGTTTTCCTATTGTACGTAATTTAATTAGTATTGTTTCAGTTTAATGTAATCGATTTTAGTCGATTTAATTCATTAATGATCATTTTTAATACATCATTATTGAATACACATCGCAACTAATGAATACACATTTTGTGAACTCTAGCATTTTTCTTAACGGTTCGGATATAGCGAAAAAAACCTTTGGTCCCTTATAACGGGGTTCGACTAATACTGGCGGTATTTTAAAGTACCTCTTTAGTTAACTAGGGGCAATAAAATTTTAAGATGGTGAGTATTTTTTTATGTTTATTATTTAGTATTAAATTTGTGAATTTTGGTTTATTAATTTATTGCGTTACATAAAGGGATTTAATATGTCAGTCTACAAATCACGTAGAAAGAAACTTTCAAAAAATCAAAGGAACATAAATTTCACTTAATATTATTGCAAGTGGTAACCCAAGAATTCTACTTGAAACACAGCTTCTCCCCATCTTTCTACTTTTGTAGGGGGAAGAACACAGACAATATCACTTCTGTTAAACTGACTTCAGATTCTAAGGCGATCTTTTGTTTTATTTTAAGCACATTCGTCCTTATTCAGTTCATTTCCACGTGATGATAATGACCCATGTATATTACTAGCAGTAAAATGAAGCAATAAGTTAATCTTTTTTTTGTTCATTGATAATGATCTAAATCGAGAGGGAAGTATATACCTGTCCCACTAACTACATCAACATTTACCCAACGTGGAACTTTTGTATGCCTAAAAATTATAAGGAAGGAACAACTGAAATACGATTAAATTACAATTTCAAAGTTGTTTTCTCAACACACAAACGTTTTGAAACGGCCTCAATAAGGTGGATGATTATTGATAACGTTTCAGACAGACATCTCAATAGTGAAAGTTAAGTAAACGGAGGATATTTTTTAACCATTTCTTGACATTCACTCACTTCGGTGCTTACCATGTGATACGGTGAATTCCAACGATGACACCTCAACAAGTTAAAGACATTAGAACGAATGTGGGCCTTACGCACTTGCAATGACTCACATTTTAGTATGGCAGACATTTTGAGTTTAAAAGACTGGTAGACGAATAATTCCTTAAACATGAAATTCAAAGTGTAATACATTACATCCTTATAATTCCGTTACAATTAAGCGGAAAAGAAAAAAAACCCGGCTATATTTAACAAACGAATTTTTCAAAAGTTGTTTTCAAAAATGTTAGCAAGTAAAACTAAAAATATTGAGCCTTTTTATACCACAAGGTAACATCAGTTGTTCTTTAAAGTTTTTCACTGATGTGAAACAATTTTACCAGAACAAAATGCATGTGATATACACTAAGCATAAAACACTCTAATTAATGCATTTTTCTAACATAATTAACGAAAAATGGTCTCTAAAAATAAACTACATAGAACTCGTGTGATTTAAGTTAATTTCCGAAATTGAAAACGTTAGGAATTGGGAGATTCAAAAGCTTTGTATTTATATATCCTAAAAAATAAAAAAAATAAAAAAATTCAGCTTCATACAGATTTTTTATGAAATGCACTGTGTATAAAAAAAGTTAATCCCTTAAAAAAATTTAGTTTGGCATGCTACAAAAACTAGAACAGAATGAACGCGAAAATTATTTTAAATTACTTGGTTGAGAAAAACCTCGTTACATAGATTATTACATGGAGATAAATTTTCATGTAAATTTCATTCGAAATTAAGCTTTAGAGGACAATTTCTTTAATAAGATATCTTTAATGGAAGCAAGTTATTTTAAATTTCTTCAATTATAGTTAGAGGAAAGAAATTTTGTTTATGGAGCTGCTTTAAAATTTCATAATTATATTTACAATAACTTTATCGCCTGGAAATACTAGTTCTTCTACCATGAGCATCCATTCCAGTAAATACATTAAGCCGATTCAATTAAGTGTTAATATCTTTGCCATTTACATTTTTGAAAACATATGCGGTATAGAAACAGATTATTGCTGCTCTATCCCCTAATCAAATTTAGAAAATAATATGCATTTCAGACAGCTAATTCAAATGGAATAACATTTTAAAATGTTACATTACTAAATTATGCATATGAAAATCTTTAGTGTAAATTTGATAAAATCTAATGCATTTTCTAGGGAAAAATTTCATCGATTTATTGCATTACAAATTAGCTCGATACTAGTAAAAATAAGTCACGTCTTAACTAATTCCTTCAATCGAATGAAAAGGTTTCAGAGACACGTGGTTTGAATTTCACGTTTCATAAAAGTTATATTTATGTTTTTTCTCTATCACATCAATTAAATGTTTTACCAATTTTGTTGTTTCCATTGTTATTGCATACCTTTATAAAGTCCGCAGTTTGTAAGATCCTGTGGGTCTCTTTCCTCTAAAGCGCGTATTCTCCTACCCTCTGAACTGTATCTGGGAAATATGTTGATGTAGCTTTTCAAGGTTATGACCCTTTTGAAGATGCAGAACTAAAGCAAATCATCTTATTTCCTCACAGCTAGCATTTTCAGAGCCTCCAGCTCACTATCAGACCTTTTCATGGATATTTCTGCAAAAAAATTTAAATGGAATTTTACCATAAAGCCAAGTTGTTCTTCCAATTTTCATGTTTTTTTTTGGGGGGGGGGAGAGGAGTACAATTTTGATGTTCTAAAGCTTTTCAGAAACCAGCCATAATCCAGCATATTTAAATCCTTTTTTGTCAACTGTTTTCTCAGTACAAGAAAACTTTTCGCCAGTACTTTTTTTATATTGATTGTTATAGTTCATATCTGTAGTTACCAGGTGGACAGCATTTCAGACTGCCCATTTTGCCTATCTCAGATTTTTTTACGTACATCTAAACTCATTAACCAATGCTAGACAAAGCAAAATTCGGAATAAGCCAAACAAATACATAGTTATTACAGCTATAACAACTTTGGGAAAATTGCGATGGAAAAATGCGAGAGCACTGTCGGTTAGTCCGTTATAAACTGCCCGTTTTAATGTGTAGCGTGTCTATTACTTTGAGTTCCCTTTTCTCATACATCTTAAAAACAAGAATGTATTCCTTTGACTAAATTTTACCCTAAGAATTTAGCCATAGAGAAGAAAAATTGAGACTGTAGGGAAATGTGATTTTTTTTTCTTTTAATTTTCAATCGCCGGCTCGCGAAAATAATTCTGATCTTGTTAAAAACACGATAATACAGCTGTATGATATGCTCGACGCCTGGCTTCGGGTAAGCGATGTTTTAGAGCTTACATGAAACTACTTCAGTTCATCTTCACAAAAGCAATGAATACATTGTGTGTATAATTGTACTCAGTCCTTTCCTCTAAACGTAAATTTTAAAATCAGTTATTTACATAAACGATTATCATATTTTCATCCGTATCCATATTAGTCCTCACTGCACGCAATTATCTTAGGTTTGAGGGGGGGGGGCTCTTTTTGATTGCAAATATGTTTTAAGTCTTAGGAGTGTAAACAATTAGACATTTACCAAAGAAGTTTCATTAAATAACGCCTACATGCCTGTATATGGTTTTGTTAAATAAATATGAAAAACTGAAATTAAAAGATTTACGTATTTATATGTGTAGTATATATCGTTCCTGAATAATGAACATTTAATACCGAAATAATGGGAGAATACCCTTATAGATTGCACTCAAAAGGATAACTCGTTAGGCAGCTAAAAATACTTAATAAAAAGAGTTATTGATTCCGGGAAATTTTTGTATTGTTAAAATGAAATTATATATTCAATATATACAATTACTTATTTTCCCTAAAGAATGCTAGAGAAACTACAAACTTCCCCATACTCTCCAATGGCTAAGGAAATTTCAATTATAAATCAACCTCTGTAATAGCTTTATTTCATGCCATGAAATTGTCTGTCCAAACTATAATACTAAAATACATGCAACTTCTATAAATTCGCTCATTCCACATCGATAGTTAAAAATAACAGGGTAAAGGGTCTAAGTTTCCTATCCTAAAAATTCAAGACAAAATATGATAATAAATGGTGCTTTTACGCATTTCAATTCATTGGATGCATAAATGTATTTAAGGGAGCTACGCAAACTTTAAAATCATATTGAAATTTCACTACGTTCTTCCACCAAACGGTTCAAAAACGAATATTTAATGTTATTAATAGACATAAAATGTTTGGAAATCAACAGTCCCATAGAAGAGTTTTTACTTCTATCCCTGGACTTTTGAGCAAGTCGCGTTTTGAGTAAGTTTATTTAGCAGCTTCAAATTAAGCTCATAAAGATAAAAGATTTTGCAAAAAAATATTTAATTTCTTTGCACATTATTGATTTATTAACTCTGGAATGCACTTAACCAGTTAAATATTTTGTTTCAATGATTTCATATAGCCTTTGCATTAAGAACCGGGCTCAATCATGTAGAACTCGGGACTGAACTTCTACTGCTGCAAAAGAACAGTATTACGTTTTTGTTAAATTGGTTTTAACATTTTATTAGAGTGATACATAAGTTGACATAAACAACAAAATTTGGTACCTACTTTTAATCCCGCGTGGCCATGCATAAACGCGGCTTCCGTCAGCTAATTACGTGGAGAGAAAAACTTCACGTGGATCCAACGATAGGTACACTTTAGAAGCATGTTGCCACCAGCCGTACAAGAATTTCATATGGGGCAGACGAAAGAGTATGAAAAGGTGAATTTTTAACGAAAGACACCGTCGATAGTATTTCATGAACAAGGAAATTGTTAGATGCAGCGAAAAATACATCAATGTTAATACAAAGTGGAGTAATGTTAGAAAGCGATACATTATAAACCCCTTACCGTTAATAAGGAATAATTGAGAAACTTGATCTTGAATGCAACGTATTGTTTAATACAACAGAGTTGAAACAGTGACGTCAACTTCAGACATAAGCCTAGTTTACATTTATGCGTTAGCGTAAGCGAGACAGCAACGGACAATTTTTAGCCACAGGGATCAACGTTATAATGTTATCAGTTAACGTGCGACGATTGTTGGAATTCATCGCAGATGCAGAGCACAGGGATTAAGTAATTTTTGAAGCAATGATATATCAATTCTGGTATCACCTGGTGAAATATAAGCCAGTGAGGATGCACTCAATTTTTTGTCTTATTTGCGTTTTGGAAGTCATTTCTCGTATTTTCCGGTCAGCAATTAAAGATAATAGATAAGAGCACAGGTTGTTCTTGGTTATGAACTCAGAAAATAAAAAATTCAAATATGTGGATATAGTATTCCCATAACACACTTAGGGCCTGTTCACATAGGAGTCTGTTGCGTTGCGTTAAGGAAAAGATGACGTTGAGACGAAAATAAACCAATCATAGGCGTTAAAAATTTCATTGCTAATCATTTGGAGTCATATGATTGGTTTATTTTCGTCTCAACGTCATCTTTTCCTTAACGCTACGCAACGGACTCCTATGTGAACAGGCCCTATGACTCTTACAAAAAATTCGGTAACATGCTGTAAATCACTGCAGCGTATTATTGAATTTTTTTTTAATATAAGCTCACCGGAAAATTTATTTTAAACTAGTTGCTTTCTTTTAAAAACCAACACTTTAAGGAATAAATAAATATTGAGGTAAAAAGATGCAGTTATACTAACTAATTCAAAAGGTAGACTCTAAGATTCTTGTAATAACATGTAATAAATAAACGTCCATTAATATTTTTATCATTTATAGTAATCAATAAATTTTTGCTACAAAATAGTGTACGAAAACAGTATTACCATAATTTCTACTTAAGATTCCTTTGCTCCATTTTAGATTCTTAAAATTTTCATGAATTTCGTTAGCTTTTTTATTTTAGATTGTTAGAACTGTGAAACTTAAATTGTGTTTAAATAAAGAGCCTGAAAATTAATTTGAATCCGGATATGTATAAAAAAACTTTTTTACAGTCTTTTAGCTTCAAACTTTTCGACCTGATTTTCAAAAAAAAATTAAAAGCAAAACAGTAATCATAAAGTTATAAACTAATGCAAACATATACACTGGTGAAATAAATTAAGAGAATTTGCGTATTTTTTATCAAATTTCATGAAAAGACTGAACTGAATTTAAAACCACTGCTTCTAGACAAAAATGCAAATCTTGTACGTCAAGTACGTAAACGTACACGTGTGTGTAGAAGGAGCCAATAGAGAAACAGGCTTTATAATCGCGCGTAAGTTAAGACGCATTTCGTTCGTTAGCACACCTCGGCTAATTTCTTGGTGTTATTTTGCAGCAATCGGTTAATTTCAAATTGTAACAGCAAAAATGAGTACCCACCAACGTTTAGAGGATGGAATGAGGTGGCGAATTGTGGGGAGGCTAGAAGCAGGCCTATCTCAAGTCCAAATTTGTAGAGAGTTCAATTTAACGCCCAGCGTCGTGTGTAACTTATGGAAACAGTTCCAGGTTACCGGATCCATCGAGAGAAAGCCTGGCAAGATCGTCCAAGAGCCACGACGGCCAGAGAAGATCGCCATTTGTCGATATAGCGAGGCGTAACAGGAGTGTTACAACTTCTCAGTTCTCTCGTGACTTGTATGCAGCCACAGGAACCCGTGCAACAAGGGTGACTGTTTCTAAAAGACTTCATGAGAGAGGGTTGTTTGCAAGAGGACCTGCTGTTTGTGTCCCGCTCACTTCTACGAACAGGAGAATCCGTTTATCATGGTCCAGAGAGCATAGAGATTGGAGTATGGATCAATGGGCGACCGTTTTCTTCACTGATGAGTCCCGGTTCAGCCTAAACACCAATTCTCGCCGTACGTTCATATGGAGAGAACCAGGGACCCGCTACCTACCCTCCAATGTCCACGAAACCGACCATTATGGCGGAGGAGGTTTAATGGTCTGGGTAGGCAATATGTTGGATGGCCGCACCCCTCTCCATGTCTTTGAAAGAGGCACTGTGACTGGTGTGAGGTATAGAGATGAGGTCTTGGAGCCCTATGTTCGCTTTTCAGGGGTGTAGTTGGCCCTGAGTTCATTTTAATGGACGATAACGTGAGGTCACATAGAGCTCTTCTGGTCGACGAATTTCTAGAGAGTCAGGATATTCGCCGGATGGATTGGCCAGCCAGATCTCCAGACCTTAACCCTATAGAGCATGTCTGGGACGCTCTGGGGAGGGCAATTGCAACTCGCAACCCCCCTTTCGAGAACCATCCAGGGAATGAAAACAGCGTTTCTGAACGAGTGGGACCAATTTCCATAGGAAATGATAAACTGCCTTATTTCAAGTATGAAATCACGCTGCGAGACCTGTATATCTGTAAGAGGGGACCATACCCCCTATTAACCCATCTATTAACCCATCTATTAACCCATTTTTTTGTTAATTCTGCAACCGCTGTTTCATACCTTCCGACTCCAACGAGTGTTACGCACGATCATGCGTGTGTATTACAATTATTGAATGGTTATTTGTTTTGTATTGTATCAATGTATGTACATATCATATTTCATTAAAATCGGTACAGTAGTTCTAGAGATAATCGACCAAGTTTGCAAATTCTCTTAATTTCTTACACCAGTGTACAATGATGATTTTAAGAATATATTACATTTACATAATTATTTCCACACATTTCATTCACCAGTTTATATAATTTGAAATGTGCAGACATTTAAAGTTTCCTCCTTGTCATCCTTAAAATACTATTTTTTCTGTATCATTAAATACAATGAAAGTAACTTACGTCAAGACCAAATTTGTAAGAAACGGAATTACCCTTGATATTATAAGAAAAACAAATTTTGGTGAGATCGACCATCAGACACTTTTACTTATATTTTATAGTTATTCGCCATTAACTTCAGACGAATGATAGTAAACCCATTTCAAATTGCTTTACTGACATCTATTGGTGGAAGGAGGGAACATTTGTTTAAGGTAAAATTCTTTTATCTTCTTATAAAAAGTGATAACGTGGCTCTGAGCCAAGAGAAAATGGATTGAATGTTTTTTGAAAGATGGAAAACTAACAAAAATTGTTGCTAAAGTATTCTTAGATGAACACAAAAAATAATATTTATGAAAATTCTCTATTCTCAAATTCTTTATAAGAAAAATAATTAGAAAGGGTTTATATTTTTTTCGGTGTAATATTAAGACCAGCTGAAATACTTCATAACGAATGAATAGAGTGACCAAAGGAATTATCAGGGGAGGGGGGTCTACTTATCTTTTAAAAATTATTCTGTGACGGTGAGCTATCCGTGGAAATGATAGAAACTTTCCAATAAAATGATTATTAAACAACGTGAATATCATTAAAAGAAATCGAAATTGCGTCAGACCACCTCAAAGAAATTTATCAGTTGTATTTTAATTTACAGGGTGATTATAATTAAAGTTTAAGTTTCAAAACGCTATAAAAAAGAACCACTGATGAGAATGACGTCAAATTTGAACGGCATGTTACTGAAGAAGGCGGAAAGCGTATGGCAGAAGAAAAAAAATTAGTTTCAAAAGTTAGCAACAGATGGCGCTGTAAGCGGCAAAAGATGTAAATTAAAATACCTGTCATGCGCACGACACATTTCAGTGTTATAAAACCGCCAGGTACACGGCTGTTCCTCATTTCGCGTCTCAGACGTTCGCCATGGGTATCTCACTGCAGGACCGCCCTCTGCTGGTAAAGCTGTATTACAAGAACGATGATTGTGCAAGAGTAGCTCTGCAAAAGTTCAGGACACTGAAGGGTATAAAAGAAGGCGTTTGTACAATGAGTGTCGTGGGTCTGAAAAAAAATGATGCAAAAATTCGAAACGACAGGTTCGTTTGATGTGCAATCTGGTAGAGGGAGAAAACGAGTGCATTCGACGGTAGTTGAAGAAGTGGCCACAGCATTACAGGAGGGGTCGGCCGGTGGTGTGCAACCGTGCAGTGCACGAGGAATTGCCCGAACATTGGACAGGTCTACGAGCACGGTGCTGAAAATTGTACGAAACATCCTGCAATGCTATCCGTACAAAATTGGCCATGTGCAGGAGTTGCTTCCGTCTGACCTGCCAGGAAGGGAGACATTTGCGTTAGAATTTCTTGGTCGCATGGAAGTGGATAATGAATGGCCGTGGAAAATTTTGTGGACAGATGAAGCCCATTTCCATCTGACAGGGTACGTCAATACCCAGAATTGTCGAATATGGGCAACAGAAAATCCACTGGCAACGCACCCCGTACCACTTCATCCTGAAAAGGTCACGGTGTGGTGCAGCTTTACGGCATCATTCATCCTACAGCCATATTTTTTTCGAGCAGACGGGTGCTTCCGGTCCTGTTACCGCTATCGTCACTGGTCAGCGCTATGCGTCTCTTTTGCGCAACCACGTCATTCCAGCTCTGCAACAGCGTGGATGTGTGAATGAAATCATTTATATGCAAGATGGCGCTCCTCCGCACATTGCAAATCCCGTGAAGCAGCTGCTGAGGCGCCATTTAGGAAATGCTCGAATTATCAGCCGTCATTTCCCTACAGCCTGGCCGTCCCGATCACCTGATCTTACTCCCTGTGACTTCTGGATGTGAGGTTATCTCAAAGATGTTGTGTTCCGTGCTCCGATTGCAAATTTAGCGGAATTAAAGGCACGCAATTCGCAACACATTCTGAACATCACCCCGGAGACATTGCGATCCGTTGTGGAACATGCTGTTTGTCGCTTTCAACTTGTTGCACACAACGGTGGACACCATATTGAACATGTTTTGCGCCAGTCTCGCGACATTTCCGAACTTTTTTGATGAATGGTTCTTATGCGGTATGTCGCCGTAAAACTCTTGAAACCGATTTGTCCCTTTCGAAGTGATATGTACAGTCATGCAAATAAAATTACTCAACAATTCTAATTTGTCAATGCGTTTTAATGTGTAACTTACACCTTAGCCGTTGTTTTACGAATCATTTCTCATTTCTCGTCGTGATTCTGCAGCTTACAGCGCCATCTGTTGCTAAAATTTGAAACTAAATTTTTCCTTCTGCCATACGCTTTCCGCCTTCTTCAATAACATGCCGTTTAAATTTGACGTCATTCTCATCAGTGGTTCTTTTTTTATAGCATTTTGAAACTTAAACTTTAATTATAATCACCCTGTATATACGAGAAGCTTAGGAAATGAAAACGAGAAAAAGGAACAGCAAATAGTTTAAATACCATTTAAAATAAAACAAAATATTTTTGAAATTTCAGGTAGTTTTGGAAAATATTCTCATTTTATAACTGGAAAAAAAGATTTACTATGAGATACTTTATATAGACTTAATGTTACAAAATGAACTTTGTAATGAAATTCTACGCTACAGTAAAAGAAAATCTAAAAGATTTTACATTGCCAATATTTTCACTAAATTTTTAACCAACTTAGAAATGCCTATTTAATATTGTAGTGTTCCAACAAAATTGGTACAAAGCAGCAGTTAATAAAAATATGGCAAAACGGCCTCCGAGTCAGAATTGCGTCGAGGCACCTGTATCCTCATGTGACCGAGGGCCAATTAAGAAGGAGCCCCCGACCCACATGGGTTCAATGATCCAGTTGCCAACCGCGCAAATCAGATATACTGATTCCAATTTATATCCGGTAATACTATCTCTTCAGAGTCCATTTGTAAGGTAAATTGTTAGTAAGGATTATTAGTAAAGGACATAACAAACATTTCACAAAAGACCCTCGACCAGATTCGAACCCGCTACTTCCACTTTCAACACAACATTGCACTAAACCACTCAGCCACAACGGATGTACAGCATATTCCTAACTGCACTAAATATTCCTTAATTAGTCTATTGTAAAGCAGGTAGTTTTCTCTAAAGAAATAAATTTTTTTTTAAGGTAAATCATAAAATTTATCTTGGAACTATATAGATCAGATTACTGTGAGATTATATATGCTTTTAAATTTTGCTTTTATAAGGCTTAATTATAAAATATGAACTCTAATTAGTTGCATACCTGATTTGACGGTGGAAGTTTAAATGAATGCTCCCGTTCTGAGATCACATGTAGATGACAACAAATTGAAATAGATTTTCTTCGGATTCCTTTTTTTACAGCTATTAAATGAAAGCAGATGGATGTACCTTAGAATGTTAAGATAAATGACTTCAGAATCTTCGTTTTTGCAAGCTAATATTGTGATGTTCTTATTTTACTTGTAAATGTATATCACAAGAGTTGCAACATTTTATTATATTCCCAAAAATACATAACCTTCCATTATTTTTTTAGAATTATGATGAAAGTATAAGTAAAGTAACTATATATCTTAATGCATAACATTAGTTGAGACACAAGATATACTTGTATTGAAATATTTGCTTCTTTCCTTTGTCTGCTGAAATTTGGAAGACATAAATGAAGATATGCGATACTTTATGCTCATGTCTGGAACATATTTTGCAATATTCATGGAATGAGGCATATAACTATGGCCTGACAGGTGGCAAGAACCAGTAATAGCTGCAATCAACAGAAGTAAGATAGCTAGCACTTGTTTTCTTTAGCACTGCGTATTTGAATATCCAAAAAACTCTTTTCTATATCAGACACCATTTTCTGTGGCACAGATTGATCAACATATTGTGTACTTGTATAGATAAACGAAAATTCTTTTATCACTTCAAATATACTAGTATCTTCAATTGAAAGATGTTTGATGATGAAAAAAATCTATATTACAATGTCGTAACTTCAAAAATAACCTTGTAATGATGTTTCATATTTATAGTGTGCTAAATAACAACAGCGAACATTCAAATCATTCAAATACAGAACATAATATTTGTTTAAATTGCATGCTTGAATTCATTTGTAATACATTTTGACTATAAATACCTTACAGTAGAATAAGAAATATTTTTTATCAAATAACACATGATACGGATATTCTCATTATGACGCACAGTAAATATTTCATTGTGTAAATATAAATAGTACGTGATAAATTTAAAATAATATAACTATATATGTAGTTTATAGAGTAAATTCTGAAATTTTCAAAGATATAAATCATTCATGTATAACAAATATTTTGCTAATGATGGAATGTGTGCCACATAAACGTTAGATTTCCTCAACAACCAAAATAAGATTAAAAAAGCGTAAAACTATGGGAAATCCCATGCATAATAATAAAGATTCGTTTAAAATTTTAGACTAAATTATCTTTCTTATTAAGAGCAACTTCTCCTAAGGGAATAAAATTAAATCTATTTTTTAAATTACCCCTTCAGTTCAATTAGATCAAGTTACAGAGAGCATAGTAGAAATGTAAGCAGAAGTCGATATAATGTTTTTCATAGAGATTGCATCTTAACTGCTACGATTAGCAAGGTAAAGTTTATATTTTGTAGTAATTACATCTTGGCCCCGGTGTAAATAATCAGTGCGTTTAGAGGTAGACACAAGGAACGCACATTGTGAGACAGCATGGACAAAATGATATTATAGTCTAGGGCAGGGGTCCCCAACCTTTTTGTACCTAAGAGCACATTCTAAAATACCGGTCAGACAGCGGGCACCATTTATTTTTTCAAGGAGAATTTATAGTTGGACATAGTTAATAATACACATAATGTACAAAAAACATTTAATTCCAAAAATATAATTTAACATACAAAATTATTGTTAATATTCTTGTGTAAAATAAATGATTACTAAACAGAGCATACACAATCCACAAAATATAAAAATTCTTTATAAAAAATATAAATCTCAAAGTCAATGTGATTTTTGGCAGTGCATTTCATTGGCCATTGCTTCGTAATTAGGATAGTACGATGAAATTCCTGCTCGTAAGTAATTGTCAAGGTGATCATCCGTAAGTCGTGATCTGTACTTTGATTTTATGATATTCATTGTCTAAAACAACGATTCACACAAGAATGTGGAACCAAAAAAGGATTTTATTTTATATGCTGCTCTTTTCAAGAGTGGAAATTTGTTTCTGTCAACTATATTCCAGAAATTCTCATCTGATACAATGGATTTTTAGGAGATTGTCGTTCTGAAGATCCAAAATTTCTCTCTCCAGTTCATCTGTTCTTACTTGAACAAGCTCTGAAATGTATGTAGCTAGTTCAGTTACATTTACTTGGCAAGTAAAAGGATTAACAAAAACGGTGACCATTGGCTCGATGATATTAAACTGTTGAAAGAGCTTTTCAAACTGGTCTTGAAGTAATTGAAAGTTGATAACAAATGTCGATAAGTCAATTTCCCCGTCCCCAATCATTTTTTCATATTTAGAAAATGCACAAGGGACTTCATCTTCAAATTTGATATCCACAAAGCCAGTTTAGCTATAAACGAATTTATAGACCCTATCATTGTAGCTATATGTTTGTCCTTTCCCTGCAGTTCTAAGTTTAAATAATTCAGTTTTTCATTATATCTGTTAAAAAAGCCAAATCCGCTAGCCAATAAGGGTCTTTTATTTCAAAAAGATTTTGATTTTTGGCACTGAGATAGTTTTTTTTATTTCTCCAATTAAATCTACAAATCTAGCAAGAACTTTGCATTTACCAAGCCAACATACTTCAGTATGCAGAATGAGATCAGGATCTTCAGGATTTTCTAATAATGCCTTAAAAAGGCGGTGTTACAAAGGACCTGCGCGAATTAAGTTCACTATTTTTGTAATTATTTTCATGACGTGTCAAGGGTAGTATTCTACCACATAAAACTTCCTGGGGGATAATACAGTGATATGACAAAGTTTGGAAATTATTCTTCTTTATGCAGAGGGCAATGAAACCATTGACATTACCAACCATTGCTGGTGCCCCATCAGTGGTTATCGCAGACAGCTTCAGGAGTGCATATCTATCGACTTTGCATATGTTAGAAATATTTTATAGATATCCTCACCTGTTGTTCGTTCTTTCATGGGTAATATTTTTAGATCTTTTACAGTAAAGTCACTAAATACCATTCTCACCATAACTGCTAACTGTGCTGTGTATGATATGTCTGTAGACTCGTCAAATTGTAGTGAGAACCTCTTACATATTTCCAACTGACTTTTTAACTGTGTTTGCATGTCCTTTGAAATGGCTTGTATTCTTCTTGTAACAGTGTTATCTGACAACTGTAAGTCTTGTATTGCTGACATTATCTCACGTTTGTTAGAAAACCCCTCAAATAAGCAATTGGAGCCAGTAAGAAATGCTTCTTTTAACAACTCACCATCCTGGAAAGACTTTCTTATTTGCGAGTATGTGAGAAATTTTTAAAGAAGCAATAGTAGCAATTTTAGATTTTAACAGAGGCCTAGTGAAAACTGACTGTTGAGCGGACAGATTCGATTTTAGCTGATATATTTTATTCTTTCTTATTTCAGATTTAAGTGAATAGTTCGTATTAAAAGTAGAATCAATTGTCAGGAAATGACGTTCAACATTGTGTTTTTTGGCTATTTTCACACAACAAAATACATTTGTCTTTTAAATTGATGAAGCAGTATGAATCCTCCCATTCAGTATTAAAATTATAGGTCCGTTGTCGTTTACTTGATCGACTCATTTTGGGGTAAAAGTAAGGAAATATTTAAAAGCATCAAAGGAGGAAACACAGTATGCAAAAAATATGAGCATATATTTATGAATAAATAATGAAGTAGATACGTCGAATGAACATTTATTTCATAGCACAAACCACACTACTGGCTCTCACAAGATGAGCTCCAGACAAATGTCTGTGTTGTGACGGCAACCATAAAAACGGATCGGTTCATTTCATTTTAGGTATGGGAAATTAGGTTGGCGAAGATTTGGTGCGAGGGGGAAAATAGATCGGCCGCATTACGTTTTGTGCTTTTATCTGTGTCGGACGCCATTTCGACTTTTGTGTGGTTAATCATTAAAAATGAGAAAACTTTTACATGGCATATTATTGAAAACTGAAACATTTTTATCGTGGTCGCACAGCGGTGGGCACACGTAAAACGATCGGCGGGCGCCATGGTGCCCGCGAGCATAGGGTTGAGGACCCCTGGTCTAGGGTGTACGTAGATCAGATAAACACTAAACTCACTCAGTAGGTTTCGATAATTCAGTGAAATATATTCCTGACATAATACACTTTTTTCTGGCCAGCCTGATTTAGCTCTAGACATTCATGTCAGATTATTTCCCATTAATATTCCTCCTCTCCCTTCTATGTGTTGAATTGCCTCTTGCCAAAAGATAGACAGTTTTAATGGGCCGGATCGGTAATTTTTTTTTTATAACAGTTTGTCAGTTGATTACATGGAAACCGCCTGAAAGCGAGACTGGTGTTTAGGAAGCACTGTCTGAGTGCTTATGTTTATGCGTCCAGTAAAAATTTAGTAAAAATTAATGAATTTTTTCTCCCAAGAAAGGATTATGAACCTCCCTGCGAAAACGGAATCGTTGAAAGCTGACTCGCGACTCTGCAGTGAAGAAAGTTATATTTCAACAGTCATTAAAATTGAGTGCAAAATAGGCTTAAATTCCTCAGTCAAATGAAGCTAATATCATTATTTTATTCATACTTCAAAAACAAATGTTCCAACAAATAAAATGTTAAATATTGATGTTAAAAATATTTCCGAATAGTAGAATAAGATTAGACTGGATAAGAATACTTTAAACCCGATTTAAATTAAACTAACGCACACGACCTTATAGTTTCAGTATAAATTACAATATTGTCAGAGACAATATCATTGTACGGATTAGAGCTAAGTGCAGTAATTGTTTGGTGAGCTCAGCAACCATACTGTGGACATTTTGTAATTAGATATGTTATAATATATTTGTGGAAATTGCAGTTTAATGATTTAAGCCCTTCATGAATAATCATATTAAAAACTTAAACTGGAAATTGAAATTATGAGTGTAAATCAGTAGATTTCTTGAATCCTAGCTCTGCTTTTATGAAACTGGAGTATACAATATTTGCTGATGAATATTTATGGCAATGCATTTACATTGAAAAATATGGCTGATCATATTTCGAAATATTCATAGACGTTTGAAAACTGCGATAGATTAAAGTATATAAGATATTTTGCGATATAAGATACCTTATTCTATGTAAAGATATTCTGTGATAAATTGAAAACTGCGTAAGATGTTATCTTCGATTGTGCGATAGCATCTTACGTTTAAAGATATTATCGCAGAATCTTTCTTGGGGAATTCAGGGAATCAATACGTTTATATAATGGACTAGTGTTACTTGGATGCAAAAAATTAAAACTAAAATCTTTTCTGATTACTTCAACACAATTTTTGGTGTAGAATAATAAAATGAAAATTATTAAGTTACATGGATTAAAAGGATGTTTGATTACTGATAGCCGTTAAAAAAGCCATTCAGTAAAACGACTCTACAGCAAAAAGACTATTATTTAATCTCCAGTCATACAATCTTACATCTTTCAATAAGTATTCCATACAATATGCGCATGTTTTAAACCAGGATCTTATATTAATAAAGTTGCGGGGTCTCTATATCTGTGTCTATCTTCTTGCGATGATTTTGAATCCTTTCAGGAAAGTTCTGAGAAGTTGAAAACCTTCTACCGCGTACATTAAAAGTTTTTAATTCTTACCAGAGCCTTTTTGTTTCAAAATCCCTTTTATTTAAATATTACATACTAAGGAGACAGAAGAAATGGAGTATTTATGCCCCTGTACTTTGAATGTTACTTTAAACTAAGCTTTACCAATGTAAGTTAGTTTAATAAATGAAAAACTAACAGTTGAAAGGAAAAATCACTTTAAAACGTGCAGACCACGAAAAAAAGATAGTATACATAAATAGAAAATTGTTTTATTGGCTAACACACACAGTTTTTATTAATCGTTCTGAATACAAGGGTCTCTAATGTAAAATAAGGATTTTTGTTTCGCTCTAATTATGGACAACTCTGTTTTCTCGGCTGAGGTGGTATATTACAGTCATTTAAAAATTCACATAGTTATGAACAAAAAACTCCCATATGCAGGTAATAAAATATCAAAAACATTTCAAATTTAATATAATAAACGTCGGGAAATGCTAAAAATTAATGCAAGGTATATGTCTTGGCCTTTTTTGCTAATTTTATAGACAAAATTTATGAGCAATGAATAAATAAGAAAGTTATCTATTTAATACGTTCACAGTATCATTAAATATTTGTCACAACCTCATTCTATTCAGTTTAAGGTTTCCTCTAAAGCTTGAAGTCCTGTTTACGGTAGGAGATAACCTAAAGGGCTATCGAAACAAATTTTCTGCTCAATGATCTTCGATCTGCAGTAGAGAGTAATGTTGGAAATGATTGGATCGTAGAAACTTCATACCATTTGTGCCCAAGGTTATATTCAGTATTTGACCTTAAGCTATAAGATTTTGCCAGCAAAGCGCAATATTGGAATTCAAATATTCGAAACGCCTCAAATGCACTTTGATTACAAAAATATTTTCGCTTTATTCAAAGAGTCTTTGAAGAGAAGACTATTAACTGAAATGTGTTATATCGCGGATAAACATAAAAGCCCCAAAAATATTTAAATGACATAATTATTTGATAAACCATGTGATATTGATTGAGGTAAGTTTTTTTCTTGTTTAGTATAAAGTCCGAGTATTTTCAATGAATATCTAGTTACTACAAAGCATTTTTGTTCAGATAACTTAAATAATTTTTTAGCCATGCACTTTAGGGTGAAATAAATAAATATAATCTTAATTTTATGGTCAAATAAATTATAATGCTTTGATTTTTTAGTGAATAGAGCGTAATGAGAGATAAAAGAACTCTCTGTATGATCAGAAGATTTTTCATAAATTTACGTGTGACTATAGTAATTATCTTATATCTCCATAGAAAAAGTATATATAATCCGGTATATATAATAAGTTTTTGCTAGAATAAGGACATTAAAGAGAAATGGGGAATTTTAATTGGTTTTGAGCGCATTGGCCATATTTTGCGACATTAGGGGTAAACTAACCGGAACCTACAGTTTAAAGCCAATTCTGAACGGCTACAAACACCTATACTAACTGCGAAATTCTAATCGTAAACTCTGGTTCTGAAGACTAGGGTGTGTGGGTGTTATTAATGCTACAAAACTCGCATTATACATCTCGTTCCATGCAGTTTCTTACAGTCTATGACACACAATTCTACTATTTCATTAGAAAAGGGGACATATTTTCATCAACTACCCAACATCCTTTATACAGTATTTTATTTTATTGTTTTAGAATAGTTACCTAAAACATTTTAAAATAAATGATTAAATTAAACGCACTTTCTCTTCTCACTAAATCTAGCTATATTTTCCTTATTGCTAATTTTTTTAGGGTAATTTTAAAAATATATCTTTTTACTGCTTTTTTTTCAACATTTTTCCCATCACTGCATAGACAAATTGAATATTTTCCCCATATTTTACTAATTTCTGTTTTAATGGTATTAAGGGTAACGGTATTAATATTAACTCATTTAGGTAAAGTTGTAAAATAAATTACAGAGTTGCCATACCTACTTGGAAAAAAAAGTTACTTCGAATTAAATATCGCGTAATGAAACAACATTGTTTCATAGAAAATATGAGACATTGCCATAAAACTATTGAAGCAGACTGTATTTGCCTATTAATAATAATAATTATGATTGTCTCTTTCTTAAATTATTTGACCCTTTGCTGAGATCACTACTGCATATAGGTGGACAAAATTATTTTGTTATTGATATCATTTAATGAGAAAATTTTAAATTGATACTAACTAATATAGTGGCAAAAATGAACTTCTAAAATACCAGTGTATAACTTTACTTCTTTATATTACAATATATACTTTGACAAATCCTTTTGTAAGTCGTAATTTACTCGTAACACTTATAAAAATAGTTGAATTAACTGTCACTGATAAATTCATAAAACAGTCCGAAGCACCATTTTAACATCTCAAGTATTTTCGTTTTTAAAATGTTTATGGGGTTAGCAGACTAATGTTTTTAGGCTTCCCTTGAGCCATGTGCTTAACCATCAATCTAGTAGCACTCGAATGGAATGGACCCCAGGTCATTTCTAGGCTACGAGAGACATGTTAATTCTTAGTTTTCATAAAAATACGTAGCCTATTAAAATATTGAAAATATAAACCACGGTTGTTAATAAAGGCGATGTGGAAACAAAATCACTATTTTAGCCTTTGTACATTGGGAACAATCATCTTAACTTAAAAATGTCTCATTGAGTTCCAATGTGAAAATAGTCTGCAATAGTCTAGATTTCATGTAGAGCATAGTCAACGGGCTTATTGGGACTTTAAGTACCTCAGAATCCCCTGCGTCGGCAGAACTCTGTGCAAATGTATTGCAGACTATTTGGCCTGCTGGACATTACAGTAAGGGTTACACTGTCGTGATGCCATTTTCCTAAAACACAATAGCGTATATAGTGAATTCTGTAGATAATACGTGCTTTAAATTTTATTTAGCTTAAAAAAAATCTTTCATCAGTCATATTAATCCATGAGATATTTCTCTGACCATTTCAGTCTCACCAGCCATTGATTTTTCTGGCTGGAATGCAAGTTCGTAATGTCGCACAAGGGACGACTTCCTCGTTCTACAAGTCCTGTGATGCTTTCCACTTTGATATTAGGTCAATAGGTGCAGGTCTAGGTTAGATAATGCCAATCCTTCTAAATCTATCTTGGGCTGTAGTATTTTTTACCCTTTGGGATTTAAATCATCTTCCTCTTTCCCTTACCTCAGCATTCTACGTTTCAAAAGTTGTTTTTCAGCTTCAGTTATTAAAATCATTCAGAGATGCAAATAAACACAAAATGCTCTTTTTCATTACTTTGTTATTATTTGTTGTTTTCTGCATTATAGTATAAGTGGCAACTAGCAATTCATCTTTAAACTCAAGTCCTTTTTAAAACGTTTTAATAAAAAATTATTTAAGTAATTTTATTTAATTTGAACACACCAACACCATATAAAACATTCCTTTTTTATAAACTTCCCATGAATGGATAAGGAAAAATTCCCAATGTGAAATTAAATTCGATTTCTAAATACGTCAGACCATAACAGTTTGTATTCTTTGCAAAAGTTCAAAACAGACAACTGATGTATATTTCTAAATAGCTTAGTGTTTTGCAATTATAACAACTTACTAAAACTTCATCAGTAACAGAGGACTAAAATCTACTGTAAATATGTATATTTTTCAAAATTTATTAAATAATGAAGTTAAAATTTTTCGAATTCAAAATTGTTTATATAGATATGATCTGAATTATTCGCAGAAAGAGGATAACTTCGATAGACATATTAATCGGCAGTTTCAGTTATAAATATGTACGTCTAGGTTCATGTCATTTATCACAGTATGATACTTATTGGTACAATAAATCCACTACAGGTAAAGAAAGAGAAAATGTGTTTTTACTTAGCTCGGGTGGAACGCACCCCTTTGCTCTTACAAGAAAGACTGAAGAAAGAAAGCTTAATAGCATGTATCACTTGTAGTCACTCGATCACGTAGGTTCTAAGTGATTGTTTATCCTGTATAAGGCCTGTCAATTCCTTGCGATCGAGTTTGACAGCTTGGTATGTACGAAGACGAAAAATGAGATATCTTCATTCCGAAAGTTTCTGGGTAAGGATCACTTAATGAAATATTTTGCCAATTAACGAGCGCTAAAAATTATAGTTTTAAAAATATACATGTACTTCAAGTGAATTTCTTTGATATTGAAATCTCTTATTTTATTTACTTATTAGTAAAATAGTTAAACGATTAATTTTAATCAAAATTTAAGGAAATATAAAAATAAAAGAGTAAAATTATTTCGTAAGCTATATTAATTTTAGTTATCAAGTTTTGAAGTTAAATTGTATTATAGTGAACTCTTGAAGAGGTACCAGTTACCCAGTACCAAGTTTTGGACGCATTTGTCCATGTTAGTAAGAAGTATAAGTTTTCTTCAAATCCTGTAGGTAAAGAAATTTTCGCACGATTTTTAAAGTCTTTATTTTTGAAAAGAGAGCCGTGGCGGCCTTGTGGTACAGCGCGCTGGTTTTCGGTGCTGAGGGTGCTCAGATCGAATCCTGGCGAAGCGCCACTAAAATGCCTCCGTTTGTGTCGTCCCTTCATAGGGGGCAATGTTGGTCTGCCTATATGGTGCCCCCATAATAAAATGGCCAGCAAAACTGCGGTGAATTATAGGCGAATGTCTTCGCGACAAGTGCTTCCGCATTGAAAAAAAATTTTTGAAAAGAGGGGGAGGGGAACTCAGTTGGAAAAAGCAAATCATCTGAAAATGGAAGCGACTTGGATTTGGTAGGATGTACAGAGAAGATTGTCTTATGCGTGGTAATTAATAGTTTAGGTAAAAGATTAAAACTGTGCTACAAAAATACTGGCATTTTTATTGTGCTTTAATTATAGTAGTAGTCTAATCAATTATTTTCATCGTTGTTACGTTTATGGCTTAATTTTGACCATTCTTTTGTCTATTTATCACTGTATAGAAATATCTGAGTGGAAAAATGAAAAGTAAGGTCTTCAACATTACGGCCTACACTCAAATACTGGTACCAATTCCCAAATGGGGGGGGGGGGACTACAGATTTTTAAACTTCTTTAGCCAAATCCTTTTACGATGGGTTGTTCAATTTGTTTTTAAATGAATTATTAAGCTTAAACGTCCTTCAAAACTTCTAAGAAATGAAATGATATAACTTTTCTTTTAAAATATTCAACATAATAGGCAATTTTGCATGTTTGCGCATTCTAGGTTATATTTTTGCAAAAACAGATAATCTGCTATTACTTAAAGTTTAACCATGGCACTGAAATTTGGCAAAAAAATTAATGCAGTTGGTATTCAATATTTATCACTCTCAGTAATACCAATAAATTCAGATTTTATTGCACTTAAAGACATACACTTCAGTTTAATATATGGCCTGCCAAACAGAACATTCCCAATGTGTTCAACACGGCATCAGGTTGGTTGTTGTGTGGAGTTTTAATGGCACTGAATCCAGAAATGGACATATTGTGCCAAACACAGCCACACGGCATAAGAACGGTTTTTTCAACTGCATCTATTGGTGTCCAAATAAGCCGTCAAGTAAAATTTATTTACATGAGAAAAATTAGCTGTAATATCAATTAAGTAAACTGTAAGCATATTAACTTCAACAGAATACTAAAAGCTGCACAAGTTCTGTAACTGAACGCTAGTACTGAAAGTAAGTAATAGCAGGTCTATATCCATACAGCAAAAATTACCCGTTGACATCCGTATGGTATTAAGGAATTTAATTGCTTTCAGTTCCATTAAAAACATCAAATGAGTCTTTAAATCTGCCCATTAAACTACAAGTTTGTACAAGCACATATTATCTCTCTTGAATATCAAAGTTACACCTGGTAATAACTACTTTGACCTGTATTTTTTTAAATCTTATTTAGTAATGTTTTTAGGGCTTCGTCACCAATACTTGGTTTCATCAAAAAATACAAAATCATCAATATTAACAAGTAAATAAAAATCATTATGAACATACTGTTAACTGATTTTTACTTTCTTGAATTATGAGAATGTTTTTCATTTCAATACACATTCCTGCTACGGTATAATACACTGCTGGCGACCCAATTGCAACACCAAGAAAGACAAGAGTATCACAACAAACATTTATTTGTAGATAACATGTTGACCAAGTATCAAATGATTAAATTTATAGACTTCTGTGAGTGTGGTTCCTGCCAAAATCAGTAGCAGAGTAGCCGCCAATTGTTGGAGATCACCGCTGCCACACGCCTCGGCATTGATTCAAAGAGACTTTGGATGAGTTCTTGGGGTACAGCAGACCAAGCAGCTTCCAACACGTTCCCAAAGTTGATCTGCTGTGGCAGCTGGGGATGGAATCTGGGTCAATCGTAGAGCAACCATGGACCCACATGTTTTCTATCGGCGAAAGATCCGGAGAGCGAGGCGGGCCCAGGGAAGCAATTCAATCTGGCGATTGACGAAGAACCGTTGGACAATGCGTGCCACGTGTGGTCGCACATTATCCTGTTGAAATATGGCTGTGGGCAAGCCCTGAAAGTAAGGAAGGACAACTGGTTCCAACACCTCAGAGATGTAGCGTTGGCTGTTTAAAGTACCGGCAATGCGTACTAGAGGTGTGCGAGAGTGATATCCAATACGCCCCATACCATAATACCCGGTGCAGGACCAATGTGGCGGTGCATAACGCAGCTGTTCAGCATCCTCTCTTCACGGAGTCTCCAGACTCGAATGCGAGCATCGTAGTGTTGCAGACAGAAGCTTGACTCGTCAGTAAAGACAATTTCATTCCATTCTGCCGTCCACATCCCTTCGGTCATCGCACCATTGGCGGCGGATACGTCTGTGTTTCTGCGTCAAGGGTAGACAAAGCATGGAGTCTTCCGGACAGACCACTCTGCTGTAAACGGCGTCGAATGGTACGCACAGACACTGGATGATGCGTTACAGACTGCATGTGCTGTGCTAATGGTTCGTGATATGACCGATCCGTCAATCTGCCAATGCGCACAATTTGCCTGTCATCACGTGAAGTGGTGTGCTGAGGTGGATGCGATCGAACACGCTGGTCCGTCGTACTCTCCTGGCATCCAACGATCACATATCCGCATTACAGTTGTTTGGTTTCGTTTCAACACGACTACCGTTTCCCTGGAAAGATAATCCACAATCTCGGTAGGCCACTATCCTTCCTCTGGTCGAACTCGGATACTTGATCAAAGATGATCGCTGTTTTCGAACGAGGCATAATTGATCGTTTTTTGAAAAACCACAAGAAAACACAATTGCCGAACTTGAAATCGTCGAAATCTCCAAGCCTTAAATAGCGCTTTGAAGTGGCGCCACAGGCGCGCGTGATGTGCGTCTGCGCTGAAATTCTAACATTTGCATATCTCTCCCTCCGCTAATGCATGTTGTAAATTTCATGTTATTTGCATGTTTTCTTCAGGGTGTTGTGCATTTACAGTGGCCAGCAGTGTATATCCTAGACACGTAGCTAATATTCACAATACTTGAAAGTAATTTAATATTTTAATGATTATTCCAAACCTCAAAATTTGCAATGGCGTCCAGGGTTAGGGGTTCACTTCCATTTTCAAATCTAATAGAGTAAAATGCACTTCTCTTATAAAACATCGTTGAAACTTTTTTTTCATGTGCTAGGAACTTTTCTGGGAGATCCACAGATGTCACCTAATACCTCTTGAGGAGATAGCACAAGAAATTCGACGATTTATTCTGTATTCGACCCCGATTCCACTACATGAAAGTCGCGACGCTAACCACTATAAGATGAGGGCTGGACGACGTGTATCTGGCATTGCATTCGCTCTTCCATAGTGTGCGATTTAACCCCTCAGCTTCAATTCATGTTCAGGATTGTGTAAAGTGAGACACATTTTCATATTATAAATATATTAGAAAAAACTTTATAATTATCTATTGCAAATTTCTAATACTGTTGTTTGGGTGAGCATGTACGCTGTTGCAAATATCCAGTTAGATTAATGTTTTACAAACTTTCTATAGACAAAGTTCTATGGACAAACCGTCAAGTTTTCTATAGACCTTTGTTCTGCATTAAACCTAAACAGAAAAATATGAATGCGTTTCAAAATGAATGTCTGTCGGACAGAAAATAATATAAACTTGTATTGATACAAAAATTGCACATACCGTACAAACATAAAGCTAACTTAGGAAGTAGTACACAAATGCCAACTAGCTTATCCAGGCATTATGCGCAATTTCTTTATAGTACAATTTTCTTTTGAGCTTACTCAATGTAATTAAACTACTGCCGTAACAATCAATGAACCTTAAATTTCGCGGCTCCTATTTGGGGCTAGGTGTACATTAACTTCATCTCCGCTAATATTTTTATCTTATGTAGAAAAGATCACTTTCCACTAAAACTTCAGACTTTCATTGTTTATCCTCTACAATTAACCTTCTCGGGGTAATGTCAGTTACGTACAGATAAATCTCTTTCTTTACAGGAATAGAAAGTTGCTGCTTTGTTGATTAAGCACTATTCAAATCCTTATGTCTTATTAGCCACAATCACTGTTGAGCTTCAAATTAACCTAAAGTACGTATCTCAGGGTTGATTATTTTAATCAGCTTTCTGTTTGGAGAGTCACTTTTTTGCGTGTATTATTTTAATTATTAAGGACTTCTGATATTAAAAATATTTTGTTTTAGTTTGACTATATCATATTCCTTTTCTACTGGATCTTTCGGAGTGATTAATGATTGTGCGCAGTGCAACTTGTGAAAAAATAGTCTCGCAGTAAATATTTCTGCTTAATCAATTGCCTTCAGGATATCCTGAGGTTATTGCATTAGTGTTCAATTCTAAATGAACAACATAGAAATTGATGCATTACTTGCAATATACGAATGGAAGATTCTTAAATAATTACACGAACTTTAATAAAATATATTACACTATTTACATTGCTCCATGACTGCACACACAGAAAAAACGGACAATCTTTTTAAAAACAAAAAGATAGTTATTTCTGGATTAAAAATGTACATATTAGGTATAATAACAAAACAGAAATGCAGGCGTTCTATAGTGTATCCATAGAATTAAGTTCTGAAATAACACATTGGAAATTAACTCATTCTCTCAGATTGGAAACCTCAAGCTGCTAGAGGCATCAGAAACAAGGTTGGTTGTTTGAGAGTGCTTTTGTCATTTTTTGCTGCACGAGGGCTAATTAGACCGGCGGGAATCATGACAACTTGTACAACTTGTTTCATCCGCTGAGTATGCCGTTGGATATCTTCAGTATAAAGATATTCACTGATATGCTAGAGTCCATGACGTGTAGAATTAACTTCCGTAAGAAGAAACTGTTGCTAGAGATCTTCCCTGGAAATTCTTATATGCTTATATAGCATCTAATTTGCTTACATTCAGCCAGTTTCAGAACTTCTGTAATAGACATGCAGTTTGATGCAGACATTTATGTTCCTTTGTCTCAATCAATCCACTTTTGGGAAAATTGTGGAACGGATAGTTGTTTGAAAGTTTCATCGCTTACGGCTAGTTCACATTGCTTCCGAAGCGCAGCGTTCGTTCTGCTTCCGTTGGCATCGATAAGAAATGACTGCCATAGACCATAGGAACATGCAATTAACTGTGTTACCTTGGCCATTGCCTTCTACAAAAATGACTGTTTACTCTGCTTGCGTTAAAGAATAGCATGCGATTACCGACGGTCGCTTCTATATTTCTGACAGTTAGCGGACGATTAATGACTTGACCAATGATTTGTTTGACATCACGTAGTCTTTGCACCATCAGTCAGTGTTGATCTTGAGTCAGCTTCAATGCTACGGATGACTTCATTGCGTTGAGCCCGGTGATTGGTTGCATTTTTAACGCTGACGTTCCTGCAGCAATGTGAACAAGGCCTTAGGCTGTCTTTAGAAAAGAGTGCTTACAGAATTAGCATTTAAATTGCATCTTGACGCATGAATTAGAAGATCCCAAGCTTAATCGTTTTTGGCGTCATACTCCATGTAGGGGATACCCTCTTCATCACACTGTCTGGAAGAGGAGGAAAAAGGTATATACCAACAATTCAAAAGTATTTTTGTAACCTATACAAAACGGATTATTTGTAATGTCTTTAAAATTAATTACTATGAATAAAATAAGATTTAAATGTTTAAAAAATCTTAAATTGTTTCATCTAAAAAACTGCTATATTACTGTGTACGTATCATGCTGACAGTATTTTAGTTTGCATTTTGTTCTAAACTTTTTTGTAATGCATGGATAATCCCCAAAACAGATAATTTTAAGTGCAGTGTATTCGAAACTCAACTAAATTTTTTCCCCGCAAGGTTAATCAATATCTTAACGTAAATTGATTTGAAAATCTCCCCACTTGCTTTTCTAAATCTTTTCTTTCCGCCGATCAATGGTGAGAAAACTAGGATGGCATAAAGTGCTCCCTGGTATAATGCAATTACTCAATAAAATGTTTCTAAAACGTAGCTAGCGTTCTAAATGGATAAAAGAAGTAGAAATTCTTTAACTAAATTCCGTTTGAAAATTTTGTGTTACTATTAGAGATCTTTATCTCAAAGAATTAACTGGACGTAAAGTAGTCTGTTAATTCATTTCAATTACTTCATTTAAAATAATTCGTTGGAGACATTTTTATGCATTTGAGAAATGTATGATTAATGCACCGTGAAACAAAAATGCTTTTATGTGCTAATAATTGCTTACGTTTTTTACAATGTAAAAGAAAAAATTACTGTTTTGTGAAACATCTCATTACTGTTCATCAGCAAGCTCACGCATGCAAATGTCTCATGAGAGAAGCTTACTGAAATTTAGTAAAACGGGAAACTCTGGTATAGATAAATAAGGAATGAATTTAAAACCTAAAATCTGAACAGACACTTCATAGATGAATGATTGGAATGAATACAGTCGGACCTCTATTTAACGAAGTCGCTAAATTCCGAAAAAAAGTTTGTTATATGGAAAATTTGCTAAATGGAGATTCACCTTTTAAAATAGTTTAAACTACACAAAACAGATTTTAAATTCATAAACACTAAATATTATTAATACAAGTAATTAATCACACCTTTATTTCGTAAATTAATGTCTATTTCTTTTATATATCTTACTCCTTAAATAGAAATCTGCAAGGAAAACAAGAATAAAACAAAGCATTGTTCGGGAATACACTGTATTTTCGATTAAAAAAATATATTTAAATTAATGAATTTTAATGACATTATCACACTTATTATAACAAGTAATTTTAAGAATACATTACCTCATGTTTCCTTAAGCTTAATTAATGATAAAGTCTCTTAATTTTGTCTAAGTTTTTTTGTTTGAAAAACTGCTTTCACTCATAATACGCCTCGCATCTTTGCAATGTACTAAAAGCCCTTCAGGCGTATTTTCTTCAAACTATAATTCGCGTCGGAATGTGTTAAAAGAGAGTTAAAGTGTTAAATGTGTTAAAAGAAAGAATAAGTTTGAAATATTCAGAAATATTTTGAGAAATATGGAGGAAAAAAATATCAGATCACAAGAAAAATTTCGTTAAATAGAGAATGCACTTCGCTATTTAGAGGTTATTTTACGAAGAAATTCGAAAAATGTTCTTGGTTCCAAGGAAAAGTTTGCAAAATAGAGAAATTCGCAAAATAGAGGTTTGTTAAATAGAGGTCCGACTGCAGTTAGAAAATGTTTCAACAATCCTTATTTTTAGAGCCATACTTTTAGTGATAGAAAGTGCATTAATGAAATCGCGGGCAGCAATTATTAGTTTTTCTACTATCTTAAAAAAAAAAAAAAAAAACAACACGCTGTATGAAAAAGCAAGACTAGAAACAACTTTTTTTTATTTAGGGGATATTCAAAGTTTTTCCTGACTAGTACAACATCTTCGTGTTTACACTAACAAACTATAATACAACCTGAAATAAATTCTATCATAATGTCTTGATATGTTAGTTGACTGTTATTGAAAATACTTTACGCTGAGAAAAGTCATCAGATACTGAGAGTAGAAACAAAAAATGGCATTTACTGAGATACACAAATGCCAGACAAAGTTTTTCCTGACTAGTACAACATCTTCGTGCTTACACTAACAAACTATAATACAACCTGAAATAAATTCTATGATAATGTCTTGATATGTTAGCTGACTGTTATTGAAAATACTTTACGCTGAGAAAAGTCATCAGATACTGAGAGTAGAAACAAAAAATGGCATTTACTGAGATACACATCTTGTGTTAACCCGAAACATGGATAAAGCGCCCAAGCTATACTTTGAACAAGACTTTGGAAAATAGCGATTGGAATATGCTTTCATTCTGTCACTAATGCCACCGCCAGCTGTTGATTTGTTGAAATATTTTGTTTCAAATTGCGTACTCTGTGCTCTAATTCATCTCATGGGTGCTATACGGGATTTAGATATGATCTCTGAGAATGCCAGTTAAAACACGAAGATCTTACTTTGAGGCTAGAGGTAGTTTCATATTGGTATCAGAGTTGGTAAGCATAATTTTCAAGAATAAGAAGGTGGTCTTCAACGTCCCCTGTCACTTTTAATTAATCTGCATATATGTAGTTAATGGTTTTTAGCATTTTTCTCTTTAATTTGAGGCTTGAAATATTTTTCTAGTCATCTAGCTCTTGGCCAGACTTAAAATAGTGATTAACAAGTTCGTAATTATGCAGGTTTTAAAAGATTAAGAAAGGGAATTACGGACGTGTTATGAAAAAATGTAGTTATTGCTGCATTTATTGCTGTATAATAGCCAAAATATAAGATCGAATGGATAATATAAGCGTACATGTTGTAAATAGATCTTTTACAATTATCTGGGAAAATTTTTCAATTAATATACTTCAAATAGGGGGAAAATGGAAAAGAAATATTGATTTAATGTTACGCATTTATAGGCAACAAAATCATCAAAAGATGAGAGAAAATTTAACATGTTTAAGGAGATGGTGTACTTTCAAATTACCAAAAATCGAACAAAAATTGGAAATTTTTTTGGGGGAGGGGTGTATTAATACATTAAAATAAAGTTATGTATCCATTTCAGGTTTCGACATCATTCAGATTATCAAAGTTTAATTTAAGTGTAGAAAAGAACAAAAATTTCACGAAAATTCAGAGTACAAGCATAAAAATATTTCCTAAAAATTAACTATTCAACGAAAGCACAAAATAATACATAACTCTGTTCAAAATATATTTATAAGCAATATAAATGCAAAATTAAGGGGGGGGACTTAAAAATTGAATCGCAAGCAACATTTAAAAAAAATAATTAAAATTTCAATTTTTTAAATATAAAAAATAAAAAAATATATTTATGAAATTTTATAAGGTGTTTGATATAGTTATATTTTAATGAATATGTATGCAAAATTTCATATCTCTGCTGTAAAAATTTAAAAAATTGCTATATAATGTCCACCATCCCCTTAATATTTAAAATAAAAAACTAGTGAATAAATACTTTCTTTAATCAAATATGTTTAATATCATGACAACAGGACCAAAGGCTTTATAGTCACTTGCAAACATTATCAGCTTCATTTATAATGATTTTACTAAAAAAATACAAGTATTTTGCATAATTTAAAACTATAAAATTATAGTTCACGAAATTCGAAAAAAAACTAAAAATTTATTCCAGCGTTACGTTTCGTCTTCTTAGTTGGGAAAAATAATGAGAGATCCACTTTCACCTGGAGGCATCATAAAATTTGTGCAGAATTTTTCAGAAAATTTATTCAAGTGTTCTTTTGAAGATTGTCCTCATTGTGTAATCACATTTTTATATTTTTCGGTGTCTTGTTTAGCATAATCATGAATCAAAGTGAATAAATCAGTGGTGTAAAGATGATGATAATAATGTGACTTTCGCATATGTTTGAAGAAAAATGTTTCATCGGTGAAAGAGAAGTTTCTGTCGATATTTTGATTTGTTGAGGAAAGACAAAACAATTTTTTCTCGCCTGATTTTAAAAGAAAATAGAGGATGAAAATGCAAACGGAAATGTAAAAGCACGGAAGCTTGTATAGTCTTATTTCTGCGATTTCTACTGACTTTAACCAAATAATACTATTTTTAATTCTAAATTTTAAAATCTTAAGAAATGATGCCACATAAGACATTCGTAGAAATACATCATGATAAAGCTTCTAGGGACACTGAGATAAGAAATGAAAATATAGGGATTAAAATATCCTATCTTTAAAGCATACGGACAGGTTATTATAGGTTCTGAAAACTGACCCCTCATCCAAAATATAAATTCATACGATACCGGAGCTTAACTTACGTTACTCTTTGCGTTCAGTTCCTTATCTGATACTCCCTGCTAATAATTCCCAGTAATTCCTGCACTGAATACTGTGACATTTGACTTTTTATTGGTTAAGGTTCCTGTTGATTTAAATGGGCTTTGGTGAACGTCCAAGTCTTCTATGAAGGTACGATATAATCGGCGTCCTTCCTAGCTTGGCATGCACAAACACTCTGTCCTGCCCTTTTCTATTATAAGTAGCCCGTCATGGACAGTCGTATGATCCAGCATAATATATTTCCTCCTCTTTATTTCACATTGTGAGAGACAGCAGAGAGGACAGAGCTATAGGATATCTGCGTACGTTCTTCAGAGACAGAAATAAAGGGTTTAGCAAACAGATAGTAATTCATTATCTTACAGCCTTCTTAATAAACTTGGATAGAATAATAATCCTTAAGACGTTTTTCATACATTATGTGTAACGACCGTGTTGATCATGTCTTTGATAACACATGGGATTTGAATTGTATTTGGTTATCACGTTTTGTTTGATTCTGTATCTTTTGCGTAAATTATTATCTTTTAAAGAATGTAGTTCTGTCTGTGGCAACAAATTTTAGTATACAGTTCATGCTAAGGTTTAAGTCAGAATGATACTTTAAGATCTTTTCAAAATTATTATCTATTTTTCATACTATAGGGATAAGTCTCACCAAAAGCTTTATCCCTATAGTATGAAAATATTGCGACTTAACTAGGCGACCGTCATTATTAGCTACCAAAAGACGAAAGGAAATCCATTATATTTAAAACAAGTAAAATAAATAAAAAAAAAATATATTCGCATTCTCAAGTTGTCTAGCATATGTGAGGGAAAAAAAGTCATTAAAATTTATAGTATTCACTATCTGTTTTATTTCGACAAGCAGTGGAAAAATCAGTTTGAGTAAAAAGCAAATTACAAATCTTGTGTAGAGCATCTCGTAAATGTATTATTTAATGCAAGGATTTCTTCCTTTCCGACGGAGAGCAAAGAATTAATTATTTGCTACTCTGAAATTGAAATAATACAATAAAGTTTTATCTAGAGATTTTACACGAATAAATATTAGGGGTATTTATTCTAACGAAAATATTAGTCCTAAATGATAAATCGTTGGATGTGAAGTAATCTCAGCAGCTACTCACACTGAAAATATAAAATATCTAGTTTGAATGGTTACTTTCAATTTAAAGTAATATCAAAAGAAACTGAAATATTGAAAACTCTTATAAATTATTGTATACTTTATACAGTGAATTTAAAACATTTTTTTCATTTTCATTGAAAACTGCAGATAACCGATTCACTCACATTTGGACACCCCGGAAAGCAACTCAATAAACGTATAATATGAATCCACTTTAAAAAGAACAAAATATATTTTTTTGTTTTTAAACAATAGAATTAATTGAACATGGAGACTTTTATAAAATCTTTGTGGAATAATTCTGTTTATACTCAGAAATGGGTTGTTCTTTCTTATATTAAGTCAATCGTATTGTTGCAATTTTATTCCATCCTTGAAGTGAAACGGGAAATCGTTGTCGCTGCAAGCAGAAGAAAAGAATGTTTTAATATTTGTCATGCCTGGATCTCTTTACGACAGAAGGGAACGACGTCATGGGGGTCCTATGAAGGTTTGGTTTGGTTTGGAGCTCTAAGTTCGATTTTGTTACCTGAGGTCTAATTAGACAGAGACCTACTGCTTAAAGCCGATTTCGAACGGCTACGAACGTCCATACCAAGAGTGGGATTTGAACCCACAGACTTTGGTACCGAATGGCAGCGCCCCAGCTGTTCGACCATCGTTGGGCAAGGTTCTATGAGAGGAAAACCCACGGTGGTCAGTCTAGGTTGGGGAGTTGGTGCGAGTGGTGCGTGGGACTGTGACCCCGAAGACGCACTGAGTTTTTCTTTGTTCTCGGCCAGAGTCAGATGACTGAGGTAGACATAGCCAATGTAAATATTGTAAATTAGTTTTGTGAATAGCTTTGAGTATTGTGTTTGTTCGTGAGTCATGTGAATAAAATATTTTGAATATTCATCCAAGTGTGTTAAACTCGTTACCTTTAACGTCATCGATCAGAGAAAGATCAAGGAAGGACAACAATATTAATCATGTGTATTGTAGGTTTTATCTCAAATATGTGGTTAGGAAAATTAGGAAACTCGTATTTCTCCAGATAAAGTGACTTAATAAGCAAAAAACCCTTACATCAAGATCAATGCCATAATTTTTCATCACCCAAAACTTATAACATCTGCGGGTTTTTTTTTTAAAATTCAAATTAATAAGATGACGAGACGTGCGTTTCTTATAGTTTTAATTCAGCGTATCACGTTGTGTCCTCAACAATTGTCAAAATATTCCTCTCTCAAAGCTCATCTATAGAAGTGAAGAGCATATAAAATATCACAGTTTTTCCTTAGTTCTTGAAAGCCCCAAGTCAATATTTCATTATGAACGCATTTCCACAGAAAGTTATAAAAGCTTTAATTTTCAATTCCGTAAACTTTTAGTATCTGTACAAAAAGCAATAAACACTTTTTCCCGATATTGCTGCAAAAAAGTCCCAAAGTTATTCTTGACACAAACTTTGTTTCACAAAGCAGCTGACGCGAGTAAAAATGCTCCTTCTCTCCATTTGAAGTGGATATTTTAAAACTTAACTTTTACTGAAAGTTGCAACATTCTTGTCCAAGGAAAAGATTCTTCTACATTGATTTTAGAGTGATAAGCTATTAGTTACGCGTTTAAAGTTTTGGAGTCCTTTGAATGATCCTCATAAAAAAGGATTAATAATAAGCGCATTTATTAAATAGTTCAAAAATACTTCCTCTCCTTGTGTGATTTTATTTAAATTATAAAAATGTAAAATAAAACAAAATTCTCGAAAATACTTTTTCTTTTTATTAAGGGAACAGATATTCCGAACCGTGGAAAGAGGGAAAAAAATGTATTGCCATCAAGAAGTTAATTATTTACCATTGGATGGACCGTTTGATTATAGATATTAAGAAATATTTTGCGCAAATTACGACATATATCTGAAGAGATGTAAATTTTTTGGGTTGACGGTAACTTTTACCCTGTCTCTAGTACCATACCTATTCAATGAGAAATTAAAGATATATCTACAGATCTAGCAATATCTTTTTAATGGGAATTGACTCTGTCTATTAATTATTGCTAATTAATGTGCACAACCGTAACAGGGAATTTCGTGACAAGGAGGTAATAAGCCGTTCAAGTCAATAGGCATAAAAGCAACCGTTCTCCGGGGACAAGAAACAGTACGAATGGGGACTTAGTCAACATTTGAATTTCACTATTTTGGCATGGTACACAAGATTGAGACTATACTCTGATATCACGGTTTAAATGAGGACAAATGTTTCGGGCTGACATAAGTTTATTCCTGGATTAGTTACATTAAGTCAGAAAACCTGATGTAATGCAAATTTACTGAGTAAAATTGCAATGCAGTTCACCATGGAAAATTTGACAATTTTCTCTTATTATTAAATTTTATTTAGTAGTGCCTTTCGAGAGACTGCAATGAGAAATAACTTTGAAAATTTTCTTGCATGCTGAATATTTATAAGAGACGGAATTGAATTTCATAGATTCTCGAAAAATCACCAACTACAATGGTTTAATTTCCTTGAGGAACTTTTATGTCTAGTGCCATGATATAAAATCCAATTGTGATAATTCTTCAGGTGAGCAATTTTAATGCTTTTAGGTAAAACCTTAAACAGGTGGTGTGCAATCAATATTCAAAGTAGATTGTATGAAAAACAGTTGATTCAAGTGTGTTCTTAAAGTATTATTTGCTGAAATATGTAAGGTGTAAATTTCTTTGAAATGTTGGAGGGTTAGAGGCGTCTGGATCTTCTTTAAATATTCTCTGCTGGAACAGTGATTTGAAGTACGGTCTTTAAACGTTGATTGTTGGAAGAGGGGAACAATAATTCCTGATCTCAGTGAGGATATTTTGTTTGGGCTGCTGCTTTGAGAAAGCTGAATGTTTTTGTTATCACCGCAATTTCGTAGAGAGCTTTTCCCATTGCGAAACAGCAGGTAGTGTATAAGCGATATCAGAAAGGCTGAAGTTTGAGATAATACATGCAACTGACATTATTGAGTAATTTAATTATAGTTACACATGAAACAGCTAAACTAGCATCACTTCGTGTGAAAGATAACGTGACATTATCTGGTAAAATAACGGATATATTTTGGTTACTTCACACATTTTACAGTCATTTCGACTTGAGTGTTCAAATACTATTCTCACTGTTTACCATGAGTTCAACCATTTGAAACCGCATTTTAAAACTGCGATGTTATGTATTCAAGAAATTAAAGCAATTAGAAATCTAGAAGCAAGAATAAATACTTTATCTTCTAGATCAGAATGAAAGTTACTCCGGCAGATCTCCAACTTATGTGCCTAGGGTTCGAATGAAGTAAATAAAAAATAATTATATTTGACTGTAGTAAATGAGGATAAGGAGATCCGACTTTTCTCTCCAAGCAAGATGAAGTTAAAGGCAATTATAGCAGCACTCTAAATTACTTGACATCTCCGAAATCAACATCTACAGAGAAAGCAAACAACAAAAGAAAATAGTTAACAGTGGGAACGGCTTGCAAACATCCAAGAACGGCATGAAATTTCATGGACTGGTGACTGTTACGAATTTAGGCAGGCAAAGTATGAAAGGGATTTTTTCTAAATCTAGGAGCATGAAATTGACGGTATTGAACTTGTATTAGTAAATCTAGATGACAATTCATCTAAAATTAAAATATTGGGCTGTTGCTACAACAAGGAGGTGTGATCGCCAGTAAGCAGAAATGTATTATTCAGTTGGTTGTTGACTACTTGTTCATGAATTTTTTAGTTGCACCCTTGAACAAAGCGGTACAAACTTTTTCTTAGTTATTTGAATTATAATTAAATCTGCCACAGTAGAAATACTATCAGCACCAAGCAACCTATTTAGATTAGTAATATCCATTTTTTTGCCAGTTCGTCAGTCGAAAATTATATAGAAATATTTACGCACGTAAAATATTTCTTGATGTTTTTCCATTAACTTATTCAGGCACTTATTCAACAGATAAAATAATCATTACTTAAATAGTTCTCAGTTATCAAAATGATCTAAAGGTCCTATTTGAAAAATGGAACTTGAACTCGTAGAAAAAAAGACATGAGTTCATTTTTTCTTACTTCTTTTTTGCTACCCAAATTTGGGAATTTCTTCTGGTACAGTTTAGTTTATTGAGTCCATGTGTAGCAAAACCTAACCAACCAACTCACCAGCTACCCAACAAACACAAGACTGACGGCAACTTGACGGGCCGGTTCTGGAGGCGCCGGTAGAACGATAGGCTCGGGGAAAATGATCCGTACCGTTGCCGGGTGATTTACGAATCTCCGACGCGGAATCCCGTAGCGTGTACCCGTTTGAGGGCCGGTGATGGTTGGATAGGAATCTACCCGAAACCGCTCTCCCTGTAACGTCCCGGAATCGATAGTCCGATTCGTAACCACAAGTAACAGAAATCTGCATCAGAATTATGTATTTGAAAGGGAAGGCGAAGATTAGATTAAACAGACTTTTCATAAATATTTATTTCACTTTTGTGAACTTTCTCAACTTCTTTTGCACGAAAAATTCACATAATTTTCCTTGTATGAAAAGATTGAATTATATCAGAAGTATACGGCTGACATAATATAATCTTTCGGTTATACTATGTGATATATGCATAATATATATCATCTATATATTTAATTTGCTAAGCCGACTTTTTGGGCAGTCCGTGAGAGAAAACTACTGCATCAATTTACTTCATTTTGGTCTTAAACGAAAGATTGTAATCTGTAGATTTGTTAAATTTGGTTTTTGTGACAGCAATTTCCATTAATTAGCGATAATTTACAATTGATTTTTACGCATGCTCAGTGGCATGTTTAAATCTGTCTTTAGAAACTCACTGTTTCCGCGCACGCTCAGTGACATGTTTTAATGGTAAACACGTTTATTCCGAGAAGTCTCTATCTCTGCCTTATTTATTTTTATGATAATTATATTTGTGAAATACAACAGTAAACCTCATGGAAATTGTTTATTTCTTGCTGTTTAATTAGCGATAATTTACAATTTTAAAAAATTGCTTTCTGCACATGCTCAGTGACATTTTTAAATCTGTCTTTAGATACTCACTAAGCGCGAAGCCGCTTAATCACAATTTGTTTCTGCGCATTATTATGATTTTCAACATTTGACAATGATGTGTTGAATATAATTGTGTATTAGTACATTCATTTACTATCTAGCCGTCGTGTTTCGACAGACATCAACTATTGTTAGATTATATTAATTTATTTTTGGCTTTTATATAGAAATGAAATAAACATCCACTTACAAATGGATAATTTTTTCGATCAAGAGTTTATGCACAAGAGAGTAAAGAGTAGTACCTGCCTAAATTTGTTTTTCATTTTGATTAAGACGGACTTTTCGGCAGACTCTCTTGGATGCCAAAGCGGGTATCTATCTGGCGCTTCATTTCATACTCAGGTTCTCTGCGATTTACTTGGCAACCCTACCACCAGTTGCATTGGGCCAATATCAAATTTCGTTAGGCGCTACATTTCGTTTTTTGGTAGACCGCTGGGTTACACTTATTTGGACTTCAAATTTTTCGGTGATGGTGTTGATAATTATTTCATGATTTAAATATTTCGTGACGCAGGAATTGGAGCCATTTTTTTATAGAAACATGACCTTTTTAGCTTATTTTCGGCACTTTTTTTTCGCGGGGGGGGGGGGGTAAGTATATTGATTTTGTAATGAATAACATGACCGTTTTTATTTATCAGAAGATAGATATATTCATAGCATAAAGTAAAATACTTCGAGTGACAGTTCTCTTTTAAATGAAATTGCGTCCGAATGCATTTCAATAAATGTTTAACAGATTAAACACTAAAAACATATCATACATTTTTAAACCTCTATACAGTCATAATATTGTTATTAAAATATTGAGGTACATTGAATTTTATTCGTCATTTTTACAGTATTTATTCGCATACTTTATAGCTAGTGATGTATAGAACAATAAAGAATGAATCTAGGAAATGAAATAAAAATAATTGATGACAGAAAATAAATTTCATATAGCAGACCAACGTATATGTAAATGTAGGTACAAATACTTTATAAGTTTTAACACCCATTGATATGAACTGTATTCATATTTTTCGAATATGCTTCATAAAAACAAACTCCATCTCATCAGAGATAAAATTAGAAAGTGTGTGTTTGTATGTATGTAAATGTTGACAGTAATTTAGTAGCTTTTAATGTGCTAGTAAATACAGGGCAGTTTCTAGGGTAGCTGCCATACGTGTGCGAGAATAATTCCCCCCCCCCCTCATACCGTATGGATTAATTGAAATTTCTCTGGAATATTTTTACCTTAAATGAAACAACGAATTACAGAAAATATTATAAATTCAGTTTATTTTTTAATTTTATAACCTAACATAATAATTATTAATGTATTGATATAACAACTAAATGAATACGTTATATTAAATACATACAACACATATCTATTAATACATATACTTAATAAGTCAGTCAAAAAGATAATCTTTGCTTTCCTTGCTTTTTTTAATGCAAATTCTGTTATAATATCTGATCATCTATATCTTCCGAAATGTCCTTTTCGATGCTAATAATAGATAAGTCTGAAAGCCTTTCTTGTCCCATTGTAGACCTCAAATAATTTTTTATTATTTTAAGTTTTGAAAAGCTTCTTTCCCCGCTAGCCACAGTCACAGGCAATGTTAATAAAATTTGTATGGTAATCACTAAATTTGGACACAGATAGATGAGGTTGTTTGTAAATAGGTATTGAATCACATTTAACGCGTTCATTTCAAGAGAAATATAGAGGGCAATGTTGTCAGTTTCATTGCATAAATCTTCAGCTATAATATATTTTTCATTTTTAAATGGATCATGTAACATACTTTCCACATATTACATTTTGTAGACCTATTTGATTTATCTGTTTCAAGGAAATCTGATATTGAAATAAATCCCCCAAAAATGCTCCCTAATTTCCATTTGCTTTGATTTATTACTTAATAGAACAAATCTTACTACAAGAGTAAGTCGGTCTTGGTTGCTTAGATCAGGGGTGGAATCTAAAATAGTAGAATAATATTTACAAAATTTTAAGAGTGATATTATTTCATGTCTTATTTTTTGTTCCAAAAGGGAAATAGTTCATTTTGAATATGAACACCTACAGTGGCTCCAAAATGTGTTCGTACACTTACGATTTTCAATGAAATAGGGATCTATCCATTAATTAAAATGAATATTACAGAATGGGCATTTAATAATAAGATTTATAATCTATTCTTAACAAAACTATATGAAATATTTTGAAAACATAGTAAAACTTTATTTTTAAAACACCAATAATCAAAAAGTAACAAAAACTATCTCACAAAAGTCATCGTACACTGAAATATTTTCGGATAAATTCATAACTAAAATTATCGCCTGGCGCTTTATTTTTATTTTTGAATTGTGGTGGCATTTAAAATATCAATTGGCTTTAATTTTTGCTTGCCTATTCCGTAATATTCTATTTATTATTTAAAAATGGCTTGCAAAGAAACAACAAACAGCATTGATCGAAAATTGATTATTTTTCATCATAGTTGTGGTAAATCAGTTCGGAATGTTGCTAAATTACTTAATTTATCCCATTATACTGTGCAGTATGTGATGAAACGCTTTAAAGAAGAAAATCCGATCAAAATCAAGATAAGAAAAGGTCGTCCGGCAAAGTTAACAAAACGTGATGAGAGATTTTTAATTAGAAAATTTGTGAAAAATCTACGTTTGAGTGCTGTAAAACTTTCTGCAGAATTTAATGAAACATTTTCTACTTCAATTTCACCTGAAACTGTTCGACGAGTTCTCAGAGCAGCTGGATTATATGGGCGTTCTGCCCGTAGAATTTTTTTTGTGAGTGAGAAAAACAGAAAGCTCGGGTTTTCCTTCGCACTATCAGTGATTAATAAGCCCCAAACCTATTGGAATAATGTCTTATTTGCCGATGAAAGCAAGTTTATCATTTTTGGTTCCGATGGGCGTATAATTGTATGGAGAAGGAAAAATGAGGAACTTAATCCTAAGAACTTAGTAGAAACAGTTAAGCATGGCGGTGGAGGTGTCCTTGTGTGGGAGTGCACGTCAACATCAGGACTAAGTAATTTGGTATTTATTGATGGCATAATGAATCTTGCTGTTTATATAAATATTTTAAGAGACAATTTAAAATTATCAGCCTAAAATTTGGGTATTTGAAATTTTTAATTTTTTGTAATCAAGATAACGATCCTAAGCCCACGGCTCTCAACGTTCGCCTCTGGTGTCTCTATAATTGTCCACAAGTTTTGAAAACACCACCTCAATCGCCAGATTTAAACTCAATAGAACATTTTTGGAGAGAACTGGAGGTTCGAGTACGAAAACACGACATTTTTAAAAGAAAAAGCGAACTAAAAACAATTATGATGGAAGAATGGATGAACATTGATGCAGAAATTACAAAAGAACTAGTGCAATCTATTCCCAGACGTTTAAAAGCTGTTGTTGATGCTAAAGGATATCCTACTAAATATTAATTTAACGAAAAATTAGAATATTTTCTTATAAGTAGAGATTTTTTTACAAGTGTTCGATGACTGTTGTGGGATAAAGTTTTTGTTACTTTTTGATTACTGGTTTCTTAAAATAAAGTTTTACTATGTTTTTAAAATATTTCATGTAGTTTTGTTAAGAATAGATTATACATCTTATTGTTAAATGCCCATTCTGTAATATTCATTTTAATTAATGGATAGATCCTTATTTCATTGAAAATCGTAAGTGTACGAACACATTTTGGAGCCACTGTAAATAATGAGGCATATTTGATGGATTTCTGCTGATTCTAGTGAGGTGCTCTGATATTTTAATGAAAAAATATCATCAAGTTTCCTTACCTGTGAAATATTTTTATTGGTCAGCAATCACAAAATCCAGCACAAAAATTAGAGACAAAAAGCTTTGTTTTTCAGTTGTTGAGGTGGACACGTTCAAAATTAATATAGTGCAAATTATCCCGGGCCGTGATTTATAGGCTCAGGGCATAAAATAGTATTTTCCAGCAACCTGACAAAAACCGCCCTAACCGACGCTATTTGATGGGTTAAAACGTGTTAAAACAAAAACGAAAAATGTATTTCCCAACTGGTTGCTACGTGGAGTACCGTTTTTAAAACCAATGTAGTTTTGTTTATTTCCAGTTATACTTGTAAAATTCATTTTTAACTCTAAGTAGTTATCTAGCATAATGATAATATTTTTATATTCATTATTTTACTAATAAATTAGTTTTAAGTTTTTTTAACCGCGCATCCGCACCCCCCCCACCTCCTCCCCCTCTCGACTTTCCAGCTGTGTGCTGTGCCTCGCTTGGGGTGGTGACATTCCTTTGTTCTCCCTGTGTCCACGGAGGGTAAAAATGTCCCTCCGTGGACATTTGCAGGTGCAAGTAGCAGAAGGATCGTTTTCTCAGAAAGAGTATGTGTGTGTGTGTGTGGGGTGGGGGGGGTGGGGGTGGTAAGTCTAAAAATAGACGGGAATGCTCTTTGGGCAGTCGCCAATCTTTATACAGGACGTATAAAAAATTGGCGATGTTGTTTTGGCGAAACCTATGGCGCACACTATTTATGCCAATTATATTCCGACACAGTTAATGTCTGCAGTTCTCTACATGGTTGAAAATTTTCTATCTCTCCGATGCTCGACTGTGTGGGATTTTCTTTATTTCCAACATATTTTTTAATATACCGTCATTGGACATTGACCGAGAGGTATGTTTATATTTTTTACTTGTTATTTTAAGTAAACTTCGTAAATTTTCTCGAGAAAAGAAAATTATAATATTTTCTATAGAGGAAATTTATTTCATTCTTCTCAAAGTTAAAAGTGAGGTGTAATATATATTTGAAAATCACGAATTACCCGATTATATAATCTTAATTTATATAATTTATTTGAAAATGATTTAAAATTAAAATTGAATGTAGTTCAATGTTTTATAAATTTTGTTCAGTCCTTTTTTCAGTCTTATCGTATTCAGCAATATAAGACTGTAGGATGACAGAATATTATTATTTTTATCACCAAAGAATAAACTTATCAAGACGTATTTGAAGATGTCTCAAAACAAAATATTTCTTGAACAGCTAAGCTTTAACAATGAACCATTCTTTGATATGCAAAACTATGAAATTTTTTCACTTGTCAACTACTAAAAAGTACTGAACAAAATTTATAAAACATTGAACTACTTTCAATTTTAATTTTAAATCATTTTCAAATAAATTATAACAATTAAAGTTGTATAATCGGGTAATTCCTGGTTTTCAAATATATAATACACCTCACTTTTAACTTTGAGAAGAATGAAATAAATTTCCTCTATGGAAAATATTATAATTTTCTTATCTCGAGAACATTTACGAACTTTACTTAAAATAACATGTACAAAATATAATTTTAAGGGATTATTCTGAACAAAAATTTTAGGTTTTAGCAGAGATTAATATTTTCTATTACCTGAAAATACACGAGAAAAAGAGAAAAGTTAAAAATATTAATACTAGTTATACATGGAGAGCCAGAAAAAAAAAGAAATAAAGTGTAAGGGTAGATATCAGATGTTATATATATCAAGTATTATATATATAACATCTGATATCTACAGATATATATCAGATATATATCATCTGATGTATATCAAATGTTATCATAAACACTGTTATCACAAGTACTGTTATCATAAACGATCTCATTAATAAAAATAAAAAGCATGTGAAAGGAAGGGGTCTAAGAAAAACTTAGAAAATCTGTCGGAATTCCAATTATGGCCCAGCACTGGAAAGTAACCCTGATCGACGGCGCTTTGATGGTTTCGAGATGGGTATTTGACGGCCTGTCGACACGAATTATTGCTCCCGTAACCGACCCGTCAGACTCCGGCAATGGTGAGGCGGTATGTCCACATCGACGGGAACTTCGCGGTTCAATCACGGTACGCAGTCGGATGCACGATAGCTTCATTGTTACCGGAAGTGGCCCAGCACTCGACGGGGAAGTCGCGGGCGAGAGGGACAAGCCCGCGACGGATCCGATACTGACCTAATGCGCCGGCCCGGCAATGGAGAAATCGGCTGGCCGGAATTATCCGGCCCCGGCCCGATGCCTCTGTGTTTGTTGGGTAGTCATCTAATTCTATTCGTCAGCGAGAAGCAAGGTTTTGACGATTCGATCAATCTTTATTACTTTCTGTATGAATCTATTAACATATTTAGATGCTCCCCAGGTGGCGGATTGGGGAATGCCTTCACTGGAATTTCCATTGGGTGGTAGAAGGGAAATAAAATACCATCCGTGGACCAACAGGTAGAAATCCAACCTCTTTCAAGGCAATGGCACCCCTCTTATATGGATAGTGCAAATTCTATTTTACTTTCTTCTTTTTTTCTTCTACACTATTCCTAGACATTACAACAATAACAAAATTTAGATATAGAAAGAACACCCCTCCCCCGCCAAATAAAGTACCACGTATCATAGAATTATATCTTATGTTTCTTATAATTTTGTCAGATTTGCTTTTTATAACTGTTTTAAGTTAGCTGATCTTTTTTCGTTAAGGAAAAATTAAGTAAAATACGAGTAAGTCCTGGCAAGATTTTTTTAAAGTGTGTATAAACAAGTTTCAACCTATGAGACGGCAATTAGCTGAGGTTCTGAAAATTGTCTTTATGGCAACCAATATTCAATAAATGTCATCCCTTATATAGTACAGTAGCGGTCATCTATTACATAACGAGATAAAATTGCTATTTGTTTAAATGTTCACATAACATTTATTAGGGCGGATAATTTATCTAACAATTAACACAATTTTTATTATCCACCAAACTAATGTTAATAAATTAATGTTTTACCGATTCATTAACGGAATTAAAATCATACAGCTTTTCATACAATCACATTGGTAAAAGTGTTCACATCTCATTGATAATCTTTGACCATTTACTCATTACTTAAATGAAATAGAACAGTATTTTCCATCTTCATAGAATCTAAAATTATTTAATATTTGATTTTATATGTAGATAAGCTATAAATAAATCCTGAAACAAGCAAAACTTATACTTTAGAAAATTTCCTTTGTCAGTACATTAAAGAAGTTGAAATTTTAAGTAATACAATTGTATAGATATATTTCACTCATGCTTGCTGCCTTAGATTTTGACTTGCAGCATTATTTAGTTTTTATACAAGACAGGAATTACTTGTCAAATGGTATATCAATCCAACAGCAGAATATTTTAAACAACTTAACTTCCAGACACAATCTATGGACGTTTCTGCAATCCTACAATGTTAAATTTGATAGAGTTTCTAGATTTGAGATTCAAAGCTAATATTTCAGATCGCCTTCCCATTTGCTTCGAGAGTATGTGAGTTTGAGTGGGCGGAGGCCACGATACGTGCATCAATTGATGTGACTTAGCTTATTAATTTCCTATGTAGACTTTAATGTGAATAACATTTTGAAATGCACGCAAATGACATTTAACCAATATATTTACAATTTTAGTTTTATTAAATTTGTAAAAAAAATATGCTTTAGAACTTACCCGTGAGATGCCATTAAAATTTAGAATGGAACAGCGTACAAATCTAAAAACAGTCCTCAATCATAGACTGAAGATCAAAAATTTTATACTGTTAATTACTCATTGGAATTTTATATTACTTGGAAAACGTAAGTTCCCTGTAAGTTATTCCCAAATAGCAATAATTTCCGCATAAAACATATGAATTATTAAATGTATAAATATTTCTTTATATAGGTTTTCGTTTTGAATTACTACATAAGTTTAAGTCAGATTTGTGTTGTGTAATATGTGATAATTTAATTGAAACATGTATTCGTTTTGAAATATTTACTTTGATGATCTTTTAGTTTTTGAAACGTAAGTTTCGCTCCTTTTCTTTTAATATAGAATTGGTTAATATAGTATTTTTAATATGATATAGTATTTGTTAATTAAATGTATCACTGCACATGTTATTTAGTCCGTCATGTTTGTTTAAGAAACGATTTTTGGAAAATTAGACATACACATACGCGTGAATTAATAAAACAAATTGTATGAAGATTAATCACTTTCAGGTCGAGAAAGAAAAATTTATTTAGAAGGTTTAAAGTCATCTGATACTAGAAGGCGTGCTTAAAGGAATTAGTCTCCGAAATTGTTGGTTACGCTTATCACTTTCATGGAACTAGTTTTTGCTTTTTTCTTTACCTGAAAGAAATTTTATGCTGTTTTCAGTTTCAAATATTTCAATGAAAAAACTGTTAAATCATGATAAATTATAAATATAAAAAATTACCGTATTTATGAAGATTTATAGTATTGTTTTATGATATTTAAGGGTTTCTTCTTTCAAATAGAAAGTAAATCATGACAAATCCATTAAAACTAGAGGAATTCCCAGATAATATTGTTCCGTTCTTATTTACATTTAAGTAATTTATACTTGTATCTACATCAAAATTTATTTTTAATAGTTATCCTACTTTACATGCACACATTAATATTCAGTTTATAGTTATACTTTATATGCACACATAAATTTTCAGTTTATAGTTATACTTTATATGCAAACATAGCCTTCAATTTTTATACTCACACAACCACCATGACATGCAGAGTAGGATTTAAGTATGCAGTGTTCCTATACCATCTATAAATACGTAAGCTGTGATTTGCACACAGAGTTACAAAGGTAAGCGCATATATTGATTCCAACTGAGTTAACTGGCTTTCAACGTGGGATTATCTACATATGCTGATGGCATATTCAAATAAATGAGGAATGGACCTAATCAACAACCAAAATACATCCATAACTGCCTTCCAAACTCACCCAAAGAGACAAAAGGATTTTGCTGAGAACGGTACTCGTAAATCATAATAACCATTTTATGGAATGAGTTTACATCCTTAAAAATTTAAAAGATACAAAATTTTACCCAACATTTACAAATCATCCGAGAGAGAATTACCTGAATATTAAATTTCCTTATTAAAGGCAGGGGCCTTGACTGACATTTTAGAAGCACAAATTAAGGGTTTATTCTTTTAGAAAACCAGATGTCCACATGCTAACAACACTCTCTGAACAACAGGTGTCACACTGTAATATAGAGTGAAAAGTACCATGTAGGACGCATAAGATAGGCAATATTGTGACCGAAAAGCAAGAGTACTTAATTTATCAGCTTGTGCCTCCCTGGACTATTAGCTTAGCAAGTTCTGTAAAACCAAAATTTTCAGAGAATTCGGATCCAGCGTAATAACTACCAAAATTATTCTGAGGGTTCTAAGTGTTTTGAAGTCTGCTCCAAGTGTTTTACTGAGCGGGCTTCCCCTGAACATATTCTTGCTTGCCTGGGCCTCACCATGAGGGATCTAGCTGCCGATCCATTGATGGTTCGGGATTTCCTTACAATGTCATGGACCTGATGGTGTACAATGTCATGGACCTGATATAGCCCTGCTAGTCTTTGGGGATGTGCAACAACAACACTACCAACATAAAAGGAATTTCGGATGGATTTATGTGACAGGTTGTTTCGTATGGGCTTGAAAAACCTCTGACTGTAACTAGCACTAATATTTTCAATGTGAAAAAGTATGCTTTGGAATGTATCCGCTTAAGAAAACGTAACATGGTCCGATCTATCACTCTCATACTGCTTCGTGTTTAAGCTATGCAGTATAAGATGATAAATATTACTTCCTTTGGTATTAGCGTTATAGACTATGGGCTGTTCTGCTATAAAGGAAATCTATTACCATAGTTCCCCTTGATGTTCTGTAGATGTACTCAGCTTCTACATCATACTGGATCGCTGCTGACTGCCACAGCCAACCGAATATAGTCAAAGTTTAAACCCCCGAATATTGTTTCTGACACCACCAGGAGCATTCTTTGTTTGAGTGGTTTCGTGAGATTAACCAACACTATTGTAAATCAATGGTTCGCGTAAACTATAGATCTTAAGACCTTCCAGCGTTTCGGTAAGGATGTTAATCGGATATTTATACGCAAAAATAATCTCCAAGACATTTCAGGAACTGCTGACGCTGTCCTTGTGGAATGGAAATATATCTCCGTGCAATGATTCCGAATGGTGAAGGACTCTTCTCTCAGTCGCCTTTAAAAGCTGTTATACCACTTAGGAAAGGTTAAATCCTGTGAAACAAAGATACGCTTTATTAGGGAGCCACTCTCTGTCTATATGTGTATCTAGTCTGTCTATATATGATATACATGATTAAGATCTCTTTGTAAAGTTTCGCATGAATGAGAACATTTTTCCATTTCAAAGATTAAATACAAAAATTCCGTCTGAATGGGATAATTTAGATTTCTATAATTTAATCCCCTGAATACAGGAGTAGATTTATTTCTCCATATAGATCTCTTTTTAGAGAAAAAATTGCTCTTTTAGCGACATCATAGTTACATAGCTTTGGTAACAATAAATAATTGGATTTCAAACCCTTCAAAACAAATTAACTTATGGTTCGATCATAGGACAAACCCATATTGTTTTCTGTACATGTAGTGTCTTCACCAGATCACATGTACAAATAACATTAATCGTTAAAAACTTCATAATGGGCTTGTGGCGGCCCTGTGGTACAGCGCGCTGGTTTACGGTGCTGAGGGGTGCTCAGATCGAATCCCGCCGTGGCGCCACGAAAAAATGCTTCCGTTCGTGTCGTCCCTTCATAGGGGTAATGCTGTCCGCTATATGGTGCCCCCATAATAAAATTGGGCAGTAAAACTGCAGTGTAGTATAGGCCCATGTTTCATTACAAGTGCTCCGCATTGGCAAAAAAAAAAAAAAAAACTTCTATAATTTTTTTTCATTTTTTCACGTATTTAATGCAGATATCTTTCAAAGAATTGATGAGTATAAAATTGAAAAATAGTATGAAATCTTGTTAAAATATATTTTAAAGCTGAAATTAATAAAAATGTTACGTCTAAATATTTTAGGATGAGAATGAGCTACAATTGAATAGAACATCAGTTTTCATTTAGACATATAGAATTTGAAAGCCCCAATTGAAAGAAAAAATGAGTAAATTATCGCTGATTAAACGTATAAAAAATATACAGAAATTTGTTCGTCACATGAAAAGTAGTTCTGAAGAATTTATACTTAAATATAAGATATTTTTCTGAATATAATAAATTGTATGAATTTCCTATTCATATTATGTATATGTTTGCATTCTTAAAATCTACATTTTTATCCTTGAATTTCTTTTCTTCGAGAAATGCATTTGACTATAAATATGAAATAAACCTGCTATTTATAAGATTTCAAGCATGAATAGTTTCTAAAAGCCTTAGTTCAGTTGTATGTCAAACATTTGAAGTGAAAAAATATATTCAGGAAAGTAAAAATTTAAAAGCAAGTGCAGAATGCTTGCGTTTTACACTTTCGAACGCCATGAGAGACTGCTTTAAATTTTTTTATCTAAATTTTACATTTTAGCACTGTTATGACTCGATTTAATTTAATTTTAAAATTGGAATGAAATAGCTGAATATTCGAATTTTTGACGTATGTAATCAATTCAAGCATTTTGGCTGCTTTAAACTAATGAAAAGTAAAATTCCATAAATAATGAAAATTAATTTTCGCCCTATTCCTAAACCTTTAATTGGGTGAAGCATTAATTCTATTCATTGGCAGGAGTTTCATACTTTTTCATACTCTCAAAAGAACTCATCATTATTTACGAAAATTAAATCAAATTTTATAAATAAAATAAAATTGAGAATGTGGTTATAGTTCGTAGAAATTGTATGACTTAAAAGAGTTCAGAAAATGAGTTTTGTATCTATATATTTTAAATATACGCTCTTTTTATCTATAGTGTAATCATAAGTCTTTACTAAATAAATCATAACTCATTACTAAATACTATGACTTCCTCCCTAGAATGTCTTTGCTCCAGGGATGTGATCACAAATCAGCCGTAGCTCAAAAATTTATGAATATTACATGATTTTAAGATGTTATCTGAATAATCACCAGTAAAATCTACCCAGAATACTCTTTAATTCTAGCGAATAGTGAACACAAACAGTTTATAGATCTGGGACAGTATTTTGCAAATACATCATACAGTTAAATCAAATGGTGATGGGTCTGACGCAGAGCTGTAACGACGTCGAACATTGTGGTATGAAAGAATTTGAGTTCAATACTATCTAACAGTGGAAACATGGTTACTACTTTTGCACTAATGCTATCTTGTGCTATTGAAGAAACGTAGGGCTTCGTAAGGATTGTCACACATCGCGAGATTTTATACCAAGGTATGTTCAAATTTAAGTTTAGGGATGGACGGATGATAGGGATCCTGTTGTTGTGGTTTACTGGATCTTACAGCCCTATTTTGAATTATCACTTTTTTTTATGGAAGTTTTATATATCCGTGAGTTTTTATCTACAGTGAAATAAGAGTTCATTGCACCCCGGGATAAATCTGCGTGCACTGAATAATGATAATGAACCTTATGTATTGGAGAAAACTATACCAATGAACCTCGAAAATTATTTCTAAATTAAAGCTTTACAAGGTTTATGAAAATCTTTTTATGATGCTACCTCACATCACAGTGCTGCAGGGGTATATGCGTAAGCGTAAATAAATAGATTATTTGATCTTAATTTCCAGTGCTCAGTTGAGACAATCGAACATCTGTTCTTCTGACGGACTGAAAAACTTAATTTATTAAAATAATTTTTTTATTTTCTTTTTCCTTTGAAACTATTTGTGAATGAATATAAAGTATTGAACATACATTTAATTGGGACCTAAGGCTTGCGCTACTTTTTGTAACTGAAGCGACAAATGAATGAGAAGGGGAAGAAACAAAGCTATTTAGAACTAGGTTTTAGTTTCCCGAAGAACATTGTGTTTACTTAATGTCAAATCATTTCAATGTCTCAGGAATTCCACCATCTATAACCACTGTCAGGAATGGATCCTATTTCCACCCACCCCCCTGTTGATTCACCGACCGAAGTGATTGCTTGAGGTGGTCGAGCGAGAGGGGGGGAGAATCCGCTTGGCGGGAAGTGAGAAGCAGACTGGTTGGACATTCTCAGGCCCGACTGAAAAAGGGGAAAGGTCGGGTGTACAAGAGCTCGCACGTAAAAAATGGTTTTCACGTGGAAAGTGCCTTCACCGAGGTTTTATTGATCAGTAAAAATTTGTATATATGTGTATATATAGTGTGTGTGGGTGGTCCCAGTATAAGTATATGTGCAATAAATAATTTTGAACTAAGACCGTGTCTGGACTCGTCAACCGCGTAATACATTCCTATAACGCAAGCACGGACTCATGGGCGGTTAAGCCTCGTCAAAGGAGATGGATCGCCCCTCACAACCACCGTGCTATACAGGACGAAATCGTTGATTAACCTTACCCCACCTTTAAAAATATTGTCTGATAAAAATTTGCACAAAAAGGAAAATAGTATCCTATTAGACCATTCACATAAACTTAGGGTATTATTCTCTGCATTTTACAATTTTTATGACGGACAGTTTAATAGTTACATTGTCAATTAATAAACTGACAAAGCATGAATAATACTGGCATTATATTTAGTTTACTTTAAAATGTAGTGTTGGTTTTAAGTTATAATTCATATAATAGAGAACTCATAAGTCTAATTACAATTTCCAGTGGAATTCACCGAAAACTTGGATTGTTTCCGATTTTGCTTCCAAATAAACATGTAATGCATTTGCGTTGTGACCTCTCCGGTTATTCATGTTTATTCTGAATGAAACCCCCTGAAATTGCATGTTTGCTGTTTTTCAGGTATTAATCACGCAAGGTATTTCCGAATCTAGGATATTTAAATGGACCTCTGTTTTATGTCTATGAAGATGAGGCTGCGCTGAGAAATGTTTTCTACTTAAAAAAACAACAAAATTATTTGCAGTATAATTTTTATTTTATAATCATAAAATTAATTGAGAAACGTAGAATAATGCTTTGAAATTTAAATGGGAAATGGTAAGGGAAAACAGAAAGAGGTAGAAAAAATAATATAACGTAATTTATTCCAGAAAAATCAATACAAACCTAATTTTTCTCTGTGATCGTGTAAGGTTTATTATTTTGGATCATGACACGTGTTAGAGGGTGTAATGGCAACATATCTTTCTGGAGATTAGAACATCTCTGATTAGAATTGCGGGTCAGTCACTTGAAGTTTGAACTTTAAAAAAAAATGAAGTATTACAGAGGGTTGCAGAGGGATCATTATATGTTTCTCAGATAATATTTGTTGAAGGTTGAAATATAAAATCCCGATCATTTTTTCTCGGGGCTTTTCTTCCTACGTTCCGTTAATAAACCTCTTTTCTAGGCAAAATTTCTCCGTAAAATGTCGGGACACTCCTCACTCATTTACGTGAATTGAAAGTAGCGGGCCACGTGCATGTTATTTAGGAAGTATAACGCAACCAAAGGACCGAACTACTGACTGGGAGAGAAGCAGAAGAGAGTACAAACGGAGTTGCAGTGGAGATAATCGGCTCAAGAGGGAGGGAGGAAGCAGGAAGAAGAATGAGCTCCCACAAAAAAGTGAATTCAAGAGAAGGCAAGATTAATTTTACTCCCGATTAGTGCTGCTGCTTCCTGTAAGCAAGTAGAAGGTAGGAAGTTTCGAATGTGATTTTTTTCATTTAAACTTAGATGATTTTGGTGTTTAATCCAAGTTTAGACGTGTAAACTTATAATTGCTTATTGGATACAATTGTTTGTGTGGGATTTTGTTCCTCCATTTTATTTTCGTGCTCAAGTTGGGCGATAATAAGCCCCTTGATCGTCATATAAGTTACTATTCTAATCAAAGAAAACTTGAAATACTCAAGCAATTATAGTTTAGCTAGAAAATTTCTTCATAGTGTTTTCCTAAGAAAGCAATTTTTTAAATACATCTTAAAATTACAATAAATAATAAATTATTATTTTCGCTCAAAAATAATTACTTACATTGGAGTATCTTTTACCTTTGCATCTCCAGTTGCATCTTAATCTTGTTCCAAAGGAATTCAATATTGCGATTTTTTTCTCCTTCCCGGCGTTTCTTTTTATTTCTGTAATTTTATTTAAAGCTTTTCTGTACTTCTACTTTAAGTTTCCCTTTTCTCAACATCCCATACCATTAGAATAGTTAACTAAGAATGTCAGGAGAAAAAAGACCTGAGCAAAGGAATTTTCGGAATTGACCGGTCACATACATTGCACTTTACTTGGTCAGTTGAGCATTCTCAGTCAATTGCGTATTTTTTTTATCTATGGATTCACCTACGGCTGGTTGAGAAACTTCAACCGCTTTCTAAACATGTCTATATTCTGCCGAATTACAAAATTAGTGGTGTACTTTGAGGTCACTGTTTATATCAGGTTATAATTTATTGATTACTGAGTAAAGACTTAATTAACCAATCAAGGTCTTTGTCAATCTGAACCGTTCTTATGGCTAATCAAAGTACATAGACCATAGGTGAAACAATCGAAAGCTAAAGGTTAAATAAAAATCTTCATCGTTTAGAGAAAAAACATTCTTTTAATGTACCACTCATGGACAAAAAATTTAGCGCACCAAGAAATAATGCGGGATCTTAACGAAACTTGCAATGAAGGTACATGTCGGGAAGATATGCAAAAGGCTTCGAACTGCAGCGTGATTGCGATACGTATCGCCGGTAGGAGGGCGTTGAACATCGTACTCTGTGGAGTATAAAACAGGTAACCAAAGCTTGTTTGAGTGTGCTGAATCGTTTTACAAAGGAAGAGCTGAGATAGACATGCCATTACGCCGTGTGTTCGAAGACATATAAGCAGTTGTCGCAGTTTGAGAGGGGGAGAATCGTCGGGATGATGGAAGCTGAGTGGTCAGCTAAGCGAGTAGCTCGTCAATTAGGTCGCTCTGATTGTGTTGCGAGGAGGTGTTGGGACCAGTGGACCCGAGAGATGTGATGTACACGAAGACCAGGCTCAGGACGCCCTCGACAGACCAGTCGTCGAGAAGACCGCCACATCGTAAGAAATGCACGCGTACATCCAACTGCTTCATCGGCCGCCATCCAGGCACAGGTAGCCCTTCACTAGGGGCCTCTGTGTCTTCTCGAACCATACGAAGGCGCCTGGATGAAGGGACAGTTGGTATCGCGGCGCCCATTACGGTGCTGCCCTTGACGCCCCACCCATCGACGCCTCCGTTTGGAGTTTTGCCGCGCACGAGGAAACTGGACTGCAGCGGAATGGAACCAGGTCGTCTTTAGCGACGAATCCAGATTCAATCTCGGCAGTGATGACAATCGTGTTCGTCTGTGGAGAGCCCGTGTGTGAACGCTTCAATCCTGCCTTTGCTGTACAGCGACACATCGCTCCCACAGCTGGTGTGATGGTATGGTGTGCCATCTGCCTACAATACACGGTCACCCCTAGTATTGTTCCGTGGCACCAGACAGCCCAGCGGTATGTTCATGAAATCCTGCAACCACATGTGTTGCCACTCATGCAACGGCTCCCAGGAGCCATTTTTCAAACAAGACAATGGTCGGCCTCATACGGCAAGGGTGTCACAAGACTGTCTCCGCACTGTTACTACCCTTCCTTGGCCTGCCCGATCCCCAGATTTGTCTCCAATTGAGCATATCTGGGATCATTTGGGACGACGAGTTGGGCATCCCACGAGTTTGAACGAACTAGAGGCAAGGTTACAGCAAATATGGAACGAAATGTCTCAAGACATCATACAGAACTTGTATGACTCAATGCCCGATCGTATCGCATCGTGCATTCGCGCTAGAGGGGGTCAACGGAGTATTAACTCCTCGTTCTTTTGCCTTTTTCTCTGAAATAAATTATCCTTTTTCTTTGATTTTCTTATCATTTACTTATATCAAAGTAGTCATTACGTATGTAAAATTTCGTTTATTTTGACGACTCCTTCTTAGTGAGCTAATTGTTTTGTCCATGAGTGTAGTTATTTAATGATTCAAATATGTTTATTTTTTTTATTTCACACCTCTCAGAAATGGACCAAAAATTATAGTAATTTTTAGCATACCAGTACAGTATTCTTCACAGTAAAATTGATATGTGAACATTATAAACTAAATCAGAAATAACGAATTAGTGAACATTTACTAGGTCGGCCAAAAAGTTATCTCTGTTTTTAAGTAAAAATAAAAACCACATTTTTGACTTTCACCCATAACATGATTGGATAACAAGTTTACTCTTTTGCTCCACTACCTTCTGTCATTTTTTTAAGATACTTAATAATTCCATTTTCCCAAAACTTTACACTGCACAAATCTCTCTCTCTCTCTTTTTTTTTTGGTGTGTGTATGTGTGTGTTTAAGTTGGATTTCTACCTTTCTTTAAATAACAAAGCGGTATAAGCATAAAATGTTGGTAATTTTATTCAATCTTCAATATTAAAATGACTACACAAAGATTTACCAAATCTGATATGTTTCTGTTTTAAATGCACGCTAATATGACAACTGTCACAACACAATCTAACAAATTGTTTCGAATGACGTCAAAGGACTAATTAGAAGTACCTACTCTATATTAGAACTCTATATTAAGTGATATTAGAGCCTTTTTACTAAAAACCGAACTAACTTTTTAGCCAACCTCATACGTCTCAAAATAATTTCCATTAATTCATTGATTGTGCAATCATACACCTTCAAATAAAGTGGTTTCTATCCTAAGCATTACAGTGTCTGAACCCTTTCAAATCCTACAATTTAAACTTAGCACTTTAAATTATTAAGAACAGTTAAATTTTCCCCACGTTTAAATCTTATTAATTATAAACAAATTTATTTTTCCTTACGATATTACTTAGAAAATGAATGTGAAAATGTCTAAAATATTTAATGTGAAATCGGTATTATAAAGTGTTTCAAAAAATTGCCTCTGTATTATCATATGGGCCAGCATTACCATTAAATATGGGGCTATTTCTGAAGTATTAGATATTTCAAAACAATCAATGTGTAAAACTGAATCACACGGTCCCGCATTCTCGCCAAAATCGCACAAAATGACTTTCGCACCAAAGGCTTGGCGCCGTTGCTGGGTTTGCGAAAATAGGAATTTCAAGCACTGCGTCATATTTTTTCGGTCCCATTCTGCGGAAAAACCACCTATCGTGGAAACGTATCACAAATTCCACCGCAAGCGCAATACTACGCAATAGCAAAGCAAACTTACCGCTGGCTGCATAAGCGTCGTAGGTGTATTTGGCATCTTGCTATCGCTTATATGGCCACCTCCGAAACGCTACGGCAGTATCAGTTACATCACGGGAATCCGTCTACTGCGGATTCTAGTGATCGGTAGCGGACCGCTAGCGATCACGACTGAGACAAATACTGAGATTATTTTTACTGACCGCTACACCATGAATCTGCTAGCGATAGCAATCAGTAAAAAAAAAATTCTGTATGCATTGGCTTTGGTTGTATTAATATCATCGTCATATTTATCAATAAACCACGTGGAAGCGCACAATTCAGGTTTAACTAACAAACGCATTTAACATCGAAAATGGTGTAAAATGTTTACAAAATTGAGCATACCTTTAGTTGCCCGGTCATTTTGCCCAAATAAATTGAATTACAGAGCATACGAGGCCTTTAAACTGAACCAAATAATTATACGCATTCTACGTCCGCAAGATATTAACGCAATGAAGGAATTCAGCGTCACCTACCTAACGCACAGCACAATACAGGGTTGAGTTCAAATTTTATGATAACCGTAAGGTGAAAATGTAAGACTGTTCCTGCCAAATTACTAAAATTAAATTAATAATCCCCTAATTTTGCATCTTAACGAAATCTTAAAAATCTGCAACTTGTTTGCTATATCTGGCGATAATCGTCCGGGACCGTACAATTCAGTTTAGCCAATCAACTATTAATGATAATTTATTCGTTAATTACTAATGGGAAGTTTATCCTAAAGATCACTCTTTTTGACTAACACCCCTTGATATCGAGTGAATTAAACTGCTATTAAACGAAGGATTATTTTAATAGATCACTCCTGATAAAGGAATATTGTTGAACTTAACAGTTTTAAAAATATGCCTTTTTATCAGGACTATGAATATCAACATATATATTAATATTTTCTTTCCTTCACAGGATGGGTATGATACACTATCTGGTAAAAAGTATCCGGACGCACAGAGGTACGGACTCGGAGAGTTCTGAGGCTTTTATTAATATGGTGTTGGTCCTCCTTTTACATCGATGACAGCTTGCACAAGTCTGGGGACACTTTCCACCAGTTTTTGATAGGTGTCGATAGGAATCGACTTCCAGGCGTCCATCACAGCTGAAGTGAGTGCTGGCAATGAGGATGGTCGATTTGGCTGGCTACGTAATCTGCGTTCTAATTCGTCCCAAAGGTGTTCAATGGGATTTAGATCGGCGCTCTGAGAAGGCAAGTCCAGTTTTTGAAGACATTTCGTCAAACCATGCCTGAGCAAGTCTCGATGTGTGTATGGCGCAGTTAGGCTGCTGGAAGAGAAATGGGCCTTCTCCGAAATATTGCCATAGAGTTGGGAGAGCAGCACTGACCAGAATGTCCACATGCATCTCAGAGTTCATGTTTCCAACCACAGGAGCTAAGGAACCCAGGTCAAACCATGAGAAACACCCCAACACCATGATGCTGCCACCACCAAACTTAACAGTCGGCATAATGCAGTCACGTAAGAAGCGCTCGCCGGGCATCCGCCAAACCCAGACGCGTCCATCGGACTGCCAGATTATAAAGCGAGAATCAAACCATGCCTGCGCAAGTCTCGATGTGTGAATGGAGCATTTATCCTGTTGGAAGAGAAATGGGTCTTCCTCGAAATATTGCCATAGAGTTGGGAGAGCAGCATAGTTTTCGGTTACACATCAAATTACGTCACCTGCCAGATCCGCTTCTTTAGGGGGGTGTTCGGATACTTTTGGCCAGTATATATATATATATATATATATAGTAGTGTATATATATATGGTTGTGTGTGTGTGTGTAAGTAAGTAAGTAGGTGTACGAATTGCTTAGCTCGTTCCATTTGTGATAATATATATATATTATATATATATATATATATATATATATATGTATTTATGTATGTATGTATATGTATGTCTTATGCATCAAACTGTTCATCTCCCAACCTTAAAAAAGGTTTGTAATAACTCAAATAGCTGTATCTACGAATGACTTAGAACTCGGAGGACTACGTTCTCCCGACCGAGAGAGCACACTCTAACATCACGTTAGAGAGACCTTTTCTTTTCGTCGATAAACGATAGGTTATTCTTATAGGTAGAAAGGAAATGAATGTTATCCTTCTTTTGTCAAGCAGAAAAGCGAAGAGTACGCAGCAACTGTGAAAAATGAAAGGTTTTGTCAGAATGTCCAGGAAGGATGGACTTTTGGGAACGCGACATTACAAAGGAGGAAAAGAGATGAGATATTATTCTAGGTATATATATATATATATATGTATGTGTGTGTGTGTGTGTGTGTGTGTGTGTGTGTGTATATATATATATGTGTGTGTGTGTGTGTGTATATATATATATGTGTGTGTGGGGGGGGGTATATATGTGTAATATAGATGACACCGAGAACACAATGCCACCTCTAATATCGTAATGAATTTTTGCCATTCATATGTCTTTGGTGTTACTAGCTGCCATGAAAAATTGAACTTTAATTCTGGAGAGAGGACAGTTTCCTATTTATGTTTATGATAATAACATTTGATCTTTGTTTCACATTAACACATGTACAAAAAATAATGATTAAACTAAAAGAGTTATCTGAACTTTTTATATTTTAATGAATTTATCATTCTATGTTGAATTCGGAGATTTGTATTTATTATAAAACTTATTACATTAAATCAGCTAGTTATTATCTTATTTATGCTGATTTACTTAGAAAAAAAAGACCTTATTATTTAGCATAATATTTAACATGTTCCATATTCAATCTGCGTAAAATATATTACTTACCAAATCTTTCATTATACGTATTATTACGTACATTAGTTACACGTTTATCACGTACATTAATTATTTTAATGATCGTATCATAAAAGATAGTCATTTACTGTTTCAGTAATTTAAATCTGATAAAAATATAATTGTTATGGCAAAGGTTAACTAAATATAAATCGTTTTATTGTTCATGGCAGTTAACGACAGAGGCTAAAAGCATTTTGCTCTTTTAATTAATTTTAAATTCTATTCATAGATGTAAATCAGATTCAAAGGGAAGAATTAAAAATGTTAAATAACTAACTTATTTTCCAAGTGAAACATAAATCTACTCCGAATTAAATTATTTGCAACGCGTTGTACAATATATTATAGCAATTTCTTTTCAGCGCTATAAGAATATCTTCTTTAGAAAAATTAATTTTGTCCATGAAAATTTTTTAACTTAGCATTTTAATGGTATAAAGGGAAATTTTAGCAAGTACAGACATGAAAACTTACCTTGACTTGCGATATCTTAGTTTTTTTTTCCTCTCATTTGTGGTTCGCAATGTAACAGTGAATAATTTTCCACAGATAAGAGCTCTAAGATCTTCCTTTTAGACTAAAATAAAATATAAATTATGCTTAATATACTGTTTGCATTACGTAATGCAAAAGTAATCATTATGTTTTCATTATGTAGTGTACAGGAATTTCAACTAAAGAGGGAAACTTTCCCATCTCGCTAGAATAATTCCAAATTGTGGAGGTATTTCATCTGACTACAAGCAAAGGAGATATGTAAATTTTTTTGTTCATTTAGGAGACGCAAAAATAATATTTATAATAGATTAGACTGCTTAAAAATATTAACAGAATACTTTATTTTTGTTGATAAAATATATTAAAATTTCATGATAGTTTAAAAAAATTAAGTATATACTAATAACTTCATTTAATTTATATTTCCATCGAGGGCCAGAGGTAGCCTAGTGGTAGGGCGTACGCTTTCGTTGCTGAGGGTGCTTGGATCGAATCCGACAAGCGTCATTAATACATCCGTGCTCTCTGTCATGAATTCTATTGATCCTTGTTTAATTTACGTGTGAGGAAGAGTGTAATGATCATTTACCTTTCTTGGATGTGCTTGTTATCCGCAGTGACGAGGTTTTTCAGACTGCTGTCTTCCGCAAGCCCTTTGCCGTGTCTCTTTCCCCACATAGGCTTTCTTCCCATCCTCCCAGTCAAAAAATTGCCTGTTTCAACACGTTTGTCCATCGGGCGTTGAACATTTGCTCCACTCCTGAAGTATTGTGCTCCGAGCTTGATTAACTGAGGGCGGTCGCCGTGGACCGCGACTGTGCCTCTAATATCGTTGATTCCATTTATAAGAAATTGTCTAAACCAGTCCAAAAAAGGTGTATTTCAAAGCCGAACCTGTCGGTAGTTTTGCCCTTCTTTCCCAAGATCAGTCATCAAATAGCTAAAATTCTTAAAAGGTTTGAAATTAAGGTTATTTTCTCTCCGGTCAATAAAATATCTTTTTCGGATCTCAAACACCCCATTGATCGCTTAAATAGCTGGGGTATCTACCGGGTTTCTTGCCAGTGTGGCCTTTCTTATATTGGTCAAACCAAGCGTGCTCTTAAATTCCGCTTGAAGGAACACGAGAGCTATGTTAAAAAGCAAGAGTTAAATTGCTCGTCCATTGTTCAACACGCCTGGACGTCAAACCATCGATTTGACTTTTCGTCTGCCTCCATTATTCAGAAATGTCGCTCGCTTGCCGATCTTGATTTCTGGGAAGCTTATGACATTTTTAAAAATTCGGGTTCTTTGGTTAATGATTTGTCAAGTACCCCTGTTTTTCCTCAATTGTGGAAAGGGTTTATTTAGCTGTGTTGGCTTGTTTCTTCAATTTTTCAATTTTTCCCCTCTTTCTGCAACTAGATGGCTCTGCTTGTCCTATTTCGGCCTCTCCGCTGCTTCGTGTCTTTGCACTCGCGGATTATTTAAGTGCGTGTGCACTGGGTCTGGTTGCTTAGTTTTCGGTTTTTTGAGCTGCCAATAAGTTCGTTGCACTGATGAAGAAGCTCCTTTGTAGCTTCGAAACGGCCGTAGGCAAAATAATTGCATCTTATATGGGCTTTATTTACGTTGGTTTTCCTGTTTATTCCTCGAGCACAAATGTGGTATCTTTTCTTTTCAAATACCTCCGTGTCTAGGCCAGATATGGGCACGTTAAATCCGTAGACTGGAAAGTCTATGTATGAGGTCAGAGATGTTGGGAGACCGTACGATCCCACAAATGTCTCATATGGTCAAAATTGAGGGGGCACCAGGCTAAATAGGACTATGACTTTCGTGGTGCCATTATAAAATGGAGCCGCACCTCTCATCCAGGTAACCTATACGGACCTAGTCTGGGATACTACCGGCCAGAGGCATTAGAAAAAACAAGAACAGCAATTCATATTACCGTAGAACATGTAATACAAAATTCAAAATGTTTTAAATGTAACCATCCGAAAAGAACAAACTTATGGTTTTGAATCGTATGCTATTCTTCAAGAAGAAAGATAACGATGGAACCGTAAGAAGTGTTTTGATAATGCTTCCAGAAGTGTCGTGAACAATTAAAGAAGTTGTGTCACGAAGGAACAAGTGTTCATTTAGGTGCAGCCAAATCTAAAGATGCAATGTTTAATAACTTTTATTGGCCGGATTGTTATCTAGACGTAGAGAGTTACGTGAAGAGTTGTTACGAATGTCAAAGAGTGGGAAAGAATAACGATAAGAAAGCAAAGAGCATCCTATTGCTGATGGGTTAAGCCGAGCACCAGACTAGGCAAAAAAAAAGTAATAATAAAGAATGTGTAATATGAAATCCTCAAATGGCTCTAATTATTTTATTTGTGTGATCATGTTGTTATCTCTATTTTAGATGTAATGTCAAATGAAATTGTTATTAATTTATGGAAATTTTGCCATTGAAATATAATTTAAATTATTTGTCCCTTGTGTTGAAAAAAAATCATATTTCTGTTTTCCCTTGTTATTCGTTTAAAAGTGTGTCCTAATTTAGGATGGTAAATTGTGGTATATATCTGTATATATAGGGACGTCTAAAAAGGTTGGACACATTTCGAAAGATCATAATTCTAAAATAAACTGAGCAAATGCAATAATATTCTTTTCAAACAACTTGGCAAGTGTCCAAGATTTCTAAAAGTAACTGGTACGCAACCGTGACGTTGAACGTTGCGCAGAAGCGATGCGAGGTGGAAGAGGTCTTCGTTCGGCTTTCCGTCAGTGCAATGGCGACCGTTCAGGAGAAAGCTCAATGTGTGTTGTGGTTAGCGGAGTACAAATCTGTTAAAACAGTTCAGCGAAATTATCGTCGTGTTTATCGCAAGCATCAACCGCTTGAGCTTTCTCGTGAACGGTCACCATTGCACTGACGGAAAGCCGAACGAAGATCTCCTCCACTCGCATCGCTTCTGCGCAACGTTCAACGTCACGGTAGCGTACCAGTTACACTTAGAAATCTTGGACACTTGTCAAGTTGTTTGAAAAGAATATTATTGCGTTTGCTCAAATTATTTTAGAAGTAGGAGCTTTCGAAATGTGTCCAACCTTTTTCGATGACCCTGTATATATTTTTTCTAGTGGAGGTAAAGCCAGAATCTGAAAAGGATTCACAGTCTATCCGTAAATCAAGTTAGGCTCGCATTTGCCTTTGTGAAAATTTACATTAACCATAGTTGTCCTGGCGAGATGCCCCCTCCCCCTTTTTTCAGATCGGGGACTTCTGCAGAAAAAAAAAATCTGGAGGAGGGAAGAATTAGACTGTAATGACTCCCATACGGTAACGTTTTGTAGTAGGGTTTTTGCGACATTGTAAAGGCAGAAGTAGGAAATTGAAGAATAGATGCAAAATGCAAGTTAATTGGAAAAAAATGGTAACAGAGCATAGAAGCGGCGGGAAATAGAAACTTAATAAGAGGCAATAAAAACAGGCATTACAACATAAAGAAGGAAGAATATAGAAGAGCGCAGGTGCGTGAGATGTAAAGGTAAAGATAGAATGTTCAGAACAAGGACAGGAGTGGAAGAATATATGATGGCAATTAAATAGGGATAGCATGGAGACGGGTGAACGGGAAGCGTGGGAAAAAGGGCCACAGAGAGGGAAATTACAGAAGGTGACGCCCACGTCTAGGACTGGTTGAAAAGACCAATGAAGGAGAAAGACAATGAAGGAAGTGAAATGATAAAAGATAAAGCCAATGACAGATAGGACAAGGTGTGTGCTTAGAAAATTAAGAATGAAGATATGATGTTGAGGAAAAGAAAGATATAGGAAGAAGGAGAGTAGTTAGAAAAAATATATTAATAAGAAAGCAAACGATGTGAACAAGACAGCGAAGAGGTTTAAAGAGGTTGTCCGATGATAAGCGTAGGAAGATAGATGGAAAGGATGTAAGTACGAATGCTAGAAATAATACGAGAGTAGATAGAGGTTAAGGTCGATGAATGACCTAAAGAGCTGAGACAACATGTATGCCGAATTTAAGGTGTCTAATCTGATAGAATATTAATACAGAAAACTGATTTCCGTACGAAGGCCAGAGAATACTGGTAGCCAGACCACGCCCGACCGACGTGAATAGATATGAAGCCGCTGAGGGAGTGTGTCGCACATATCGTACAACTTGTGTAGATGGACGATTGTGAAGGAAGTACCCTGATCCCACATCTTATGATCCCACGTCAACGAACAAAGGATAGATGCCCGCAACGAACGCCGTCAACCCTTTGAATTATTGATGCCCCGCTGAACGCCGACTAAAGCCCACTTCCAATGCCGTCATCTTATCTGATTATTTGAACTCTATCCGAGCGTTGCCCTAGAGGTTTCTGATGTCGTCGTTAATCATCACCGATTCATCAGCAAAGGTGCTGTCCTATTTTCTCTTAGTTGTGTGCAAATCAATGCTTCATCCAAATAATGATAATTATTAATAATAATTAAAACACGCAGAGTGCGATTGAACCAATATAATATAATTAAGTTGAGCTAGCGTAATATGATTAAGTTTAGTCTGTGTAATGTGATTGAAATATATGAATTGATGTTGGAATAATTGAATAAGCGATTAAGTGTCGAGGGTAACTAACATAATATACAGTTGAATGGTAGACGATGTGTACGAATGGAATTATTTGATACATGGTAGAAATGTATTTTAATATAATATATATAGTATCTACATATATATATACATACATATATATATATATATATATATATATATATATATATATATATATATATATATATATATATATATATATATATATATATACACACACACACAATACCACTATACAAATCATCTGCTACACGTTTGCCTCCACACGTGGAATTCCAGGAGACCACCATGTACCGCGGCCCTGTGCTTTTAATTAAGTTAAATTACCTTTGTTTAAACAGTCGCAAACAGCCACACTGAGCGACATAAAAGACCAGAAGCGATTAGACAGTTCACCCGAATGGCAAGCCAGTCTAAATGAGTCTCAGGACAGGAAGTGCCTAATCTATTTGGAACGTAACTGGACTCTTCGAGAACGTTCGGTGAAGGTGTTTATAAGCCGCCGAACATAAGTAAAGAGAGGGAGTTGAAGCGGAGACAAAAGGAGATGCTGCCGAGTTGCTGGCTTGGCCTAGAGAAACTAATGAGAGCAGAGACAACTCAAGATTGTTTTTCCTAGTCGATAGCTTTGGAGAACCCGTGAAATTAATATTTTTTATAAATGTCCTGTATTTAGTCAAGATATGCAATTAATGCATGAAAATAGAACAAGACTGGCAGTCATTTTATTAAGGCTAAGTCCTTACAGACTGTGTGTAGGTTAAATGGTGTCAGAAGTCCTGCTAGGCATTAGGTTAATGAAAAAGCTAAACTGCCTCTACCGACATCGACCAAGAGCCTGAAAAATTACAGATAGGCCGACTCTTTTGTAACAGAATCTGGCTTTGGTAGAATTTTGAAAATAATGTTTAGTGTTATCAAATGCAATTTAACATTAAATATGTCAGTGAATAAGTGTTGAAGTTTATTTTGTGAATTTGTTTAAAGTTTTGTTTTGTGCTATTTAACATAAATAAATATTTTCAAATTTTACAATGTTAATCTGAAGAATTTTTGTGGAATTTAAAATTAAGGTTATCAAATAAGATTTAACTTTAGATATTTTCCGTGTTCAGATGTAATTATTCTGATTTGGTTTTGGGATATATATGTAACTTACGGTTTTCAAACCCATTTAAACAGTAAGTTGTTTCAGTGATCTCGAGTTATCGAAGGTAAAAATTGTGTTTAGACAATTAAGTAAAACACTGTAAATTGCTTTTGTTATTCATAAAGTTCAATTTTGTGAGAAATGTGATATAAGAAATCAATTTCTAAAGTGGAACACATATAGTGCCCGTTACTGTTTTTTAGATGGCGAATATAAAAAGTTAACCCATTTAGGGTTCATTTGAGAACAAATTTTAAAAAAATATGGATGATAAATGCCAATGCTGTTAGATATTTATCTGTTTATTGAATATTTAAAGATAATTGAATTTTTAAATTTAACTTAATTTAAGAATTGTATTTTCTACAAGTTTTTCTTACCTAGGGATGTAGTCAAATATTTGTATTAAATTTTGGTGAGTTTTGTCTTGAACTTTGAAAGAGAACATTCTAATTTGATGCTGCTGTGCAGTATTGCACGAATATATTTGAGGATTGTGTACCATTGTCTTTTAAGTCCTTAGGGAATTTATAAATAGTGCTCTTTTATGTTGACAGTAATGTCTTAGTATATTGTATTATTTTGTTTGCAGTTGATATGTTCTTAATGCTGTAAGAGTTCATTTGTTAAAATTAAGAGTTATTGAGTTAGTTCTTGGATATTTCATTCTATTCAATGCCAGTTTGGTGTTCCTAAAATGCTAGGTTCTAAGTGATATATTTATTTTTAAAACTCATCAGGTTGAAACTTGTTAGATCATGTTAGGACCCTTACAACTTTTAAGGTTGTAGCTGACAGATAAAGCGAATTTTGTTTTTTATTATCAAGATAGAGATATTCTAAGAAGTAGTAAAATAGCTTCTATGACTCGGGATAAAAAAGAGGATCTCTTGGAACTTGAGGATGATTTAGGAGAGGAAATCGCAGCTCCTCGTAAAGTTTATCTCACGGTCTATCTGCAAGTCAAGTTAGACTCGCATATTCCATAGTTGTCCTGGAGAGATGTGCCATGAATTTTTTTCTCAGGTAGGAGGCTTCTGCAGAAAAAAAATTTGAAGGGGGGAGGGATTAGACTTTAATGACTCCCATACGGAAACGTTTACCTCCGCACGTAGAATTTCAGGATACCACCTTGTACCGCTGTCATATGTACTTAATTAATTTAAATTACCTTTGCTTAAACAGCCGCACTGAGCGACATAAAAGACTGGAAGCGCTTAAGGCAGTTCGCCCCAAGGCTCGGTGAACACGAGCGATTCGGTGTCGTTGCGAATTCGTACCGATGCCGCAGCCTTCAATTCACATGAGTGGCGAATCCGTTGCGGTTTTGGCTGTTCCGTGAAATTTACGTCACAGATCAGCCCTTTAAATGATGGAATTATAACATTAGGAGTCAAGCTATGGAGTTAGAAGTGTACTCGAGAAAAAGAGTTGTGTTTTCTTACTTAGTTTATAAGTATCTAAAATATAGGAAAATAAGTTATTGGGTCCACCCACTGGTGAGTTCATGATTATTAAAAGGGACATTTTCTTTGTTATATGAAGTTTTGTGTAATGATGAATCAAAGTTTTTTAATTACTTCCGAATGAAACAGTGCAAACTTACCAAACAGTGTACAAAATCAAGGAACTCATCAAAATCAAGGAGGAATCATCTTAAATCAGATAAGAAATACATAGGCTGACTACTTCATTAGCGATATTAGAAAACTGCCATGACAAAATGAATGCATTTAACAATAAATGCGAATGGAAAAAGTGTCAGCTGGGAAGATTGTTGTTATATTTAAAAATATAACAATAAATATGTAAAAATTTAATAAATGGAAAAATGTTTAATTTTTGCTTTCTACTTAATCAAATTTTAATTGTTTGGTTTGAGTTTAATTTTTAATTATTTAATTTACTGATATGCTCTATTATTTTAATCTTAAGTGATTTTAGAAAAAAATGGATTAAAAAAATAATTCAACGCCAGAATACGACTGACGTAAATTTATGTGAAATACATTTTGATTAAAATTGATATTGTTTTATTATTTCCTAAATTGAAATGGGAAGTTCGTTATTAAATTTAAAAAAATAATAAAAGTTTAATAAATCGAAAAATATGTTTAATTTTTGCTTTTTAGTATATTGTTTAGATTTGTGTTTAGTTTTTAATTAAGATATTTAATGCTATGCTCTGCTATTTTTATCTAATTACATTTGAGAAAACATCAAAAATCAGTACGACACTGAAATATGACTAATGTAAATTTATCTGAAATAGGTTTTGATTAAAATTGAAATTGTTTTATTATTTTTTAAATTGAAAACAATAAATTTATAACAGTACTTATCAATTTCTTCTTTTTCTTTTTTTGTGATTTTTCTTCGAAATCTGGATACAAACTGATGCAAATTCTTATCCACGAACTCCGTTTAAGATTTTTATCGTGGTACTTTTTGCATTTAATATCCCACAATTCACGAAACTTTTTAACTTCCTCTATTAAAAGTTCTGTGTCTAAACTTTTAGCCATTTTGTTGCGGTAAAATGTCGTCCGTTTGAATTGCACAGTTGAAATGAAGGTACTGCTAAGCCGTTGTCGTCCATGCGATCAAGCAGCACACGAGGGGAAAAAAACCAGTCGTTGCGAATTCGCAGCGACGCCTCCGTCCGTGTGAGTCGGTCAGTTTAACTCTATGTACTCCTGATCGCAACTGCGGTACCGGAGCGACACCGGATCGCTCGTGTGCACCGAGCCTAACGGTAAGCCAGTCTAAGAAAGCCGCAGGACAGGAAGCGCCTAATTAATCGGAAATGAAACTGAACAAGAAAGAATACGTTTCTGGACCTTTCGAGAACGTTCGGTGGAGGTATTTTTAAGCCGCCGCCGAACATATATGAAGACACCTCTTACCTTAATTACTTTTATCGTGGATCATTAGTATTTTCTAGTGTTTCATTGTAATTTTTAATTACCTTAAAATTTCTCTTTTTGATTTTAACGTTGCTGTGATGTTTGAAATCCAGCCTACCAGTATGACGTTTATACATATTTATACCAGTGTGACGTAATATTATATATGCTTGGATTCTGCACCTGCGATTGCTTGCGTGCTTGATACTATATTTTGTGTTATTGATATTTTACATTAGCTGAAGATGGCAACTTCTGTAGATACTTCAGTCAATATGATGGAATACGTTTTTAAGTTGTATTTAGGACGAGGAACCTGTTATGTAACAGAGACTTCGCTGGGATCGCCGAGTAGGGCATCTCAGTCCGTTGTGATATATTTTATTTTTCCAATTCTCAATAAATGTTCGTGTGTTCAACACCTGGAAGTCTTTAATGCAAAAGAACCAGACGCCACATTTACAGTAATAATTTTTTATCCTCTTTGCGTTATTTTTACCTTAATATTTTTAATATCCTTATTTTAAATTTTAACTACTGAGCACTCGCACCTTGATAACTTATAACTTGCGTGCAGGAGATAAAGTCGTCACGACCTAGGTACTCCACTTTTAAAAACTATACTGGATTGGACTGGATTGGATTAGATGAAGACAGGGAGTTGAAGCCGAGACAAAAGGAGAAGCTGTCGAGTTGCTGGCCCGGCCTAGAGAAACTAATGAGAGTAGAGACGACTCAAGACTGTCCTTCCTCCTCTATAGCCGTGAAGAATCCGCGACATTAATATTTTTTGCAAATAGCCTGTATTTATTCAAGATATACAATTAAAGCAGGAAAATATAAAAAGACTGGTAGTCAGTTTATTAAGGCGAAGTCCTTACGGTTGTAACAATACTTTCCTCTCCTTTATGTAATATAAGTTCTATTGGAAATCACCAACAAGCGCAAGTACTGCAAAAAGGACTAACATGGCAAAATTTCCCATGAAATTCTAGCAATAAGCAATAAAACGATAATTCAAAGAGAAAAGGAAACTGTTTAAAGGGATGTTTCTATATGAAATTTTAAACTTTATACGGAAAGTTAAGGGTCAAACTGTGTCATTCTTTTTATTATTTAAGGAAAATTTTATATTTTCTCGAGGAAGAAAACTTGAAATTCTTTTACATGGATTAAGAAATTTTACAGGGTTTTGATGTGAAGTATATAATGTTTCTATTAGAGGCTTTTAACTACTTTCATATTTAATTTTGAACTAAATTTTGAAAATTTTTTGTTTAATTTTGCATAATAGAAATCTTAGTTTTGTACATGTATATAAGTCTTGAAGATCTCCAAACTGTAAGTTTTAAATAAACATGTAACGCCAACTGGCCGTGTTTTCTAATATTTACCAATTTTTCCTGCATTTAAAATAAAGCCTATGGATTAATTTTAAACCATATTATTTTAGGACAAATATTCTGATCACTATACCATGTCTAATTGTCTCTAATATGCCTCCCATTCTCTTCCCATTCAGAGAGACCAGGAGCACCAGAACCAAGGTCTAAATCAATTAACCTGTTTGGTAGTTATTTTACGACCACTTGACCCAACTTTCTCGCATTTATCATTTTTTCTTCCTTTAAGAAGCAATACAATCACTCAGTAGTGAACCTGAAACTTTCTACGTTCGGAACAGTTTTTGGCTGGTCGGTTGTTTGCTTTGGAATGCCTGTGACATTTTTTAAAATTTCCTCACGGATGTATTGACCATCCTACAGTTAGTCATGCCCTGTGTTTGTAAATAAATTTATATGTTGTAGAAAATATGTTTTAGGAGTCCAAAGTTCTTGAAAGGTTCCCTTTAAAATAATACCACATGAATGTATAAAACTGTTGTGGAAAGGAGAACTACCCTCACAAATTAATCATTAAAGAATGTTTTCTTTCTACCCCATCACGTACATTTAAATTAAATAATTAAATTTAAAAAATGACAAAATTTATACATTAATAATTTAAAAGCCAACAAAAAATTTTTTTGTATATTTTAAGTAATAGAATAATTTATCACTTTATTCTACGTAAAACATTTGTGATTAATTGTTTTGCGTTGAAAATACATTTACCCAAAGTAATCTCGATACTATATTTCTTCCCAATTACCCTAATAGATTTTGTATTTGAACTTTTTTTCTGTTCAAACTGTTTCGAAAATTAAGAAAGAGTAAGATAAATTTATTTTTTCCCCGAAAAAATATACGCGTGCATTTTTATACGGTAGTAATTACTCATGTCTCCATATTACATACGCTTAAACGATTTGATGGATGTGTTGGAGAAACCTTCAGTGATTTTCTGTGCACTTCCGGAATCGAGCTGACGTTATTGCCCTCGTTTTCTGTTTTATTCCGAAATAAAAGGATTTTAAAGAGTTATAAGTGTTGTTAACATTACGGTACATGGGAATACCGAGACAAAAAATTAAAACGGAGTAAAGCGGAAGTCTTTTGAATATAATATGGTTAATGATTTTCCTCGCCACTGCTTAAACTGTAGCTATAAATTTTTTACAAATACTCGGAATTTATTTTATTTCTTTTTAAATATACATAATTTCCCACAATGTGTAGGAAAAAAATGAACAATTTAGTTTTTAATTTTTTTTAATTTTAAAATTCTTGATCCATGTAAAGCAAGGTATAATCAATCTATATATATATAACAGTTCCGTAACTGACTGACTGACTGACTGACATAAAACGCACAGACCAAACCGCTGGACTTAAAGAGCTGAAATTTTACATGGTGATTCTTCTTACACTGTAGGGGTGCACTAAGAAATATGTTTGAAAAATTCTTAGGTTTTTTAAAATTAAATTTTTAATATATTTTAGAAAGTTTTTTTAAGTTTGCATATAAAATAATAACTTGAGGGGTATAAAATTTATATCACGAGAAAAATCATAAAAATTTCTTTAAAATGAAATCTTTTTCGAATCTTTACCTCTATTTTCTTATTTTTGGTGAATTTTTAAAGATTAATTTTTAGAATTTAATTTATTAAATGCTGATCACGTGGTTTCTTTTCTTTTTGAGATACTTTAAACTAATTTTGCGTCACGTGCATAACAACGAAATAGACAAAAAAATATTTGCTCTTGCTAATGCGGCAGACGATTGGGCATTATCCAAAAAATATTAAAATATAGTAAAAGATATGTTCCTCAAACTGTACTATATTAACTGTACTATATTCTTTAGTATGTTCTATTAGACTGAATTGGAATATTTTCTTCTACGTTATTTTGTCTATAAAAATATCCCTTACGATTTTTTATGAATATTTTTTTTTGCTTTTTTTACATCAATTCCATACATTGATCGTTGTATTTATTATATATATATATATATATATATATATATATATATATATATATATATATATATATATACATTTATTTTTTGGCATTAATTGCATACATTGACCGTTGTATTTAATTTGAATGCACTCCTTAGCGAATCACTGGTATTCAGCTAGTCAGACATATAAATATAAATTAAATATTTCATCGTTTTTAGCTTGCTGATGCAGTTTGATGTATGATGAAAGGATTGATGACATATAGTATGGAATATCATGCTCACTTTTAACAATAACTTTAAGATTTTGTGGTCGTATTTGCCTAAACACTTAGGTACACTAGATATCCTTGGCTGGAACTATTTTTCAATCAGTTTAGACTTATTATAAAAATTTCGCTTACGATGAACAATTATTGAACACTTTTAATTCTTTAACTGTTAGAAAATAAATATTTTTTGTCTACTGAAGGCCAGAAATTATAGCTTATAATTTTCAAATGTGGACTACCCTTTCCCACCTTCTTCAGTGTGATGTCCTGTGGATTTAGAAAACCTGCATTTCAAAAGGATTAATGCATAACAAACAATGACTTTCCTTCCTTTTAGGTGGCTCAGAACACACATACGACCAAAAATGTAAATACAATATAATATGCAAAAACAAATGCCATGCCACTAATAAAACAGATTGCTATTTATATTTAAATCAGTGTAATGTGTTGTGTTATTATTTGCACACTAAAATGGGAAATGGGATTTTTAACAAAATATTTCAAGTTTCTTTATGTTATGTTGGAAACAATTTTCTATAGAATCTATAAAATGTTTTTGTAATTTTCATTTTTTACTGAAAGTTTAAGGAAAAAAAGTACATAATTCACTGAATTGTGTTTCATTGTACAGAAGGTCGTTCGCACTTTATGGAAACGATTTTGATAGTTATGTTTTATGTATAAATGCCATATTTTATGAGGTGATTTGCTGCTATGTGATAGCCATGGTTCTTGAGAATAGTTCTAGCTCGAATTTTCCATCAAAGTACATTTTTGATTATACTGTCATGTCAGTTTTACCCCATTCTTCTTGGACCGTTTTCCAAAGTCCGTTCAGTGTTCTTAGATGCTGTTTTCCTAAGGCTCATATTAAAAAACCGAAATTGCAAAAGTCCATTGGAGAAGAGTCAGGTAATTTTTAAGGTATTTCATTAAATGGGATACTTTTTATTCCTGTTTGTGATTCTTTCTTTGCTAAATAAGTGGCAATTGATTTAAACGTGTGACTAGAGGCTTTCTCCATATGAAGCTCAAATTTATCAATGTCCTTTCTATATAAGGCTGGAATATCTTCTTCAAAAATTGGTTCTAAAATATTCTGCTGATAGTAGAGTAAATTAATTTTGGCTTTACTTGAGGTTTCTTTTTATTTAAATTTGCCGTTGTAACAAAATCCTGCTACTATCATGAACTCTTTTGAGAACTTTTCTGTACACTGACGTAGCGATTTCGTACGGTCATTCCCGTCAGTTGAGCAATAGAAAATTGATCTTTTTTTTTGTTACAGTCACTTAAATACACCCATGCCCCATCGAGTGTTACAACAAATTTTCATTTTTCAGCAGCTAGGTCTTTTTCATATAATTTTCTACAATTTCTTTTTCTTTCAGCAATATGCTTTGGCAAAAGCAGATGAACTTTAGGTTTAAACATCTTTTTTAACTTCAAATATTTATGAATGATTTTACTAACAGTGCCAGAAGATATTCTTAGTTTCGATGCAATGGATCTTTGAGTCGGCGTATTTTCTTTTAGGATCAGAGATTTCCTTTCCTTGCTATTTACCTGCGTTCGAACAGTCTTAGGATGAGGTTTAGTAGTAAATGTTTTCATTTTTTCTTTCAGTTAGATGTTTTTTCCCTTTCTAATTTAATATATTATAAATACTTATTTTTGAAATTCCATATCCGCAATTTTTACTCCGCTTTGTAATTTGTTGATACGTATATTTCTCCCCGGAAAGTGCAGTTACGTAACCTTCGAGCCATCTATCAATTTTAGGAGACATTTTCAAAATAAATCTTTTATTTTACAATTCCAATCAAAGCAAAACAATAGTAGATGATTATTCTTAAGTTGCCAAATTTTTATCTCAAAATGCAAACGCCAAAAACAAATTACAAAATCGTTTCCACAAAGGACGAACGATCTTCTGTATAGAAAAAAAATCATAATAGTATGTTACCCTCAAATCTGATGAGTAATGGACTGGCTTATATAAAGTGACATCTTTTATATAAATGCATACCTCCATAATACTATACATATATTATTTGAAAGAAATGGAAGATGGAAATAAGAGGTCCTGATGCTGCCAGTATAGTTCACAATGTAGGCATAATAGTAAATATAGGCATCGAAGTTAAGTTGATTGGTTGAAATCTATACAGTCATATTTTGCACCACGAGGACTAAATAAACTCATATCTACAAGTTTTGGCCGATACTGAAAGACTACAAACACCTATGTATACAACGGGATTTGAACCCTGGTATTTAATGTGACAGACCCTGGTATTTAATGACAGTGTTGTAACTACTCTGCCATTGTCCAACCCCTTGAATGAGGACACCTAGAAGGTAAATCCCCCCTCTATCTCCCTCTCTCTCTGTAGTATATATATATATATATATACATACTAGCTGAAAACCCGCGCTTCGCTACAGAATACATTCAAATTAAATACAACGGTCAACGTATGCAATTTATGCTAAAAAATAAATATATATATTTATAATAAATGAGATTATCAATGTATACAATTGATGTAAAATATATATCTATCTATATATATATATATTTATAATAAAATAGTAAGGGATATGCATTTTTTTTGGATAATATCCAATCGTCTGCTGCATTAGAAAGAGAAAAAAATATTTTTTTTGTCTATTTAGTTGTTACGCACGTGACGATAAATTTATTGAAAGTACCAGAAAAAGAAATCACGTGATCAGCATTTAATAAATTAAATTCTAAAAATTAATCTTTAAAAATTCACCAAAAATCAGGAAATGGAGGTAAGAATTCGAAAAAAATTTCATTTTGAAGGAATTTTTATGATCTTTCTCGTGATATAAATTTTATAACCCTCAATGTATTATTTTAAATGCAAACGTAAAAAAAGTTTAAAAAACAGCTTAAAAATTTAATTTAAAAAAATCTAAGAAGAATTTTTTAAAAATCTTTCTTAGTGCACCCCTACACTATTAGAAGAATCGCCATGCAAAATTTCAGCCCTTTAGGTCCAGCGGTTTGGTCTGTGCGTTGTATGTCGTTCAGTCAGTCAGTCAGTGAATGAATGAGTCAGTTACGGAACTGTTATATATATATATATATATATATATATATATATATATATATATATATACACACATATATACATACATACATATACATGCATATATATATATATATATTATACATGCATATATATATATATATATATATATATTTATATATATACACAAAGTGTGTGTGCGTTCGTAAGTACTTGAGAATGCGTATTCTGCTGTTAAGGTTTTTTTTTAATTCATAGCATTTGGTTCATCTGTATTATACTTAATTTTTCCTTGTCTGGGTAAAACTCCTGGTTATAACTTCCTGATTTAACCCAGATTCAATGGAAATACAAGGAAGGGAACAGAAATCAAATTTAATCATTCCGTTTCAAATACAAATGCTTAAACTAATTTAAAGTTTTTATCTACTTAAACTTATTTTTGCAAAAAATGTTCATTTTCTCTGCTATCAGAACCAGCGTCTTTGATTTTATTAAACTATTGTGGGGAGGTTATAATAAAAGCTCATAAAGTATTTTTTTTCTTTGAGATAGTCATGAGGACTCTAGATGTTTCCTGAATGGTCGCTAAACTATTTAACTGAAGCGATATTATTACAGTAACTTTAGTGTTAAATTAAAATGTATTTTAGTCCAATTTATGGTTACAGGTGTCCAAGTGAATTATGTTAGTAAATCATCAATTCCATTTCAGGAGAACAATATAGAAATGAATAAACTAAAGAGAAAAGAATTTATTCTTTAAATTTCGTCGTATAAAATAAATCCCTTCAAATATAAAGAATAATTTGTATCTTAGAATTTAATAACGTCTTTTTTATGTCTCGAAACAATTAACTTTATAGATACCCTGAGAATAAAACTATGAATTTCCATTGCATTTCCTTAAGTGATTCCAGCTCCCTTGATTACTCTTTAGCTAGCAATCGTTGAAGCGCCGACTTTCGGAGGCATTCCACCTTCAATACCCTTCAAAAATAAAGTCCGAGTACGGAGACATTCCATTTAATAAAAGTGTTCGAATCGTCACGTATAAATTGATAGTGAATTTTTGAAAAGAACAAATCTCAAAAATCAGACGAAGGATGGAGGTTTCCTCAAGTAGACGTTGCCTCTTTCATTTGATCACGCACCACGGCACTTCAAGAGCACCCTGTAGCTATGCTCGAATGCTGTTCTTTGATCAAGTACCCGAATCTTTATCACCCTTTACTTCCAGATTAAGTCCCGACTCATTTGCTCTACAAGATAGGATTCTAATGACGTAAAAGAGTACTGGTTATGCAACGCCTACACATACAGCACACGAAGAGAGATTTCCATTAATTACTTTGAGCCTTGACAATGCGGGAATTTCGAGACGTTGAATTAAATCTATACTTTAACATCTGGACGTTAATCACATGTTAAAGACAAACTGAAAAGAAGGAATTAAACTATACATTTTTTCAATCGTTCTTTTGTTTTATATATAGAAACCCGGGTAAGTTAATGTGATAAAATCAGGTTATTTCTCATTAACTAATGAGCCAATGTGACTTGTTCTGAATTATAAATCATAGACTTTATATAAGTTAATAGAAACTTTTGGTTACTCTAAAGGGTCTTTAATTTCTGACATTAACCGTCTTTTCATTAACTGAGAAGCGAGTGTGACTTGTTTATAAATTATGAAAATTTTATAAACTAAGCTAAAATAAACTTATGGTTTCTTTTGTAGGGTTTATTGACGAATGTATATTGATGAATGGCTTTCTCTTTTCTCTTCCGTGGTTTTGTAGTGCTGTTATGCCTCCGTTTTTTGTTATTATATTAGAAGAATCAAGAGTCTTTGCTTCTTGGTGTCAAAGGTCTTTTAACGCCATTCTATTTTCAAATGAGAACCAATGATTCAGTACTCATAACAACACCAGATTCTTCATTGCATACGTAAAGTATCGATTTATAGTGCTACTAATAAAAGCTTAATATATTACAAAACTCCTCAGTTTAAGTTAATTTATGGAGGCAAGCATAGAGAACGTATTTGCGCATCCTTGACAGGTATTTATCAAAATTTCAGCTATTTTGGACGCGCAGTTGTTGTTTGACAATCGCTTGAGTGAGTCGATGTGAGTGTTTTTGTGAAAATGGAAAAAATAGAGTATCGAGCTGTCATTAAATATTTGGTTTTGAAAGGCAATACGCCTACACAAATCAAATACGAGTTGGACACTGTATATGGGAACTCTGCACCATTATTTATCACCGTGAAACTTTGGGCAGCTGAATTTAAACGTGACCATATCAGCGTGGGAGGCGATAAACGTTCGGGACGTCCAAAAACTGCAACAATTGACGATAATATCGCTCAAGTTCACCAAATTGTGCTAGAAAATCTTCTAATTAAAGTTAAAGAGATAGCAGAGGCTATGAATATATCCAAAGAACGTGTCTGTCACATATTGAATCAAGATTTAGGCATGAGAAAGCTGTCCGCGCGTTGGGTACCGCGTTTGCTCACTTTGGACCAAAAACGTGTTAGAATGAACATTTCCAACGCTCTGTTGGCGCAGTTCAGGAGAAATAAATCAAAGTTTTGGCACCGATTAATTACTGCAGATGAAACTTGGATACACCATTATACTCTAGAAACAAAAATATAGTCAAAACAGTGGACTACGAAGGAGGAATCGGCTCCAAAAAGTTTAAAAGCTGTTCCTTCGGCTGGGAAAGTGATGGCGACTGTTTTTTAGGATAGTCATGGAGTTATCTTAATCGATTATCTTCAAAAAGGAAAAACCATTACAGGACCTTACTACGCATCATTACTTGACAAGCTGAAGGCAGAACTTGCTGAAAAACGGCCATATTTGCGGATTTTTTTTTTCATCGAGACAATGCGCCGTCTCACACCTCAGCGGTTGCCATGGCGAAAATCTATGAATTCCAACTTGAACTGCTCGAACACCCTCCTTACTCACCAGATCTATCCCCAAGCGACATTTTTTTGTTCCCTAAGCTAAATGTTGCGCTCGGAGGATAGAGATTTTCTTCGAATGAGGAGGCCATCACCTTTATAAACAACTATTTTGCAGAGAAAGACACCGAGTACTATTTGGACGGGTTAAAGAGATAGGAGCATCGAAGGACTTAGAAGGAGACTGTTGAAATTTATTGGATTAAATTTTGGCCGTACATATTTGTAGATATATTTATTTTTAATGTGAGTTTGTACATTCAGATTATTTATTCATTTGTGTTAAATAAGACGTACTTTAAATATGACGTCGAGTTATGACGTTTGGCTTGTGTATGTGTATAAAAAACGGGGTAAGCCCGGCTACTGTAGCTTCTTCTGTTAAAACTCTTGGTATGTTGTTCATGTAAAGATTACATCGAATAAATTATTTTTTATGAAGCTCTGCGTTATCAATTCCCAACAGAGACTATGTAGAAAAATATGAAGAAATTTCAAGAAAAATTTATTGTTTCTATGTTAGGTCGGAAACTTTTCGGACCACCCTCGTATTCGCAAACAACATAAAATTTCCCTTGAAATCCAGTCTGAAATTTAAAATATAATTTATAGTTTACCTTATTATATTTTCCTCCTTTTGATATTCAAATGGAGGATCCAACATTTCCGTGGGCTGTTATACATGGTTAAGTACATTTTGAAATATAGATGAAAACATTTTTATGTCAACAATTTTGAAGAACATATAGGAATAATTGTGAAGAGGATTTTAAGCAGATCCTATAAAGAATTTCCTATTCTGAAATAAATTGATATATTTGCTAAATTTAAACATCTACTTTTATAATTGCCCCTGGGTTTATTTAATATTCAAGGGGATAATATATTTTGAAAAAAAATTAATCATAAGGAAAAACTGAAAGCATACCTCAAACAATACGAAAAATGTTGGCAAAAGTGTTAATAGAATGGTTACGAAAATTTCAAAGAATATATCAGAGCATGCAATAATCTTGAAGGAATACTTTAGTTAGAAGTACTTGAAAAACATACATTAAAATTAAATATGATAGAGGAAATATGTAAACTTTTGCATTACATAATTGATATTGTTATATTTTTATGTCAGAGTTCTAGTTTTTCAAAACTGCAGTGTTTCTACTAAAAGAAAAAAAAAGATACAACATGACAATATTTTTACAAGAAACAGTGAAATTTAATATTTCGATAGTTCCGAAAGATATTTTTCTCAACTACGAAGTAATGAAATAAAAAGTGACATAGTTTTCCAAGTGTTTGAAAATAAATAAGCATTTGTAACCATATGTATCGTAAAACTTATTTCTCGGAGTTAATTTCTTTAGTTAATTCTTCTTTTCCCAGCTTACCAATGTTCCCCATATTACAGAAAAGCATAAATGTTGTTAACTCCTGGAAATTTATTAGTCGAATATTTAAATTAATAATGACAAAACCTGATATCAGGTTTTAGGACACGAGTTTTAATTTTTGTCACCTACATATATTGCACATTATCAATGTATATGCTTGTGTAAAATCCATTATGACTATTAGTGTATGAGCTTGTGCGTTTGCTCCTCTAACAGCTGCAATGATTCGCTTAACAAGTACTGTCTAATGTATAAAACTGCACAGATGTGTGTGCATCAGGGTGGCGTAAATAATTCACTATATTAAAGGGACATCGATAGAATAGTGGAGTACAATAGACGATCATTAAACATCTATGGCCGAAATTGGCATTATAAGGATGCCATTGGTCCCCAATCGGATGTTTGATATAAGCTGTACTCTCGTCGAATGAAAAATAAAAGAAAGGTAATTTTGTCTTTCCATTGAAGCACATTACAAGGAAAACATGTCTGGTTTAGGTATAAAGCAACTCAGAATTTAAAAGAATACTTTCTGCTTATTAAAAATCTATAAATTATTTTAATCAGATATGATGAGAGTAAAGCCCACAGAGAAAGAGCAAAATTTTCTTTAAAAAATTAAAAGGGATAAATATGGAAAGATTTGTTATCGTTTCTCTCATCCTTTCATGTCCCATGTAAATCGACGTATTTGAACATTGATGATATGATGAACAACAATCGTTTCCTAGATGAGTCAATATTCGGAGAAGAGGAGTCAATACAAGCATACATTAGATCGCTTATCGACGGAATCGTTATATTAGGGATGCAAGTAAAGCGTGAACTGTTCTCATGGATGTAATTAAAGCAATTTGGAACGCACGCACCACTCCTGCGAAGCTGGGATTCAGTGCCAGATTCTATCGCGTCGGCTACAGTACTATCTACTAACGGAAAAGATAAGATGAAAGCTTGTCATCGTTTGGTGGGTATGAAGACATAATTTACTCTAATAATCAATGACCTTTCCCGAGCAGCAGAAACGAATATAAGGATAGGGGTAAAATGTTGGGAATGCTCTAAAGAAAATATTTATTTTGGTTTACCAAGTTATACCTAGGGTTATATTCAAAAGAAAGAAAAAAATTATCTCTGCCTGAGGCAGTCAACGAAGGATATGTAGCTACCGAAGGTTTTTAGACTTGTTACGATGAGTGAGTAGACTTTCGTAACTATTGAAAACTCGTCGGCATTCATGTTAAATACGTTTTAATTATAACAGAAAGCATATGTAATTTGATTAAATCTATTTCAGGCCACCCTTATAGAATGTATATATATATATATATATATATATACGTATATATATATATACTAGCATTATTGCCCGGCGTTGCCCGGGTAGATATATAGATATAAAATTTTTCATGCATTCCATCAAAAAAATACTGGGCTGTACCCCCCGCTCTTCATGTTCATCTGGGCAGACAGAATGCGCTTAGCGCGTTTCTACTGAAATGATATACCCAGTATTCTTTTGATGGAAAGCATGAAAAATTTTAGATCTGTATATCTACCCGGGCAATCATTCTTTAAAAATAATTTGATTAATTTTCTTATGCCTTAATATAACTAATGGACTAATAGTTCGGAATGAAAGTTATGATTCGTTATGTTTCTCTGTTTAAAGAGCTTTTTCTCCTACTGCTTAAAAAACCCCAAAACTCTAAAAGATTTATCTTATATGATTTCACGGAGTAAGTAATTCAAATACATATCGCATGTTAACTCTGTTTCGCGAACTTAGGGGAAAAAACCTGTAGAACTCTTAAACTTCTTCCCATTTTATGATCCTCAAACAATTAATATATTTAGATCAACAGAAGGCTTCCAAAAACTGGCCATGGGACAAACTTAATTTTTCTTTTTTTTTCTTCCTTTTTTTTCCAAATTTTATTAAGTTCTATTAGTTTGAACGCCATTGTTTAAAATTGTCTAAAGCAGCGGTTCTCAACCTTTTTAGACTCACGATTCCACTAAACATAAGAAAAATAAACACTTCGTCCTCCCCTCCCCAGTTACCCCCAGACCAACTCTCAAACCACCCTAGATCACCCCTCAGAATAAACCGCTTTCCCCCCGCGTATCGAATTTCAAGGGTTGTGGTTAAGGGGCTGTATCCACATTTAAGAAGTGCGCTTAGGGGCACAAAAATCATTAAAAAATTAATTTAAAAAAACTAATTGAGCTCCAAATTTCGTTTTTCCTGATTTAAGTTTCTAGGGACCAAAACATTAGCTGTGATGAATTTGGTCCCGTTGGGTGAAACAGTCTATGATTCTATAGCGGACAAACAGACAAGCTCTTTTATATATATATATATATATATATATATGTGTGTGTGTGTGTGTGTGTGTGTGTGTGTGTGTCAGTCAGTCAAAACAGCAATTGAGATTTTACAGGGGGGCTTCAGAATAGTTTATTTTTAGCATTAAATATCACTGTTTTCCGTATTGCGAGATGCACTTCGGGAAAAGGGGAATCTCCGTTTTTGGGATTGGATTTGATTGACAGCTATAACTCCGCCTGGGCCTCATCGTGGGTGCAGACGTCACGAGCATGCGCAATAGCATTAAACGGTTTGAAACAAAGAGTTTTTAACGCAGATAGTGATTGATTTTCGATCGGGTTGGTCACGCATCGCGAGGCTTGATATGATGGCTTGCTAGAGAATTAATATTGATTGAATTGAGGTTAGTTAACAGTCAGAAATAAATTCTTAGGTGTATTTTAAATTGTAGTTCTTTGCCACAGGCCTTTAATCACTGACTGCTATTTGGAATAGTTATTATTAGGGAAAAGTTAAGATAGAGAAACGTGATATAAGACACCAATATGAAGCTGGTAAAGAATAAGCGTGTCATATATATATATATATCCCCTATTAAATCATACATTTGATTAAAATGAAGACTTTCATAAACCAGGAAGGAACATATATGCACGTTACTTTCTTCTGTTGATCTGATAAATAATTTCAAATTTTTTATCAGTCGCAATGATTGGCTACCCATCCTCATATTTTGTTTTGCTTTGAGAGGAGTTCAGGTCGATTTCAATAAACTGTTTTATTCAGAAATTAGGAGCATATTTTCAAACTTTTGGTTCAAAGATATATGTGACAATGTTTTTAGACATTCCGACAATAATGACCTACTTTCAACGACACAATAATTGTTACGAATTCTTAATTTTCAATAACGATTTTTTAAAGGGAAATTATGATTTATTACCGCTATACAAGAATGAGTATTTCGGAAGAAATCACACTTGAGTATTATTCACATAACTATTTTTACATAATAATGCAAAATAAGATCATAAATAGGATTCAAGAAAAGAAGTGCTGAGGGAAATTGTTTATAATATTCATAGAATATTTCATATAAATAAAATATTAGAATGAATTTCTTGGACATGTTCATGATTTTTCTGTATGTAAATAATAATTAAATTAAACATATTAATCATATAGAAAAATTTAGACAACTAGAAAGACTAAAGATTTTTTTTTGAGAACTTAACAATGGCAACCTTATTCGAAATTTTAATTTAAGAAATTATTAGTCTGCTTCTATACAGCTTGTTTTACAATATTTTGAAATGCAAATACTAATTTATTCTAATAATTTCCTTCCTCATATAACTCCCAGTCAGGAAAAACATAATTTCATTTTGTATATTACGTTTATTTTGACTGTAATTTTGATTCATTTCAGGAAATATTTGTTATATTTTCAAATTTAAGTACAAAAATACAATATTTGCAAAGTTCGAATTTTGTTTGCTAATTGGTTATTATCTTAATAGAGAACAAATAATATCTTTAGAAAAAATAGCTGACTAGTATAATAGGACTCGTATAATACAAGTTTAATTCGAGAATATATTATCTTTTTTATCAGTTTTCTTTACAGCGTGAGTAGTCATCCTTTGTACTTGAATCTTGCCCATAATTTTATAATATATATCAACTTAAATTACTCATAATTGTATCATATGATAGTAATATTAGTTACATTTTTCTTGACAATAATATAAATTACACGCTAGCTTCTCCGATGTAAAGTGAATGTTTCAATCTTCAGGTAGTTTAATCTTAGTTCTCCCCAGCGAATTCACTAAACTTTGGATCCCTCAAGGGAATTCAGTAGCTGAAATTCACTAGCTTCAGCTACTGAAGGTACTCATAAAATGATTATTAGCTTCAGCTCTTGAACATGCAGATGACGCCACTGAAAATGGGATATGAATTACTCATAGAAAAAAGACAATATATAAAATATTTCAATATTTCACGGTTAATTGCATACATTATATGTTGCATATTATATTATGATAAAAAAATTAATTTTATAATTTCATTACAAAATGATATTTTTTAAATTCAAAATTATTTAAGTAATTTTAGTTAGATTATTACGACATATTTTTGAAATATTTTTGGGGAAAAAAAAATTCAAAACGAGCGATGGAGATTATTCAACCATGCCACTTTAAGACAAAATATTTAACAGTGTTCCTTCACCTTCTAATCTGTTTTTCTGTTTCATATGAAATAATTATTAAAACAAATGCAGTAAAATTACTGCCCGTATTAAATCGATTTTATGCGGTAGTGCTGCCATCTGTTATGTAAAAATGCAGCTAGAAGAAAACTGAGAGAATGCGTTTCATATATAGCCTTTTTCTAGTGAAAATGTAAGTTAAAATATAAATCGGTTACAATCTATTAGTATTTTTAATACTTTTTATCGATGATAGCATGTAACAAATATTTTAGGTAATGGTCAATATGCTAATAATTCATGGTACAACATAATACATTAAAAACGATTCAAATCCAAACAAGAATTAAAAAAGGGGTAAATAAATTAATATAATCAATGAAACTATTAAAGATTAAGATATTAAATGGTAGGAGAATATTAAATAATTGAATGAAGAGTTTTGTGCCAATTCAGGGTTCTTTTATTTTGTGTTTGTATGTGTCGCGTACTAAATTTCATGCATTAACAACTTCTTTTAGGCTTGTGCTACTAGGTTATGGTGAATTTCTTTCCCTTAATGTTTCTGTATAAAAATAATTTGTTCAGATCTCACGTCTTGCATACTAAATTTAGCATAGAGAAAGACTATTTTTTGCTATCCATATGACAACAGAGCCAAGTGTTAAAAACCCTGGCACGATGAGAAATGATAATAGGAAAGTGAATTAAATGAAAAATCAGCAAACCTCTGAAAATAACAACTTGATACTTTACGTGATGTAAAACGAAACTCACTAGTAGTATACTTCTATTTAACCTTAATAACAAACTAATTTAGACACTAAATGTTGCATTAAATTTTTTACACAATATTAATGAATATAATATTTGTTTTAGTGTCTATTATTGTTTTGTAATGAATATAATATTGTTTTAGTGTCTAGAGAAAGACTATTTTTTGCTATCCATATGACAACAGAGCCAAGTGTTAAAAACCCTGGCACGATGAGAAATGATAATAGGAAAGTGGATTAAATGAAAAATCAGCAAACCTCTGAAAATAACAACTTGATACTTTACGTGATGTAAAACGAAACTCACTAGTAGTTTACTTCTATTATACCTTAATAACAAACTAATTTAGACACTAAATGTTGCATTAAATTTTGTACACAATATTAATGAATATAATATTTGTTTTAGTGTCTAAATTAGTTTGTTATTAAGGTTAAATAGAAGTAAACTACTTCAGCCCGAACCTTTAAGGACCTGGTCTGGAACACCCAGCGAGGTGGCATTAACAACAACAACAACAAAGTAAACTTCATGTATCAGAGACAGACTTAAAAATTTAAGAGAGCAATTTAAAAGGTCATCATACCATATGACATTGCTATAGTAATGGTGATAGAATAAGTTTGCATATACGCTGAAGAGCCCCCCCAAAAAAAAACTGGTACAGGCGTAGGCAAAATATGGAGATATGCAACCAATCAGCGTAACGCGATGCGGTTGACAGCGCCTATATAAGACAGCAGATGTCTGGCGAAGCTGTTAGATCGGTTTGTGATGCTACAATGGCAGGTTATCACGATTTATGTGACTTTCTTTGAACGTGGTGTTATAGTCGCGCACTTGACATGGGACATAGCATCTCCGAGGTAGCGATGCAATTTGGATTTTCGCGCACGAACATTTCACGAGTGTACCGTGAATAGCAGGTATCTGGTAAATCATCAAATCTGCGACAGCGGTACGGCCAAACAAATACTATGAAATAACTGAACCGTCGACGACTGGTGAGAATCCTAAAACGAGATAGACGTGCAGCACTTCCTCCAATTACTGCAGATTTCTATACTGGGGCATCAACAAGTGTCAATGCGCGAACTGTTCAATGGGCCGTCATTGATATGGGCTTTCGGTGCTTCAGGCCCATTCGTGTAACGTTGTAGACTGCACGGCACAAAGCTTTACGCCTTTACTTGGTCCGCCAACACCTCCATTGGACTGTTGATGACGGGAGACACATTTCCTGGTCTGACGAGTCTCGTTTCCAATTGTATCGGGTGGATGGATGTGCACGGGTATGGAGACAACCTCATGAATCCACGTACCGTACATGTCAACCGGGGACTATGCAAGTTGGTGGAGCCTCTGTGATGGTATGGGGCTTGTGCAGCTGGCGTGATATGGGACCCCTGATACGTCTAGAGACGACTCTGACAGTTGACGGGTACATAAGCATCATGTTCGATTATCTACACCCATTCATCTCCATTGTGCATTCCGGCGGATTTGGACAATTTCAGCAGGACAATGCGACATCCCCCACGTCGAGAATTGCTACCGAGTGGCTCCGAGATCACTCTTCTGACTTTAGAATCTTCCATTGTTCACCTAAATCCCCAAGCATTAACATTTTTGAGCATATCTGGGATGCCTTTTAATGTGATCTTCAGAAGAGATTTCCACCCCCTCGCACATCTATCTATTTGTGGACTACCCTGCAGGATTTATGTGTGAATTGCCTCCAGGATACATTCACACATTAGTTGAGTTCATGCCACATCGTTTTCCGGCATTACATGATATTAGGCAGGTATACCAGTTTTTTTTCTCTTCAGTGCATATTCAATAGTTGGTAACATACCCGATTTCATATGTCTGAGTGACTGCCCTAAATAATAGCGTTTAGTTGTAGTACGTTCAACTTCTTAGTAATGTATAAAGCAGATATCAGGGATAGAGTTTGGCTCTAGGAAGGTGTTCGCTAATCTAAAATCCCAGATTTGTGAAAGGTAACTGTCCTATGGATGTTTAAGAATCTGCTTGTGGATTCGGCAGGATTAAGTATAGTCATCTCGAGATGAATGCGCTTTGTATCTCTAGATAATGCGAGACAGTCGTGCAGTCAACAGACAATGAGGAAAGCAGTGAGATGCTGAATTCCTCAGTAGTTGCGTATCCTTCTCTCAAATCTTTAATTGACGCTATCGCACTTCTGGTCCTTAACGTAACTGATAAAGGCGTTGAAAGGCACCATATTTCTTCGTAATCCGATGTTAATTTTCTGAGTGTAATTGGACTGGAAGTAAACAATTTTTTTCCATGTTGTCGAAATGAAGAAGTCAAAAGAATACGAAAAACTTTTAGCGTTAAATAGTGATTAATTTGTAAAATTATAAATTTGAAGAAAATTAAATTTACTTTCATTTGTTACCATTTTTGCTATTTTACCTTTTTTGAAACTAATGTAAAGGGATGGGGCACTTACTTATCAACCAAATTATGTATTTGTCTACTTGAAATTAGACCTAAAGTTTGTAATAATCTCGATCTTCGAAATTTAAAGCTGAAAAAGGGCTACATGAATTAAAAACAGATTCCAGACATGAACCAATAATAGTGGTGGACAGAGTTATATATATATCGCCTTAAAGTAACTTTGAATATCTCTATTAGATGACCGAAATTTCGTATCTCTACTCCGAAAGCAAAATCAGGTTACTATGCTTCAAAACCTCGAATAGAGAACTTTCTCTTACAAAAATGTTGTTCAAAGTAATGCAAATTTCGCTGGAGTATGAATTCCTAGATGTTTAGTAGATAACGTTACATCTTTGACGAAATTGTCACAGGATTCAAATGGGAAATTAAGTCAACCCGTATGATTAACACGGATGAAACATTTTTATTGATAGTAACTTTTAATGCGAGATACGATTTGTAGTGCCCGATACGAATTGTTTTGCCTTTCTAAGGAAAAAAACTCTTTCAGCGTACTTGAATTCCGCAAGTAGTCCATGCAGATACAAGGGTGTTTCAAAGAGTAACAGCAAATTGACTGTAGTTCCTAAAACGAAGACCCCAGACCTTCCAAACACCTGTGCAAGGAAGATTTAGCCTTACTCAAGATGTTGGACACTGCTCAATAACAGGCATGGTGTTCTTAACAGGAAGAGTAGCCTTTACAAAATCACATCGCCCTTAGCAGTTTGCATCGCAGAGGAGCAGATAGAAGTCATCCAATTTTTGTGGTCGGTGTGTGTGAAACGTTGTGAAATTCACAGAAGAATGATGCATCAGTATGGAAGTGCCAGCACTGTCGAGAGAAGGGTGGGTAAACACGCCTAAAAAAATGGGCAAACATCAACCCGTGATAAGCAACACCCCGCACGACGGTTGCCAAAAAGCTAAGTATTCTTGGTTGAAAGTACGACCAAAAACATTGTTTTATCAGCTAAAACAAAGATATTAGTGCAGTGCTGGAAGAAGTCTATTGAAAAGGCAGTACATATAGAAGAAGATTACATAGAAAAAGAACATGTCAGTTGTATCTCTTATTGAATTATTTGTTTTAAAATATTCGATTTTGGGTTCTTTTTGAAACAACCTCGTATATATTCATGATGCTAACTCTCCCATTCATCTGAAAAGGTAATTTTAGACTTTTATCAAAGCAAACTATTTTACATCAGAAAGTAATATAAACAACAGAGATAGGTAATTTTAGATACTATAAATGAAAAACTTATTTATAATAATAAAAAAATTCTAATTATGATATAATAGTAAAAAGATAGTAATAAAGGTGCTTAATTAAATTCATGTAAAACAAATCTTTTATTTATATTAACAAATTTTAAAGGCCTTATTCTTAATAATATTTTCATGAATTTTTGTTTAAAATTGATTCATCAACAACAATGTCAGTTATATATATTTTCACCTATCTGTTCAAGGATTTGCATCAACAAAACTCGACCCTGATCGTACATTTGTAAAGTGTTTATAAGACAGCATTTAAATGAATTAACTTGGCATCAATATAAAGCAAGAAATATTTTAATTTTCGGAATTAAATCTTTCCCCCTTTTAGCAGCAAAATAAAGTTTATAATCTAACCATGTTTTTAATGCAAACGTGAAATGTTGCTTCAAAAAATGTTTGCTTCCAAATTCAAAGAAAGAGAGAATTTAGTCATTTTTAAAATTATTCATAGACCGTTTTGTTTCAAAACTGTAAAGATTTGCTCATTTTATTTTAGAAAACTGACCCTATGACATATTTGAAGAGATACCATTTATATTATTTTTTATGTGCTCGTAAGCTTTTAAATAGAACTAGTATTTGCAAAAATTACCTATGGAAAATAAAAGTAATTATGTATGGACACACATATATAATTCCTTGTATTTATTCCTTTGACATCAATATGTTTAGAAAATAATTTAATTTCTCCTAATTACCCCTTCTTCTCTTGATGTTCAAATATGAGACTAAGCAAATCAATACAATCCCTGCGAGTAACAGAAACCCGAATAAAATACTCCAAAATAGAAATTAATAAAATATCTTCATCCACCCAGGTATTCCTTTTTATCTTATTTTTGCTTCAAACGAAGCATTAAAGAAATAAAATGTGAAGTAATTATCAATAGGAAAGATAATAAGTTTTGCCTTACAATCGAGTAGGGATTTCCCTGAATGGAAATAATTAATACTCCATGTTTCTTCAAAATATTTCGCATCTTTTGACGTTATCTTTAATCATCTCTTTTAATTAAAATATTGAAATAGCTATTGAAATGCTTAGAATCTTCCGTCAAAGTGTTTCCGGTACACAGTGTAACAGGAACTGATATTTACTTACCATGACGAGATAATTAGGAAAGATAAGGTTGATAACGCGAGTTTTGATTTTTTTTATTCTGGCTAAAATATATGTAAATAAATTTTCGTCAAGCAGAGATTATTTTTTTTGTTGTTACATAAGGGCGGTATTGAGTTTGTTACTTTTTAAACATACATTCTTCTTCGAAAAATTCTGTATTTTTTTATTCCATTAATGAAATTTTTGACATCAAGATACAGACGTAAAAAATACAAGAAAGGAAGTAAAATAAGTAGCCGTATTTGAAAGTCTTGCAATATATGGGTGTGTAGCTTCATAGAAACTGCTTGAAAGTTTGAACTGATATACACAAAAAACAACAATATGGAAGGAAAAAAATAATGATTCGTTCAATTCAGAATTTAAAAAATACGTTCATGGATGTATATTTTTACTGAAGAATAAATATGTTTAACTCTACGAACATATACGATTTTTTTTTAAATGGACATTTTGACCTGGTACTTTAGACTGACAGAAGAACTGAAACAAAGTTAAAATCAATCAATCAATTCTCTTTTAGAATTCCACGCGATCTACTGTTGCAATATAGTTTTTAATGATGTAAATCGTCTAGGCATTTGACATCGGTAACGCTTTCATTTAATCTTCCATCAGGATTATGTGATCTATATCATGTTATGTTTAACAATGTGTATGATAACATAAAACAAATTTAACGCAATAATATTCATTATTCTAGAAATAATTTTCAAGAGAAAAATGAAACACTGAATTTATAGTTGTTTTCAAGAAATTATTTTTGGGTTATTAAGAATATTCAAGGCTAAGGAAAAAGGTTGAATATATCTGAAATTCAAAAGTTAAATTCCATAGTAATTGCTTCATTGGGGAACGCGGGGCCTTAGGATGTCTTTTGGGCTTACCTGCATCCTATTCAGAAAGTTCCCCTTGAGGTAATTGACATGGTTAGGCCCCCTGATGACGTGACCTGTCGATTACCTCTGTCGTTTTATGGTTCAGTTCCGGCTCTTATGCAGAATCTTGCCGTTGGTGCGTGGATGCCCAGAGTGCTTGATTTCTGTTTGTTTTTGTCTATTTTAGTATAATTTTTTATCTATATATGTTGGATTATTTATTCCATAGTAACACATACATAGAATATCAATTAATCTAATAAACTACCTATTGTAATGTACCCCAAAATACAGATTCTGAGGCATATTAGTCTTATCTTTTTGATATTATGCATCAATATCTTATACATTTGGTACTAGTTACCAAATGTATAAGATATTGATGCACCAGTAATGTCACCAGTATTTAATATTAATTTATAATAATATAAGAAATAACCTCTTGTGTATTATAATTAATATTCAGTCTTGCTATATTTAAGGCACGAGTGCTTGTCTGTGTTCATGATTTTACTCACTTATATAGACAGTTGTATAGTGTTGTATATAATTCAGTATAAGGGAAACAATATCTTTAGAAATAGCCTAAAATACTCCTAAGGTTTAATTTAAGAGTCCGTGGCGTTTCAAAGTCTAATTGTTAAGCTGTTGACCTTATCAGTATATAAAAAATTTGGATAATTGGAAATTAGACCATCTGATCTCTCCAGAGCTGAATATAATTGTTGAAACATATTTCAAAAAACGCACTAAGAATCTTTATAGTGAGAAGTGAATTACTTTTAGGTGCAAATTATGAGTACGTCCCTACGTATCTGTAGTAAGTCCCTTATGTATCGCACACAAATGTGTAAAATAAGGATATTTTTGTATATCGCACACACGCACACACACACACTATATATATATATATATATATATGCAATGTTGAAAAGTAGCATACAACAATCTAAAAAATTTCTGATATACTCCTTCTTTTATACCTTAATGAACTCCAAAGATGCCAATGTGAGAATAATGCAGTCAATTGGACACAATAGTGTTATAACGTTATTGACACAGTCATTTTAGTAAGCAATACATTTTAGTTAGCTTATCAATTACACATTAAATGCTCTATTTTAGTTTTTTAGAATTCATTGAAATAACATAATATTATACTTTTCTCCCAGCTGCTGTCATTTTCAATAAAATGTTTTAAAGAAGGAAAATACCACGTTTTCGAACACTAATCTTTCGAGCTTTCAATTTCTGCGAATGTGAAAATTACAAAAAACATGCGCTGAAACTAAAATTGAAAACATTCCATTTATTTGAATTCCTTTTATACCACATTGGGTAATTCGAATAAATATTCAGTGTCCGTTTGTGAAAAAAAAATACTATAATAATTTCTCTAAAACTTTTAGAGACTGCCATCAAAAGTTTTACCAATTTAGTAGTTTCAGAAATGTTTGCAACTAACCTCCTTCCGTTGTAAGCCCTTACAATAAATTTTACAAGAGGGCAGAGTGTATTGAGGAAGGAGACATTATAAATCGGAATATTATTCGGATAATATCACCTCAACCGCTGTCGCCAGGAGATCTCTCCAGAAACGAGGCTACTTCTTATGAGAGTGTTTACGAACTCTTGCTAAAGTGTATGTTATAAAAGACAAATAAATAAAAAGCTTATTAGAGGAAAACACCTTGCAATACTCCAGGTTAATATTGTAAAGCAGGGCCGTGGCGGCCTTGTGGTACAGCGCGATGGTTTTCGGTGCTGAGGGTGCTCAGATCGAATCCTAGCGAAGCCCCCTCTAAAATGCCTCCGTTTCTGTCGTCACTTCATAGGGGGCAATGCTGGTCTGCCTATATGGCGCTCCCATAATAAAATGGCCAGAAAAATTGCGGTGAATTATAGGTGAATGTCTTCGCGACAAGAGCCTCCGTATTGAAGAAAAAATTTTGTAAAGCAAACAACTCTTAATAAATTTTTAACCCAATTTTATCAAATTTAATAAAAATAATTTTTCTTGATTGAATAATTTTATGTTTAAAGTTTTATGTATATGTCAGTTCTAAAGACACATACAGACTTCTTTTTTAAATTACATTGATAATAAATAAATTTTTAGTAATCTAGGTACGTTTTATCCTGAAATAATATTCTTAAAGTTTTAAGTCCAGCATTTTACATTAATTTGTTCTCTGGCGAATTGAAAACTTTGTGTCTTCAGATGTGAATTATCAAGCATCTCCTGTGCTTCCTTTTTTATTTAAATGATAAAGAAAGAAAAAATACCACAATCTCAGGGAGCTCTTTTTGACATAACATTTTCGCCGTCAAAAAAATTCGTATATTAGTCCACCCCTTACTTTTGGCCATTGTTCTTTTCTACATGAAATCACTCTTGTCCTGTAGCCCTATCCTGTACCTTTGAACTACACAAAAATTATTTTACTTTTAATTGTGTTTATACTGAGTACTATAAATGAAAATCCTGTAGTCAGTGTGGCTACTTTGTCAAAGGCTTACTTACTTTGAGAGAAATAAACCACACCTTGTGATTGGGCTTTTTTTCAAATAAAGTTATCTATTACACCCTTTTAATATTAGGGGCTAAATTTGGCAGTCGTGTATGTATTAGATTAAACATTCATCAAGGGTAAAATAATGCATGGCACATGCGCTCGTGAGAGGAGTCACTAATATAAATATTAGTGATGTACACCCCCGATGTACTGAGTAGCCTTGGATTTAGCTTCTGCACTTGGAAGTCTTTTCCTTCCAGCATACTTACCAGCTGTGCGTTGCTGAGGAGCCCATATCAAGGGCCTTGAATAAACCCAACTATACAGAAAATGTGTACCCCCTGTACGCAGGAAATGTGTAAGTACTAGTTACACTGCATCAAGGGGTTATAGGGTAATATTCATGGAGTGGCGTCCGTTTAGTGTAACTTGGGGCTTTTCATAAGCGAAATCTCGATTACAAGTGGTTTTAATGACAAATATAACTAAAATGCAAAAACAAAAAGTCGAGCACAGAATTTTATAATATAATTTGTAAATTTTGAATTCATTAGGTGGCATTATTACTTTTTCATCATTTAATGATGGATTCAAATAATCAGGTAATCAGGAATTATCCATTTTCATAATGATTTGGAGTTCAAAATAAAAGTCTCTGCATTTATGAACTGAATTGCTATGATTCAATGCATTATTTACCTGTTGATTTGAATTTATTAAGTATTCGATTGTATTTAAAACCATGCCATAAGTTCACCCCTCTCTTGTTATATTTTACCCTCCTATCTATATGTTAGCAACAAAGAAGCATGCAGTTGAATAAAAATGTTATTCCTTCCCATTTTTTCACAAAATTATGAGAATATATATTTTAGTTTAAACTATACGCTGTAGATGGCAGCACGTTCAATACTCCAGGAATTTCCAGGCGATCGATTCCCGAAGGTGTCCTGCTCGATACGCGATCTCCTCTCGGAAAAGAAGAAAGGGGGTGGAGGAAAACTTTGTCTGGATATGAAGAGGGAGACAACACAACGCCTAACTTAAAGATTAGATCGTATTGATTCTTAAACCATTGGAAAACCTAACGTCGCAGGTCGTTCGCCGATATTCGATGAGACCCATTCCGGTCTATGAGTCACCATAATAAAGAAGACATTTGTGGAGACTAGAAACTTATTTTAGCGTTTTTAATTGCTGGAATATCTACAACAATATTAAAACATATATTTACCATTTCTACAACAAACAATTGCTTTTCCTTGATATTTTTTCTATATTAAACATTTTTTTAAATTTAGGAATCCAATATCAAGAGCTCTGAATCCTCGAAGTGTAATTTAACATTTTTTATAACAATCCTAAACTGGAATTTAAGAGAAGCTGCTTGACTCATCAGTAATACTAAACTTCATCATAACTATTTAGATGAAGATATTATATGTGTTGGGCAAATAATGGAGTTAAATATTCACTGCATAACGAATTATTGTTTTTCAAAATAACCCTTATAATTAAAGGCATAAGTAAATGCTGAAGTTTCATATCCCATATTCTATTAAATGCCATTAAGACGGAATTAAAAATTATCACAACGCTGAAACATGATCTGGAAAGTTTTAAACTAAATTTTATGAATTATTTATGTAGAACGATCAGCCTTAAATTTTAATTCATGCTGTTCCATGCAAATTAAATTAACTCAAAACTCCCACAGGAGGAAAATATACCACGAAACATTCATTTTAAACTCCTAAATAAATTTAATATGCTGTTTGTTAAAATATTTGACTTTTCATTCTGACAGATATTCAAAACATTTTATTGATATTTATTGATGAAAGTTTCTTTATTTTCAGATCCCACAGTGTTAAGTTATATAATGTATCGGAAAAATAAAAATAATAATAACTTTATACAAAATTTTAAGATTAATTTTAAATTATCATGCATTGTTTCATTAAAATGCAAACCTTACGTAATGTTGATTTCATTTTAGCATCAGTTACGTGTATAACCAAGGTTGGCATAGATATATACATAAAAAATGCAATGATTTGAAATATGATTTGTTTTTGATAGAAAAATGCGTAACCTGCAGCATTCTTAACACTTTTACACGGCTGTGACGTACCGTCTGCAGGAGGGCGTGGCTGGGTTGGCAGTCCACTCTTCCCAAACCGTGTTTGGCAACGGAAAATATGCAGAGTGGATTGCCTATGAAAGGCCAATAGTGCTCATGCTTGGTCTCCCAACTATTCAAAACTATCTCCAAAAATTAGCTATTAACTTCCACAAGTCTAACGACAATGAATTATTTAAAGAATTAGCAAATTATGATCATGCTGATCCTAACAACAGGAAAAGGCCTAGAGCCATCCTGCCTCTTTTTTAAGTTTTGTTTTCGTAGTTTTCTTTTTTTCTAAAATAAATATTAAAAATAAAATAAAATAAAAAATAAAATAAATGATACTTGGCTTGCCAAAGCAAAAAAAATCATAAAATCTTCAATAATAAAATAAATATGTATTGCTATGTTCTCTACTTTTAGCACAACTTAGCATCGGCCGTAAACCATCCAAACTTCTGTTCATGCAAGTTGCTTGCTCACTTTGCCTACTTGTAACTCACGGATCCTGAGCACATCCATCCCTTTTCTCCTTTTCTCTACTTTCTGACTAATCATGGTTCCTCGCTGCTTATTCGCTGAAAGACTGCACTAGAGGGCTTGGTCCAGGTAGTGCAGTTAGACCCATTTTCTTATTATAGGTTGTAAAATTACCTGAAAACAATGGATGCGTGCATGTGTTGGGGCAAGCAAGGAAACACAGAGAATTGGCCTATATCATACATTTATTTGACAATGCTAAAAAATATTTTAAGAATAATTAATAACAGAATAATATTCCCCTCCATATTATCGTTTAACACATGAGGAATCAGAAGCAGAGGCAAACTATTTGGTCAAAGTACTTATTTTTAGGATCTATCGGAACGCACTTACCACTGTTGAAGAATACAGCGATGAAATGACTTCGATGACAGAGGCCCATATCATGACATATTCAGGATCATCATATCGGATTTCAGGAATTGCCGCTGGACTTCGAGACAGTTCAATCGGCACTCTATATCATCCCAGCTCTAGGCAAAAACCGCCAGCACAATCTCTGGACCTTCTCTTCTTCTTTTTTTTCTTGGAGGGGCTGTGTCCGTTTACCAGGGTTATTTTGGCCCGCTCCTATTTCTCAGATTGGGCAGTGGGCTGTTTTTCTCTCAGCAGTTCCTGCCCCAATTGGTCCCTTATCATACTGCTCCTGTTCTACCAAGCTCCTGTAGTCTACCAAGTACCACCCCACCATAATTTTCGTTTGAAATACAAGTTTGACCATTATCTGAAAGTTTTATTGGGGGCCATAAAATAACGTCCATCTATCTTGCAATATTTATAGAATTTTGATCTCTATCAATGGCCACACAGACAGCTTTTCTTTTACGTCCTCTTAGTGTTCAAGTCTTTATTTTTTGCCTCTGAAGTTTTTATAAGAGTTCTTCTTGGCCGTCTTTCTTTCGACCACACACCTCGGTGAATTATAACATTCAGCCCTTCTACACTTATGGTCTTATGGCTGGGGCAGACCGTCGGCAGACATTGTGAAGTGAAACGGTTGAGCTGTCGTGTCGTTAACTTATGCCAACGTAAAGTTATATTAACCGGTATTTTTTATATGGTGCAGAATTTATATTTAAAAGTATGTGTTTAAAAGTTTTTGTCCTAAATAAACAGTTATTTTTACTCATTTTTAGAAGTTTTTACTACTCCAAATCCACTTTCAAAAACAGTTTTGGTGTAATATCCTTCTGATTTTTAATTTAGGCAAAAAAAAAGGAATTTTGTTGTTTTCTCATAAAACCACACAAAAAAATTCTCACAACAAGAATATTGATTTATTACTATTTTTTAATTTGTTTTACAAATAGTTATTAATCAATCCATTAATAAGGCATCAGTTATTATACGCAAGTTCTATACCAATTTAAAATACATTTTGAATAATATATTAGATATTTTCTCAGTTTTTAATTCACTAAATAGCGTGTAGTTTCCCAAAATTTTTCAAAGAGTCAAACTTTTGTTCACTATATTTTTAATACCTCAAGGTGTGTATGTAAAAGAACTTTTTGAATGAGATTTTGTTAGAAATATTGAATATTTATACGTATGGAAAATTTTTACTTGCAAATAATAAAGCATTGAATAATTTCTCCCTCGTTGCAATCTTATCTCCATCAGTGCCATCCCTTCCTCAGTTGATAAATATGAACAGTATTTATGTTCCTTAGAACACAGATGTGTTCTTTTTTCGGAGAAAATAATAATTGAATGGATACATTGTAAATAATATATATATATATATATGTAACAATAAAGCCCCACTATTATTAATTGTCCTAATTTAACGCGTATTCTAAATTATCCTTGTTTCAACCTCAATAAAGCGCTGCTCTATTTCAAAAACGAAATCGAAATAACCGAATATTCTATTCTATTCAATGCATTCGGGGTAAAGTTATTTTTAGACTGATTCAGAATCCCGTGATTTCGACTCCCCCTTCTTAGAATCATACTACTTTCGACACATATACCACATGATCGGGGTCAACCAATTAAAAGAATTCTAAACAGCTTGCGCCCTCACAGTATATAAAAGGTTAAACAGCGATTTCCGCGCGATGTATGCCGCCGCTGCTCCGTTCCATTATGTGGTGTCTAGTGTATTCAAGTTTCAGCAGGTCCGGGCTTGTGTGTTTGCGTCGTATGGTCAAGTTACATGTACTTTGATGTCTGCTGAAATGTCCTCCATAGTGTCGTTGTTCTGTTACTTGAATAAATAAATTTAATGGATATCATTCGTGTGTCTCTTCTCTAATGTGTCTACAGTACGATGAGTCCGAGTGTTTATTTCCTCAGTCTACTGCTCTAGAGTGTGCTTCTCTCATCGAATACTCACTACTATATATTCAACAGTGACTGCTTTCTATATGTGTTCCCATTTCGTCAAATTCATTGTATGCAGATGAAATCATCATATATATATATATATATATATATATATATATATATATATATACACTCAGTAATACCCCAAAGTTACGCGATAGGTGGGACCGACGAAAGATCGGGTAAGTCGTGGTACAGCTTTGCATATAAATACATATACAGATGGAGTACAAAATAATACGAACACCTGTGAAAAAGTATGACGTATTTCACACCTGCAGTACAGCCGCGCCACCTGCAACAGACGTCTGCCATCTAGTGAGCGTGAAGAGGAAGGTATCAGTCTCTCAACAGCAGTCACCTACGTTGCATGCTTCTATCGAACTGTCTGTGATAAGTTGAAATGTCAGACCTGTCAGAGTTCCAAAGAGGAATGATAGTTGGAGCGCGTTTAAGTGGAGCATCGGTTACGGAAACAGCAAACCTTTTGGGGTTTGCAAGGAGTATGGTATCAGACGTTATGACAGCGTACACGAAAGAGGGTAAGACGACGTCTTCAAAGCATAACAGTGGCCGAAAGTCCAAGCTTGCTGATAGGGATAGACGGTTCTTGAAGCGCATAGTAGCCCGAAAACACAAGCAATCGTTATCCGAGATAACATCCGAAATGAACAGTCATCTCCAGGACCCCGTTTCAACATAAACTGTCAAAAGGGAACTTCATGCTGCGAACATTTATGGCAGAGTGGCAATTCGTAAACCCTTGGTGACAGCAACTAATGCTTTCAAGCGACGCCAATGGTGAAGAGATCACAAAGGCTGGTCCCCACAGCAGTGGCAACAGGTAATATGGTCAGATGAATCGTCATTCACCCTATTTCAGACGACCGGACGCGTTTATGTCTGGAGAACGCCCAAAGAAGCGTTTCATCCTGAATGCCTCTTGCCGACTGTGAAGCATGGGGGTGGCTCCATTATGGTATGGGGTGCGATATCTTGGCGCGGTCTTGGGCCACTTGTTATTCTGCAAGGGAGAATCAAATCCAATCAATATCTAAGCGTTCTAGGGGATCATGTCCATCCTTTTGTTCAGACTGTATTCCCTGGAGACCGACCGCTTTTTCAAGACGACAACGCCCCTATCCACACTGCTAGGTGTGTTCAAGAATGGTTCGAAGAGCATGACGATGCAGTTGAACATCTCGCCTGCCCCCTCAGTCTCCGGACTTGAATATTATTGAACATTTATGGCAATATTTGGAGTCCAAACTTCGTTCCCGATTTCCACCTCCATCCGGACTTTCGGAATTAGAGACCGCTCTGCAGGAGGAATGGCTTAATATTCCTTTAAATATTGTCCATGACCTTTATGCATCTATCCCACGTCGCATTAAATCTGTACTTCAGTCAAAGGGTGGTCCAACCCCCTATTAATAAAGATTTCTCATTATTTCACAGGTGTTCGCATTATTTTGTCCACCATCTGTAAATTTCGTGCACATGAGACCAAGAAATTATAAAAACACCAGTTCAAAGGAAAAATATTGTATCAAAATTTAAATATTATATTTCATATTAATAGTATACATATGTACGAGCTATTAAAAAAAATATGTTGATGGTTTCAAAAAATCCAACAAAGTAGTTTTCCGTATAAAAGCCTATTTTTTCGCGAAGAATTTCTCATAGCAGACTAATATTTTTTATTAATTCTCTACTTTGTCGTGATCATGCGATCTTTATTAGAGTCTACATTCTCTAAAATCTGTAACCCTTTCTCAATTGCGCTGAGACTTTCTGTAAAGTTTATAATTATCATAATGATTTCTTGTGGAATTGGGGCTGAAGTGTCAGAATACATTTGTGATGCTTTGGTCGCGCATCTCTATGAGATCATTTGACAGTCAGCTCCTCAAGATGAGAATCAAACAGCTCGTTGACATCTCAGTCGACTTCCATATCTAATTGCCTGACAAAATCGACAACTTCTTCTAACACACGAGCAATATGATCAATTTCAGGTGTTGTTTCAGTCTCGTTTTTAAAATATATTAGACAAAGTTTCTTCCAGACACCATTTAAAGTTTTTAGGGAAATTTCATTCCAAGACTTAAAAAAGGTGAAAAGGGGAAAAAACAAAAACCACGAATTCGCGTAAGTCGGGGTATTACAGTACATACATACATACATATATACATACATACATATTGTACATAGATACATACATGCAGTACATACATACATACATACATACATACATACATACATATACATACTGCACATACATACATACATACATATACATACTGTACATACATACATACATACATACATACTGCACATACATACTGTACATACATATATACATACATACAAACACACAACACACACACACACACACACGCACACACACACACACACACACATATATATATATATATATATATATATATATATATATATATATATATATATATATATAATACCAGATACATTTTTGGCTATATCCCAGTTTCCTAATAGAACGAATGATTGAGAAAAATGGTGACTTTAATCAATAAAGCAAAATATGTTATTAATACTTGACTACATATTACGACTAAAGAACTGTGTTTGCAACAAATATCTTGTAATTACACTTACAAACTCGTAACTACACCAAGTATTTAGAAGACAATAACGCCGATAAAAATAATATAAAAGATTACCTGATAAAACTAAATGTCACCTTGTGCTTAAATATGTTTTTAGAAGCTGTTCTTTAATCAAAAGCCCTCTGTAAAAATAATTTCTCTGATTAATTAGGTAAATGTTGACTAACTTTATCAAAGATGATTAAATGCAATTTGTCCTTTGCATTTGAATAGATTGCACTTTGCCTTGCGTTATTGCAAATCGTTGACGATCATAAAATTTTTTATAAATATTGAAATTTAAATGAAATGTTTGCTGATGGTTAATCAGACAATAACAAGAAAAATGCATACTGCAGTTAGTTTTTGCGAGACTCACCCTGTAAACAAAATAAATTTGTGTCAGGAAAATGGTTTCATTTTCGAAATAATTGAATCAAATATAGAGATTTTGTTGACCAATGATACATTAAATAATTTTACGATACTTTTCAGAATTCAGGCAGTTAGTATGTTGTTTACACAGTACATAAAATATTGATTAACTTTTCTTAAACAGTATCATGTTTTCTTAAGAAAACACTGAGAAATGAGATAAAATTTTCTAGGAAGCATTATTAAAAATTCATGATGGGATACAGAATTCTTTCAATGTATTACATTTTTTCTCAAGTTTCAGCAACTTATAACTGTTTCTTCAAAATGCCATTAATACAAATTTTATAATACAGAAGTAATGAAAATGATGCAAATCCTGAAGCTATCATATGTAAGAAAATAAGTAAATTCCTGAAAGTTTTTCTTTTGGTGAAAATGAATAAATAAAACTCACAAAAACCCTATAGGAATATCCCTGGTGCAGTGATATTCTAAATTTGAAAGCTTTTTCAGAGTAGAACAGATTACAACTGGCAACGTGAATCTGTTACACTTATGTATCCAAATATATAATAATGCTTGAGCGGTACGGCGTAATTATTTTTTCTTTCTAACTCAAATTTCTTTCGTTTAATTTCCAGTGGCAATTCTTTTGAAATCTTTCTTCTCGTCATCTTACGGAAATTTTTCTGGGCGTGTGATTAAAGTATCCAAATATAAAATAAAACTTGAGAGGGGCTGCATTATTATTTTTAGTTTCTAACTGAAAATTGTTTCGTTTACTTTCCATAAGCATTTCTTCTGAGAATTTCTTCTCATGTTCCAACGAAAATTTTTTTCTTGGGTGATTAAAGAAACATACTTAGTTACGGTAATAGCGTTGTACAAGCAACAGGTACCAGAGGCATAAAAGGTGGAAGAATGGAGAATGACAAGCAGATTCCTCCTTGCGGAAGTAGTTGAAACGATCCTTGTTTAAGATACTATGTGATTGAAATCGTAGTTGGATTTGAAAACTACTAATTTTACTTATTTGTTGAAATGGGTGAGCTTAGTGCAACCTTGTTATCTGGTTTTAGACATTAATTGTAAATACGAGATATCTGTCTAATTCGAAGTTACTAATTGTAATATAGTCTTTAACATGAACCTCAAATCAGGTTGAAATAAACACCTTTGTCAGTAATATGAAATTAATTTTCTTACCTCTAGATATTTGAAATGCATACAAATGTCTTTAATGTTGCATATGTTACTATAGTTTTATTTTAGATTTTAAAATATTTAAATTAATAATATTTTTTCGACATAATGACAGTTCCAAATTTCAATTCTTTAAATAAAACTATTGGTAAATATATATATGCATAAAATAATAAAAAAATCAGGACTTTTCCTTAAATATTAAAAGGAAAACTAATTCAATTTTTTAGATAATTATTTGAGGAAGTCTAAGGAACATGCCCTTACTATAATCCAAAGAACTGACTTGTTATGTTGAACGGAAAATTTATGCATCAACTCTTTAGGTTATTTGCTTGTAAATAAAAACAAACTTAGCATCTTTTACTTCCGTTAGCTGATCTTTTAGCTGGGAGAGTAGATGTCCAAACGACAAAAGACTGCACTCCATCAGATGAGAAAACGGCTGTCGGGGGGAATAGATGAATAATTTATAAAACTGAAATTTCTTGAACTATCTATTTGAGATTACTGCGAATGATCTGCCTTGAATCCATTTAAATCTTCTTCACAAAACCTAACCATTACTAATGGAACTGTTTTAGCTTTGAAATTAAATAACAATGTAAGACATTTTTCTTTGATTTCGTAAGCTCCAAAGCAAGATTTTATTCCTTATTCAAAGCCTAAGCAATGGAACTAATATGCCAAAAAGTATCCAAACCACCTTGACAGTACCAATTTTCAATTTCTTTAATATTATTGAAATTAAGGGAATTCTTTCAATATTTTGTTAACAGATTACTGTAGGAGTTGGTGTGTAATATTTTCTGTCTAAAAAAGTATGTTCCAGTATTAACCATTATTCTTTGAGCAAGTTAGTAATTTCCCCTTCCCCACACGCTTGAGCTCAGGTTTTGATATTTCATACCTCCTAATATCTATATAATTATAAAAGAAATTCTGCAATTTGAATATATTTATAAAATTCTATTGAAATAAACTGAAAAAAAAACAGAAAATGGTGGTTTAGAGAGATGGATAGGCAATGGAAAAAGTACGTGTTAATAACTTATTGTATACGGATTTTTTCACACTGCTGTATAAGATTTCACAGAAGACAATAATATAAATAATGTAATCTGATTATTAAACGAATCAAATATACCATTACCTTTAATAAAATTGTAAAAGGGAAACTGTCATTCTTTTCTCCAAGTTAATTAATAACTTGACCTATTATCGACTGAGAGGAGTTTGCTTAAATGACTATCAATTATTTTTTATGCGGAGTTCGCATGTTTAATTTTATAGAATTTTTAGATTCACCCTTTAAGAGTATTTGGTATTTAATAATATATGTACTATTAAACGTAACAGAGAAGTTAAATGGTAGGAAAAATCACAATTCTGCTGTGGTTAATTTTATATTATAAATCAGATAATACTTTCCAAGACTTCTGTGAATTTACAGAGTAAAACTTGAGGATGTGAACTATATGCTACATTTGACCCTGTTAAAAACTATTAATTTTCATTTGAATAACTCTTATTTACACTATACTTAAAAAAAAATCTATGTACAAAAACTCTAGGAAAGGGTAAATAAGACGAAGTAATCTACATAAATTAAAACTTATGACTTCATCTTCCTTTATTTAGGTCTCCCGTAACTGATATTTTCCCAAGCTTTTCTCCTATTTTCACGGTGTTGTGATCGTCTCTCAACAGCTGGAAAACAAATGATGAGATTAATTAAATACTAACACGAAAGGGATGTTGAGCATAATATGTAAAGGGTGAAATAAAGTCATTACATGGATAGGTGAATTAATAACAATTATGTCTGGAAGTTAACCTTTTTTTTGTATTTGAAGCTACATCCTTACATTTGAAGAACATGAAAATATGTTCCTAATTATTTACGACAAAATGAAGCAATTTTAAGAGTACCGAAAGAAAGAGACTTTGCTGCACGAAAATACGCACCATTACTTCTTTGAACTATTATTTATTAATATTATTTTCCACAAGGACGAGCTAGCCTCTTCAAAGAATTAATAAAGTTGAACTTGACTTTCAAGCGTAGTGTATATTTTTCGATAATTGAGTCTTCGTTATAATTAGCAATAGTTTTATTTTCTAACAATTGAAGCATTGGATGAGATAGGAATATGATACCATGTTTATAATTAAATAAATTAAACTTTTTTAGTGTGTATTTTACCATAATTTTTATGAATAACATAGATTTTTACTACAAATAGTTTCGTTTTATCGATTGACTAACCAGAATCCATTATTAACGACAACCATTCTGTCGCTTTTATTAAAACGATTAGGAATGCTATTATTTGATCCCCCCCCCCCCTCCTTCATTTTTTATAACCTGACTTTTATTTTTTGGGAATTTCAATTTTAACTAATAAATAAATAAATAAACAAATAAATAATCTATATATTTAAGTTGCTAAGCCGACATTTTGGGCTGTCCATGAGACAAAATTACTGCATCGATTTACTTCATTTTGGTCTTAAACAAAAGATTGTAATCTGTAGCTTTTTCAAATTTGGTTTTTGTAACCGCAATTTCTATTAATTAGCGATAATTTACGATTAAAAATTTATTTCTGCGCATGCTCAGTGGCATGTTTTAATGATAAACACGTTTATTCCGAGGAGATTACTCTCTGCCGTTTTTATTTATTTTTTGATAATTATGTTTGTGAAATATAAAATTAAACCTGATGAAAATTGTTTATTTCGCGCTGATCACTTAGCGATAATTTACAGTTAAAAAAAATGGCTTTCTGTGCATGCCCAGTGACATTTTCAAATCTGGCTTAAGATACTCACTAAGCACGAGGCCGCTTAAACACATTAATTTGTTTCTGCGCATTATTATTATTTTCAACATTTGGCAATGATGCTTTGAGTATAATTTGTGTATTAGTACATTCATTTACTATCTAGCCGTCATGTTTTGACGGATACCAACTAGTTATATTTGTGTATTTATTTTGGGGTGATTGGGTTGGGGTATTACTACATGATTTCAACTTTTTCTGTGTCTCGTGTTGTCGATCCACCACTATTTTTTGTCTGGAATAACAACTCACCCTTAACACCATTTTGCTTGCCTAAACTTACGCTGTAGGCTGTCTATTATTCTACTCCTAGAGGAGAGAGAAGAATCTGATTTGAAAACTCATGAACTGAGCGTAAATCTAGTAACTGAAAATTAATATTTTTTAGTTTTCCAATCCTTGACAATTTTAGAATCTATACTTCCTATCAATGGCCAGTTTTAAATCCTTAAAGGGTGTGTCTTCATACAAGAATGTAATAGGATCACTATCATTACTGAACAATCACTCGTATCTCAAGTTGTTCAGAATTGCTAATTTTGCATGGGTTCTTTAAGCGAAATTTTCATTTTGAAAGTTGTATATTAGTTCGTAATCCACGGTCATATAGCTCTGTGCAGTAATTCTTCAGTTGCTGTATTTGTGATGAAGGCTCAGCTTTAAAGATCTTCAGCATCTCATCTATTCGATGAGAAATATGATTGATTCAATCAAATAACTGAGTTTCCTCTTCGTACTGTCGGCACCAGGACGTGACTCAACTACTTCATAAAACAAATTATACCCTCTTATAGAAACAATATACTTCGTTAATTACCTTGGCGTTAAACAGACTAGAAAAAATCACTGTCTTGCGCAAAATTGCTACTCTGTACTACTCTTGCGACGATATTTAATTTAGCGTCTCACCCAGAGAACACATCCCTTTCTCGTACGAAATTAACAATACGTATCATCTGAAATCTGTAGACGAGTCAAGTTGTTTCAGAATATTTATGTCGGATAGTCTTCACAGAATACTCAGCAAGATGTTAAAAATTCTTGCTTAACGAAACTACAATGTTCCTCTTTTTCACTTATTATGTACACTGCTACAAGTTGTACCCATTTTGTATTTCATGTTGTTTCTAATGCCCCCTGGCCATACATATTCAAGACCAGGTTCATATAGACCAGCGAGCTAAGGGAGTGAGGCTACAGTTTATAATGGCACTACAAGTATCATCCGATTTAGCCTGGTGCCACTTCAATTTCGACCAAGCAATCCCAGAGGTGACATCTGAGGGGATCGTAACGTCTCCCACCCTCTCTGACCTCATAGAGGGACTTTCCAGACTACGGATTTGAAGTGCTCATATCCGGCCTAGACACGGAGGTATTTAATGACGTTTCTCGGGATTCGATCCAAGCAACCTCAGCACCGAAAGCCGACATCCTACCAGTAGGCTACTTCTGGCCCTCCATGGTAATATAAGTTATAAGAACTTATTAGTATTTAATTAAAAATATTTTAAATTATCATGAAATTTTAATATATTTTACCAACAAAAGTAAAGTATTCTATTAAAATTTTTAAGCAGACTAATCTATTTTTTGGCCGAGCATGCAAATTATTAAAATCTGGTGTGCAAAGAATGGATAGCGGGAGCTCCAGCGCTTCAGAACTGCGCATCCAGCAGGTGCATATAAGGAGCGATTCTCGATCTGATGTTCAAAATTTCTGTTGAATTCGGGCTCCGGATATCCTACGTTGACTGTAAAAATACCTCACCGAAGGATTGGTGCTCATTAAGAGCATATTTCAGAGTTTGACAGAGATCGTGTCATAGGACTGAAAGAAGATTGTTCTGCAAATCGAATAATCGCTCGACATCTGGATCGAAGCGATGCAGCGATTAGACGATTCTGCCAAGTGTGGGTCAACAACTGCAGATTTAGGCGTCAGGACGGCAGCGGCCGACCTCGAACCACAACAGAACGGAAAGACAGAGCAATTGTTAGCCTATCTGTCACAACAACGGATTCATCGTTATCAACCACGCGACGTGTGACCTGCACAAAAGTGTCCAACATGACCATTAGGGCGGAGCGTAAAAAAAAAGTTTTCTATTTTGTTTTTGCCCTACTGCGGAAAAGTTGTGTACTGGTGGGTAGGTCACGTATGCAAAGTTTTGGGAAAAACAAAAAAATATCTTCCGTCTCCATTTCGGCCGTGATTTTTAGCAGAATTTTACCATACAGTTAAAAATGTGTATTTCCATTGTTTTGCATGCAGCTTTTCGCTTTTTCTGAAATAAAATTCAGAAAAAAACCCCAGAACTCACTACGGGGAGGTGGCTGCATTGCAAGTTCCACCCGTGCCCACCTATCCACCCAACCATACCTTTGCCCTTGCAGTTATTCCGGCTTTACTCGGTACTCGCATTTTTTTTCAAATGGTGGCATAGCTTTTCTCGACTCTGTTCGGGTTCTAACTAAACCGTCACGCTTATTTTCTCCACACACAGCCGCAGAAACCTCTGTTACTAGTTTCACGATACGTTCAACACTTTTGGTGTGGCAAGGAAATTTTAGGCTTCCTAGGTGTTGAGCTACAGACTCTCCACTGGAAATCAAATTTCTCAAATCATCTTCTGTCAATTGGGGGTTCCGTCAAATTACATTTCTGCTCAATCAATGAGTGTCTTCCGACACTCAATCAATGAGGTCTATATATGAAACTGCCTCGAAGTTGAGTGACGGAATGTTGTAGTGTCTGATTCTTTCCTTTTTTCCTTTCTTGCTCGTAAAACCCTACGTAGTCCAAGTTCTGCAATGAACTGTCTGTCGTCTGTGATCATTGACAAGATTATTGCTTCCGGGTGGCCGAAATAGCCATTTCTCTGGATAATAGGATCGACCACAGTCTTTTAATCGTTTTTAAGATAGCGTGAGACGTTTATTGTCTGCCACAAATTTCGTGGACCATACGTGCAATATGGATTTAATTTGACTGTAAACCACATAGGTGGGCACACTTTCATGATGAACTCTGCCAGAGTTTGAAGTTGGTTTGAAGGCTCTGACGAGCTAATGTATAAACACTTTATTCGATTTGCAGTTGCTAGCCAACGTACATGAGTCATTTTCCCAGGGTGCTTTTGTGACAAACTTGATGAGCAGTTTCTATTTGTGACAGCTTGACAAATATCCCAAAGCTATCGCTTGTGTGTGCTAAGATCATTTATGTCGATTTTCGGAAATTCGCTCGAAATGTCTACAAATCTCTCAACTGGGAGGTTTTTACAATTTGCCAATGCTTTCCCAGTAGGACCAGAAAATGCATTAGGGTCACTCGTTCCACCATCCAAATGCTGCACTAAATGTCGGAGTGGCAACTCATTTGCGTGTAACTGGCAGATAAACTAGATCAAGGGTTTCCCAATGGCTTCCCCAGAAAGGCGAATCACGCCGATTTTATAGCCAGTATTAACGATTGTTCCATCGCACCCTTTTGCTACTAGTTGATGAATGTCAATATTCTTATTCTCCATGAATTGCAGCATCATTTGAGAATACTCAAAGCTTATGATGAAGTTAGTGCTATGTCTCCAAGGTACTTGCTTCCAGGTTCCTTAATCATTGTAACGTGTTCTTCTAGGACTGTTTTTTGGTACATCTTTCCCCCTACGCTCTCTTGCATTAGAGTTTTGTCCTTCCTTCCGTCAAAATAAATTCCCTTCAGTGGTTCCAGCTGTCTTTTATTTCCTTGTTCTGCAACTGTTAATCGTTTTTTCTCTGTACATGTTCTTCACATCCATCAATTTTGGTCGCAATCAGACAACTCCTTGGTGCGTTAATTTTTTTTGTTATATATATATATACACTCTGTCACAAAAAATATATGCACCCAAAAGGAAACGAGCTACTATCACGAAACTTAACATGTATGTAGTGTATGAAGAGATAAGCAAATGATTTCAAATTAAGAAGAACAGATAGTTTTATTAAGAAGATATGGCATGAAAAAGGTTACAAATCAGTAAGTAGTAAATCCATCTCTGGCAGATATACCAGCAGAAACACGGCACGGCATCGAATCAATGAGGTCACCTATGACCTCCTGAGGAAGATCATGCCATAATCTTTGCAACTGGACAGCTAATTCACCAGTATTCCGGGACGGCTGCAGTTGCCTTCCAAGCACGTCCCAGACGTGCTCTATTTGCGAGAGGTCTGGGAGTACATCATTGAAGTCATTGTTGGACGAGTCGCGCAGTATGTGGACGAGCGTTGTCTTGCTGATAAATTGACCTGGGTGACTTCATAGCATAGGCAGTACAACTGGCGTTAAAATTTCGTCCTCGTAACTGCGTGCCGTCAAAGTGCGTTGAAGGACGACTAGAGGTGATCGTGTGTCCCAACAAATCGCTCCCCACACTGTCACACCTCCGTATGCCGCTCAACAACAAATGCCGGATCGGACCAGTGGCCAGGTCACCTCCACACGCGTACGCACTGGTCATCAGCATTGAGACTGAATCCGGATTCATCGCTGAAGATCACACGCCTCCAATCGGTCACACTCCAGCTTGCCCGAGGTCGGAAAAAATCCAAACGGCACTGTCTATGATGTAGGGTCAATGGCAGGCGTATTAATGGACGTCGTCTCCTTATACCTGCGTCGGCCAGTCGGCTCCGAATGGTTTCCTTTGATACCACCGGATGTCTGGAAGGAGGTAAATGGCGTCGAACCGATTCTAGCGACGTTGATTGTGCGGACGTTGCCTCTCTTATGATTGTGTGATCCTCGCGCGCATTTGTGTTTGTTAGCGTACATGTAAAACATGTACGTCAGCAATTCTCATACTTCTATTATATATATTTAAATAGCAGAGTAAAAACTGTGCAGTAAAAGCTATGTTTGTTAAAAAAAAGGTATACGTTAAAACCTTTAAAGATGCTCAAAATAATGTATAGACAACAAGCCTTTTAACAATAACATAGATATATTTATTCATTTGAAAAATTAGTTAAAATTAGTTAAAAACAACAATGTCAATATCTTCATATATCACTAGTAACACTTGTTAATGTAAGCCGGGTTTTCCCATTGAATCAATTTCTTAAAAAACAGTCTATTCCTCATACTGTGATGGACTATCAAAAAGGATTTAAATGTCGAAGTAATATAAAATATCTTACTCTCAGCAGGCTTGATACAACATCTTGTTATCTTATCAGATCAGACACAAACTTCTTGATAAACGCATTGATGACAGAGCAGCTTGATACTTGTCAATCGATCCTTGATAATACTCGATCATTGCTACTACATTCTTCATACTAGGTCCTTGATACTACCTGATAATACCCACTATCTCACCGATATCCACTACTGAAAGTGTTCACGGCTTATATACACGTGCCAAAAGCTGATATTCAAATATCGGGTTGTAACGTCTACGAAATACGCCATCTACTAGAGATTTTTATGTTTAATTATATGACGTACGTCAGTTTGCCAAACATGACGTAATCAAAAGAAACTTGCGTCAGTGATTCGGCTTAGTTATGAATTGAATCGCTTTAACTTGAACCGGCTTAAAATGGAAATGCAAAATATGACGTCAAACTTCGGAAAGGCAAGTAATTAATGGACCTTTAAATTAATTCTTAGTTCATATTGCTAACAAATGGCCCCCACCTGTCTTTTCGACACAAAACAAGAAACGGGAGTAGATAAATCCATCACAGTTTACATCTCAGGATTTCAAGTTCGAAAAAAAAACATTCTGTGCTCGCTTCTGTTTTTTTTTACAATTGCTATCTGAAAAACCAATGTACACAATACTACAAATTACAAACTACAAAAAGAGTTAAAATTCATAATGACTAAGACTTCACTTCATTCAATCATAATCATATATCAATACATGCGTGGGCGCCCACTCATACAAACTCATACATACACATAAAACATATTGGTTTATCATCAAGAAGAAATATATCAATCAACATTTTCAAATTCTTAAAAATTTTCTTTAAAGTTTTTTAAATATTTGAGACCAAAATATCACGAAGTAATATTGCACTGTATATCTATCAAATACAACAATTCAGATAAATAGACACTGAGCATTAAACAAGTTTACATTAAAGAAATTTTCTTGATCAGGTGGATGGAACAATTAATGGGGCAGTCCCATAAACAAGACAGGGATTTGCCAAAATAAAAATAACATGCAAAATAATACCGCGAACAAAGGCCTTCCGGTGCCGCGACAAATTCACAAATCCACCACCTGAACCACTCAGACAAATTACATTTTCACCTAACCCGAGACGGTACGTTAGGCTGTTCGGATTCAGATGATAGACAGTAAAGATGCCACTAAACACGTTCAGACGTTTAGGCGGGGAAAAAAACGTCCACCCAAAACAAGCAAAAAATACTCACTGTACTCTCAAAAGTTCAAAATACTTTCAAGATTCAAAGGAAACAAAGTGAGCATTTAACTCCAGAGACTCATGAAAAAATTTCATCACATAACCGTCTCAGCTCGAACCTGCTCAGAGGTTCGGTAAAAGGATCACCTAAATTTTCTTTGCTCTTTATATATTTTATGTCAAAAATATTTTGATAAAGTAGGTCAAGAACAAAAAATAACCGGACATCAATATGTTTGCTTCTATGGTTTTCGACTGGGGATTTGACAAAGTCTATGCAAGCGGTGTTATCAACATATAGAATCGACTTGATTTTCTCACCAAGACCTAACTTTCTGGCATAACACTCGTTTAGGATTCTATCAAACCACATCATTTCCTTCGTGGCCTCTGTCATAGCATAAAATTCACTCTCCATAGTTGACAACGACACGCACTTCTCCTTAAAAGTCCGCCACATGACTGGAGCTTTCCCCAAAAAAACTATCTGTCCCTCCATAGATGTCCTGTCATCTTTATTGGCAGCAAAGTCCGCATCAGTGTAAACCATTATGCTAGGTTCATTGCATGTAAGTCTAAGTTTATAATTGCGTGTGGGTATTACATAGCCCAAACGTTTTATCAGACCGTCCCAGTGAAACCTACCAGGATTACTCTGGTACTGGCTAAAAATGTCAACGGCGTAACTTATGTCGGGCCTGGTTCTACTAGCAAGAAAAGATAGACAGCCTAATAAGTTCCTATAAGGAAAATGTGACATTTCCTCTATTTCAACATCTGATTGTGGACACTGTTTCTTTGAGAAGACTGTACCTTTGCTTATTGGAAGTGAGGAAACAGGTATGAAGAGGCTAGTAAACCTTTTACGAATATCGTCAATATAAATCGACTGGCTTAACAAAACTTCACCCCCCTTTTCTTCAAACTCAACCCCCAAGAGCTTTCTAGTCTTTCCCAAAATGTTTAAATCAAAATGTTTTTCCAACAATCCAATGGCCTTGTCTATTATTTTCTCGTCCTTTCCAAACAAAACTATGTCATCAACATATAGAAGCAAAATTAACACACAATTAAAATCATATGCAAAATTACACCAATTCAATTTGCTAAAACCAAGTTCTGTCAATACTTTATGAATCTCGAAAAACCATTCTCGGGCACTCTGGTGTAGTCCATAAATAACTCTATCCAACTTGCAAACTAAAGTCTCCTTACCTGTCACAGCAAAACCGGGTGGCTGAGACATGTAAATGTTATTTTTTAATGGCGCGTATAGATAAGCTCCTTTTACGTCACACTGTCTGTGGGTCCAACCCTGTAAAACTACTAAAAGCGAAAAAAAGAAGCGAATTAGACTGAAATTAATGACTGGGCTAAAAGTCTCTTCATAAGTCACTCCTTTAACTTGTTTAAAACCCTGTGCCACCAGTCTTGCCTTATACCTGGCCACTTTGCCCTTTTCATCTCTTTTCAGTGTAAAAACCCACCGGCATCCAATTACATCTGTATCTGACGGTAACTTTTCAAGGTGCCACACATGTCTTTCTGCCATGACTTTCATTTCTTCTCCCATGGCTTCTACCCATTGCTTATGCTATGGAGAGCTCAAAGCTTGTTTAATAGGTTGGGAATATGGATTTCATCTAGTCAGGAATTGGCATAACTTGTGGAGGCGGTAACTGGTTTATCTGAAAATATTCCCTGATACGGATTTTCACCGGAAAAATAGAAAATGTGTTCCGTGAATTTTATACCATTTTTCTTACAGTACTTTAAGGCATTATTTATGGACCTAAATCTAGTGTTGGAACCTACTTCATAATAGCACACATCTATATGGGTACTCTTTGTTCGTGGGACCACCTTTCTTTCCCAATCGGCGCATTTTAGATCTTGGGCTGATAAGGGGCTTTCAATCTTATCACTGTTGGTTTCCCCAGAAACATTCCCTTCCACCAAATCCTCATCATCACTCTCAAGAGGTAGGTTCTGACCTAACGGAATAACTGAAATATCCTTTTCTCCCTTATCTTCGGAGTGTGGTTCAGTGTTGGAATTCTCATTGGGGCCCATCGATGCTCCACTGTCGCCATCTACACCTTGCGAATCTTCACAAAATCTGACGTTTATGGTTTCTACCACATTGTCGGTATCAGGGAACCATATCCTGTAACCCTTGGTGTTAAAGGCATATCCTATCATAACCCCCCTTCCTCGCTTTAGCGTCCAACTTCGCTCTATGCTGCCGGGGCACACCAACATATGCGATGGACCCAAACGGCTTCAAATGGTTTACTGATGGTTTATATCCACCAAAAAGTTCAAAGGGAGTTCTCCCTAAACCTTTATAGACGACCTTGTTCCAGACATAGGTGAAACTCAAAACTGCATCAGGCCAAAATTTTGTTTCTAATCCACTATCTGCTAACAAGCATTTTGCCCCATTTGATACTGTTTGATTATATCTCTCTGCAGTACAATTCTGTTCTGGTGTATACGTGTTCGTGAGTTCATGTTTTACACCATGTTCATTGCAAAACGTGGTTAAATTGTTATTTATGAATTCAGTTCCATTATCCGTACGGATACACTTCACCTTTCGTCCTAGAAACCTCTCTGCACGAGTGACATGATTTCTAAAAATTCTAAATACTTCAGATTTTTCACACATAGGGCAGACAGAGGATTTACCTGAATGATTATCTATAATTGATAAAAAATACTTTTCACCATTCCGACCCGATAGTACTGCAAGGACCCCAAACATCCATATAGATCAAATCATTGGGGTGTTTAGAACGTCTAAAATTTATAGGTTTAAAACTGACTCTTTTAAATTTATTAAGTGTACAGGTTTCGCAGACGAATTCATGCCCCTCAAATTTTTCTAGACCCCTTATGGCATTCTTCCTAATCGTGTCCCTGATTACATATGGACTAATGTGTGCCAGCCTTTGATGTATTAACTCATCGTCAACTTTCCTGGACACACAGGCTCTGTAATCTTCCTTCTGATTAGCGATCCGGGGATTTTTAGGAATAACCTGATACAAGCCATTTTTTAATTTAACACAAAAAATCGTTTTTCCATACCGGTTTTTGACTCTTACCCTGCTCTGACCACCTTCGAATCTGAGACCTCGGCTGTCCAAAACAGAATCTGAAATCAAATTCAATTTAAGGTTAAGTGAGTACATAACAATATATAAATGAAAATTTCTGGAACGAAACTGAAGCTGAATATTCCTTTGCTAATCATCGGGAAAGTCATACCCTCGATAGCTACGGACAACTTATCGTCATGTATCTCTTCAAAGTTCTTGAACCAGTCCTTTACCTTACAAAAATGATGGCCAGCTGCAGTATCGAAAGTCCACGAGTTTGAAGATTCTTCGAAATTGCTTACATAAGCTTGCACGAAATTAGCTGACTGAGAGGTCACCTTCTTAATAGGTCGTTTTGATCTTGACTTATGACGTACAGGACTCATACCACGTGCGGGAGACCGACTTTGAATTGGTGTACTTTTCTGGTAATGTGACGTATTCCCTGGCGAAACAAGTTGTCTAGGTTGGTACACAGGAACTGGATCTTTAACAGAACAATTTTTCTTAATGTTTCCCTCTTGATTACACCTGTAACATATCACACCCTTCTGAAACATGTTGCGTGTTACTGCAGAGTAGGCCTTAACCTCATGTACTTTACTACGGTCTTGTTCTTGTACGGTTAGTCTATTTTCGTCTGCTACTAACTCCACAAGAATATTCTTAAACTTAAATTTTTCAAGTGGCCACCGTAATATGGACTGTGATATACTATCAAATGCTTCTGGTAAGTAGCGTAGCAACTAGAAACTAACGTAAAGTTCATAAATAGGTTGATTTATTCCGCGTAATTTTTCGACAATTCTTGTTAAATGTGCTGCAAATAGGCGGATTTTTTCATGCTGTTGAATTCGGCTTGAAAATAACTCGGAGATCAGCTGCATATGTCGTGACCTATTATCAGGCTCGAAAAATAATTTTAACTTAAGCCATGCCTCACGAGCGTTTTCTATTCCTTCTATAACTTTCCGAAATTCAGGAGAAATGTTCAAATAAATCGAGGAAACAGCTGCTCCACCACGGAGATTATAATCTCTAATATCGCGATACGTTATTTCAGAAGCAGAATGTGTAATTACACTTTTCACGGCATCGGTATCTTAAACGGCATCTTAATGCACCTTTAACGGTATCGGTCATCTTTACTTGCTGTAACTATCTTTTCATGCTCAGTTTTTATTATAGGTAATAGCTCAGTACCTGCTACTATACCCCATCATCCACGTTCCATAAGGATGTACTTCATATCTTCAGCCCAATTGCCGTAGTTATTTGCATTGAGTTTCTCTATCTGAGGCTGCATTTCAATTATCTTCACTAAATACAAATTAATAGGAAAAAACTTCACTTGTCGTCAATATTTACTAACATTAATACTAAACTTAAAGCAGCCCCCCCCCCCATCTTCAGGGCTACTGGTATACTGCTTTATAAGTAAAATTTCAGAACATTTTAGACTTTCATTCAATATATTCATGGTCATATCCCTTCAATAACTTCGCTGACCATAACCAATCTATTTTTAGCGTACATGTAAAACATGCACGTCAACAATTCTTATAATTCTTCTATTATATATATTTAAATAGCAGAGTAAATACTGTGCAGTAAAAGCTATGTTTGTTAAAAAAAGGTTTACGTTAAAACCATTAACGATGCTCAAAATAATGTATAGACGACAAGCGTTTTAACAATAACATAAAAGTATTTATTCATTTGAAAAATTAGTTAAAAATAGTTTAAAACAACAATGTCAATATCTTCATTTTTCACTAGTAACACTTGTTAATGTACGCCGGGTTTTCCCATTGAATCAATTTCGTAAAAAACAGTCTATTCCTCATACTGTGATGGACTATCAAAAAGGATTTAAATGTCGAAGTAATATAAAATATCTTACTCTCAGCAGACTTGATACAACATCTTGTTATCTTATCAGATCAGACACAAACTTCTTGATAAACGCATTGATGACAGAGCAGCTTGATACTTGTTAATCGATCCTTGATAATACTCGATCATTGCTACTACATCCTTGATACTAGGTCCTTGATACTACCTGATAATACACACTATCTCACCGATACCCACTACTGAAAGTGTTCACGGCTTATATACACGTGCCAAAAGCTGATATTCAAATATCGGGTTGTAACGTCTACGAAATACGCCATCTACTAGAGATTTTTATGTTTAATTATATGACGTACGGCAGTTTGCCAAACATGACGTAATCAAAAGAAACTTGCGCCAGTGATTCGGCTTAGTTATGAATTGAATCGCTTTAACTTGAACCGGCTTAAAATGGAAATGCAAAATATGACGTCAAACTTCGGAAAGGCAAGTAATTAATGGACCTTTAAAGAAATTCCTAGTTCATATTGCTAACAGTGTTCCTGGGACGCCTTGACTCTCCGCAACGGTATACTATCCCTTCCGTAATCCATTGTTGCCAACACCAAGCAATTTGTTAGCAATATGAACTAAGAATTACTTTGAGAGTTCATTAATTACTTGCCTTTCCAAAGTTTGACTCATACTTTGCATTTCCATTTTAAGCTGATTCAAATTAAGGCGATTCAATTTAATTAAGCCGAATCACAAACGCAAATTTCGTTTAGATTACGTCATGTTTGGCAAACTGCCGTGCGTCATATAATTAAACATAAAAGTCTTCATTTTCCGGTAGATGGCGTATTTCGTAGAAGTTACTACCCGATATTTGAATAGCGGCTTTTGACACGACGATATAAGCCTTGAACGCTTTCAGGAAATTGTATCAAGGATCGAGTATCAAGTATGAAGGATCGAGTATCAAGTGTCAAGGATCGAGTATCAAGTATCAAAGATCGAGGAGCTTGTTTGATTTAGATTACGGATATCGATCAAAGAGCTTTTTTTCTTTTAGATCATGAACATTCATCGAGGAGCTCGTGCTTGAGCTGATGAAATAACAGGATGTTGTATCAAGTCTGCATAGAGTAAGATATTTTGTATTACTTCCTAATTAAATCCTTATGATAGTCCATCATAGTATGGAGAAATAGACTGTTATAAAAAACCCGGCATATATTACCAAGAGTTACTTGTGAAAAGGAAGATATTGATATTGTTGTTTTAACTAATTTTAATTAAGGGGTCATACGACTGTTATACCGTCGTATGACCCCTTAAATCGATTTTTAAAAAAATATATGAAAGATTAACCTTTTCTGAGTATTTTAAGACAATCCGCTGAAAAAAATTTCCATAATTACGGAAGTTATGAATAAAAACGTTTCAGATGTTTACTGTAAACAGATTTAAAGAGCAATACTTCAAAGGTATTTATCTCAAAATATATTGTTTTCACATAACGCAATTGTTATCTCTAGAACTATTTCATATTTTTGCATGGAATTTTCACAGGTGGTACATATTATCATTTGCTTGAAACTGAACCTAAATTTGTTTACAGATCTCCAGAGAATGCATTTTTCATGCATAGATAAAATTTAATTTATTAAGAAAAAAATGCACTATTTTTAGTTTCATTGTAAAAGTAGAAATATACCTTAAACATATACAAATTTAGGTTCAAATTAAACTGTAGTTTCTGCAGTATGTGGTAAAAGCAAAAATTCTGTCTTAAAGTCAATTTTTTCTTGAGTATTTATGTGCGTTAGCTTTGATATCACTTTTGTCCAAGACAAACTGCTTATTATTTATGACTATCTAACATAAATTATTTTTAACTATCAAACAAGAAACAGGTATATATTCTTAAATCAATCATTGTTCTATTAACACAAAAAAATTATTATTCTAAATCTTATACTTTTCAAGATATAGAATGTCGAAAGTGACACAATTTTTATACTTTTTCGACTTTTAACAGTCGTATGACCCCTTAATTTTTCAAATGATTAAAGCTTTTATGTTATTGTTAAAAGGCTTGTCGTCTATACATTATTTTGAGCATCTTCAATGATTTTAACGTATACCTTTTTTATCAAACATAGCTTTTACTGCACATCTTTTACTTTGCTATTTAAAGATGCATTGTCACGGTTAAAGAGTATCATTATATAGAGTAAAAAGGATAATGAATGATCCTTTAAAAATGTCGGAAGATGTAGCGAACTGGGGAAAATAATAGACCATAGAAGAGGGTAAAAAGAGAATATTGATGGATACAGGAGGCGAATAGGCGGCGAAGATAGCTAGATCCTGAAGAAGTAAAAAGGCTATTAGGGTATGAAAAGGAACGCCGCGATGAGACGCCAGATGATTCAGGTGAAACGGAGCAATTATGGCACGAAAAAGAAATTACAGATGGGGAAATATTTAAAAAGAAAAATAGGTCTTTAAGAAGGAAGAGGGTGAATAAAGCGGCATGTGAGACGGAAGAAAAATGACTTAGCCGAAATAATAAGAGGTCGGAAGTAAGAGGAGAGCGGCATAGTTCAAATGCGGTCCCTGGAAAGGTGCTGATGATAAGATGATAATAAACACCTTCAGCAGGGCGGGATGGAAACTCCCAGAAAAAATAAGGGCCCAATCAAGAGAATATAGGAGGAGTTAACGGCAGAAGAGAAAGATATAAAAAAAGAAGTGGGATAAAGATTAGACACAGAGATTTTGTTTTGCCTAAGAAGGATGACCGAATTTCCGGATATGTAACGAAAGCCTCTCCAGTCGGCTGAAAGAGTGATATTGGAAAGAGGCAATGCCCGACTGTTTGACCCATCGACAGTGAACGTGAACCAGAACTGGGAGTCCTGCTACTAGACGAGCGCCCCGACCCGACGGATGACAGATCGATTCCCGAGAACTTACCGTTAGACGAAAGAATGACTACCTGCTGCCAGGGGACCTAATGAAGGACCTTCCGCCATCAGCTGCCTGCTAGACCCCCCCGCTTGATTTATAGCCGTGCGAGGTTCAACGTGATTCCAAATGCGTGCCCATATCTACAAATGAAGCATCAGTAAAGGTACGTGTGGCAGTCAATGATTGATCCTATAATACTGTGTGTGCCTATCTATCACTCATCCATTAACAATTTAAATAATACCTCAGTGATAAATAAGTTAATTATATGTAGTTGAGTACAATGAAGTCCACGCATAGATATTGAAGAAATAGAAGAATTAAATAAGGTAGTTAGGATAACAGTTATGACATGTATTGTAATGTATTTATGTGTGTTGGTATGTTCAATAAATCTATCCATTTACAATTTCAATCAGATGATTAGATTATTTTAAAAACACAACGCAATTCAAGAATATGAGACTAATCATCAAACAATCAGGTAGTATGTTAAATAATTTATATATTGGCAATACACCCAAATTTAACTATCTTGATACTAATCATTTAATGAGCAAGATTAACAATTTTAGTTATTGCGGAATATTCACCAAACATAACCACCCATTATATACATATTAGAAGAGTTATAAGAATTGTTGACGTACGTTTTTACATGTACGCTGACACAACTACCATATCGCTCAGACTGAGGTGGTGGCCGATACGCCTGTTCGACCAACCTGCTTCTCTGGGGCCAACAATACGCCCCCTCTCAAAGTCCGACAATTGTTCGTTCTGTCACCGGTTACGCCTATGGTACGAGCAATCATGCTTTTGAACTCTCCCACCTGCGCATTTCATCATATGCGCATAGCGTGCTTACCCTTGTCTCATTGGCGTCGAAATTTTAATCATTTGCATATCTCTTACCAGACTACATTTCTGCCGAGTTTCGTGATAGTAGCTCGATTTCTTCTGGGTGCATATATTTTTTTGTGACAGAGTGTATATACCAGAATACATGAACAGAAAAGACAAATTACATAGGCAATAAACATGTTTAACAAAACATGAAATATTAAATTATTGTATGTTAGTTAGTACTTAATATTCCCAAAAATTGAGAGTTCCTGTGTACTCTCTACTATAAAATGATTTAATGTTATAGAAAAACACAAAAAAAATGTTTAATGAAAATAAAGTAATAGTTACAAATAGAAAATAATGTATCTTTCTAGGCAGTTTTTTCAATTATTTCGGAAACGGAAGTGCGAAGAAAACATTACACACTTTCATTTAAAAGCCTTAGATGTTGTAAAATTTAAAATAGCAAAATCATTTCAAATGTATCCAGAACATTTAAGGACGCAGATATGACTGTTACAGGCATCCTATTTATGATTACAAAAGCTATTTAAATTCATGCAAACTATCAAAGGACAATGTCTGTAGTACTAAAATATTTTTTTTCAACGACTATGCGGATTCAGGAATTTTGTCATGAGCCATTACTTTCTGGACATGTGTACAGATCATTTCACCACAAGTATTGATTGCAATACCGGACCAAAAATACAATACCGGTATTCGATATTTTTTCAAGTGTTATACCGGGATACCAGTATTTTTCAAAAATAATTCTCAGAAGAAAAAAAATTCAGAAAGAATTTTTCAAAAAGATACAAAAGCACAGTTGTTTCTTTGCCATATTAATTAGATTTTGCAAAAAATGCATAAACCATAAAAATATAAACAATTTTGTTATGTAAAAATATAAAATAAAGGAACAATTATCATAATCAAATATTACTAATAATAGCTGTAAAATAATATTTTATAACATTAGAAACAAAAAATTTAAATAAGAAATAAATCACTGTGGTATTACAATACAACGACGTAACAAAACATTTAGTATTATTATTGAAAAGAGTAAATATCACATAAAAATTGTGTTGTGCAGTCTATTTTATAATATCTATTATTAAGTAAAAACAACTAATTTATTAACTGCGTATTTTTTAAATGTAATCGTGAAAAACATAATGCATCTCTTAAACTGTCATTAACCCGGGAATATAAATTTGTGCCCAAATTACCTGCAGTTAAAAATACACTTTTTGCATCTACGCTGGTTGGTGGTACTGTTAATAATGAGTGATAAACTAACTCTAAATATTTGCCTAAAACTCCTTCATCTTCTAACATTTTGATCTCTCATCTGACGGTTTTGAATAAATATATTATTTGTATTACTTTTGTATCATTGTTTCGAACAATTTTATCATTTATAGCTAATACCGGTATTGAAATCACTAATCGAAATGGAACTAAAATGAGACAAAAAAGTATTATGTTAGTACTGCCACAACAATGAAAAATACGTACTTCAAAGAACAGTGTGCATGGCCAATAATTTAATTCAAAACTTTTGATAAAAATCCTTTATCAAAAGTATAGTAATATCGAAATACCGGAAGTTATAGTAATATCGAAATACCGGTATTTATTCGTAGCAAATACCGGTTTTACGAAATTGCAAAATAGCACGAAATACCGATATTCGATATACTGGTATACCGGTATTGCAATCACTAACCACAAGCTATGTTTTAATCTTCCTTAAAGAGCCTCAAATTTTCTTTGCCTGAGTTACACTGGTGCTGCTCCTTGCCTAACTCTCGATTAATTTACTGCTCTTGTTCATCCCTATGCCGACCACTGTGCTTCATATTATAGCATTTATCAATGGTAACTTAACTTTAAATCAACTGAAAATATCAGTGGACATTAGCTAACAAATGTTCCACCAGCTATAATTGTCAGTTGTGCAATCCGTACCTTCATATTTTACAGGAAACAGATATTGTAATACAATACCAATTCTGCATCTTATGTGTAAATAAGAACTTACCTGTTGAAAATATTCCAATGTGTAAAAGCGGAATGGTATAATGCCCCACTGTGTGTCGCCAAGAACAAATCTATTGTAAAGGCTGTAGAGGCAGGGGTAAATAAGCGCTTGTACACCAGAAGGAAATAGAATAGCTGTCGGTGGGGCCATGATAGCGATCAAAAGTCTATAAATATTTCAAGATAGATGGTCGTTATTTTATGGCCCACAGTAAAACCTTCAGATGATAAGGGTCAAAGTGGTATTGCAAATGAAAGTTATGGTGGGGGGTACTTCGTAGACTATGGACAGGGGCTGTATAATAAGGAACCAATTGGGGCAGGAACTACGGAGAGAAAAACAGCCCACTGTCCAATGAAAAAGAGGGGCTGGCCAGAATGGCCCCACGTAAACGGACAACAGCCCCTCCAAGTAAAAAAAGAAAAAGGAGAGAAGGTCCAGATTTATCTCCAACTTTTTTCTTAGAGCTGAGATCATACAGAGTGTCGAGTGCCTCATAATCTAGGAGTAGTGCCAGTAACCCGCCAAGATGATGCGATATATGACGTGATTTTGGGTCCCTGTCGTCGATGCCATCCTTCATCGCTACATACTTCAGCTGTAGTAAGTGCCTCCCCATAGACTTTAAAAATCATCACTTTGACCATATAGTTTGCCTCTGCTTCTGAGTTTTCGTATGTAAAATGTTAATATGAAAGGGAATATTGTGCTAGTAGCAATTACACTTTAAATGAATTTTGTGAGTTATTAAATAAATGCATGTTAAAGGCCAATGCTATGTCTTCCTTGCTTGCTCCAACACACAGATGCATCCATTGTTTTAAGGATATTTAATAACCAATACAATGCTATACACGATTTGATTAGTTTCGAACGCTATACATGGCTCCACCAGTGAAAGGAACCGCCACCATCCATAGCGTTTTCCTATGTAATGTACCGAAATAGATGGTGTCGCCATATCAATATTCCCACATGCTAAGCCATATTAAAATAACTCTATACATGGATTCACCTGTGACATTGACCTACCATCACCCATAGCGTTTGCCTATGTAATGTTCAGAAGCAGATGGCTCTGCAAGAGTTGTCGCCATGTCAGAATTCTCTCATGGACTGCCATACTAAAATAACGCTCCCCAGTGACAGGGACCGACCAGTACCCATACTGTTTTCCTATATAATGTACAGAAGCAGATGACTCTGAAAGAGGTGTTGCCATGCCAGTATTCCCTCATTCCAAGACATGCTAAAATCTGATACGTAATTAAAAGAAGTGAAATAGTATAAAATGATTCCTGAGAGAGAGAAGTTCAGCAAAAATTAACATTCGTTTTACACCTATAGGTTTGTGACCAAGTTATGATTCATGGTCTGACTATTTAGGAGTTACAACATCCTTTTGAATATCAATTAATTTTACAGAAACAGTTTCTTTTCATAAATTTTCCATATTTTCCGATTGGGCCTCTAGGTTCGTGTCCAGGGAGCCTGGATCGCTTTGGTAAACCCTTTAGTGGACTTCCATAAAGTCTTACCCAGGTGTAGGATGTCTAACCGTAGTGGTCCCAGACAGGATCTTCTGGTTTTGATACAGTTGGGCTTAACGTTACACAAACCAATTTTGTCATGATTCTTCTTTACGAGTCTCAAACTATTCATTTTAAAATAATTTTGAACGAATAATAGCATATTCATGTATACCTATAATTCAAAATTTTAAGGAAATGATACTTTATAATTATATTTTGTTAGTAAACTTTCTAATACGTTGAACTTTAAGTATATTTTATTGTAATATTAAGTTTCATTTAGGGAAATTAAAATAACAAAAAAATGCCAAAAATAAAAATATATACTCATATTTTCCAGGAGCTTTTGGAATTCTTCAGTTAAATTATGCGAAATAAACTTTAAGCGCTTAAAAATACTAATCTATTTGAAAGTGCACACAAATATTAACAGTCTTGAATAAGTACTTATTAAAATGATTATCTTTTAGAAGATTCATAGCTTATTTGTTACAAAGATTTAATAAGCTTAGTGACAATTACACAGACAAATATTTCTGGTCCGCTTTCTATTAGAGAAAAGAGAAGTGCATTCGCTGCTTTGTAGCTTAGCGTTGGATTAACTATTTTCATGAAAATATTTTCCATTATGTTACGGTAGTTTCACATAATCATTGCAGTGGACTAAAATGAGGATGAAAATAGAAGAATAATGACTTTAATTGGTATTTAACATCCATCTTGTTAGAGTAGAGAGAAAAGCAGCGAAATAAGGAAAGTGGATTCTGTTGTAGCGTTATAATTATGTTTGCATGAAAATTTATTCAAACATTAAAAGGTTCCAGCAGCTATGCAGATTCGTGTTTCCGTCTTTAGAACTAGATTCTTTTAAACTGACAGTTAAAATATGTTGATAAACCAACAAATAGTTTCAAGATACTTTTCTCGTGAAAGGAATGCAGTTGAAATAAGTAAAAAGGGAGAATGAAGATATTTTATTGAAGTACGAGGAAATGGTATACAAGATAACAACTTAAAAGAAATTCTCTGTTTAATCTTTTGCAATTATTTCAAAGACGGATTATGTATTATAATTAAATGAAATCTCTAAAGCAATTTTTTACGAAAAGTTTTGAAATAATGACGCATGAAACGCAAAAGCTTTACTGTGTTTATTCTATGAAGAATTAACACAGAAAGAACATTAATCTGTAATTAATGGCCTATAGATATCTAATTTTGGTAAAAAAATAAATTGAGTAAAACATTGACATTATTGTTTTAGTCAATGAAAATTTATATATTAACTGAAAAATTCGGTCTATAAACTCTTACAAAATAGAAAACAAAGACCTATCAAAATGAACTGCAGGACATGGAATATTTTCTTAAAAACAGAAAGAGAATAACACATGCAGGATTTTTCAATATAATAGTACAATATGCTTTTTTTTAATTAATAACACTGTAACATATTTAGACTTTCTTTTGTAATTTTCCACTTATAATATAACTAATCAAAAAGTTTTGAATGAAAAATTCCTCTTCTTTTACAGAAGTGGATAATCCCTGTAAACTTATTTTCATGCCTTCATTAAAATAACTTTCAGGATATAGTATGCACACACACACGCACACATATATTATATATGAATCCAATTTAGGAAAAAAATGCTATTTAATTTCTTAGTCATCATTACGACAATGACATAAATTGTTAATCTTTGCACTTCATTTGACGCAGGGTTAGAAGCCATGCAACTATAGGAGGATGGTATAAAGTAGGAATCGCGATGGATACTGAAGTAATAAATAAATAAATAAAATCTAGAAACGCTATTCTTACGACTTATAGTCCAACAACATTCTTTACAACGGTCTGATACGTAGAAGATAAAAGTGATTAAAAACTGGACAAACACTGTTAAGTATTCTATAAACTAACAGATTAAACATATGATAGGCATTTTGCTGTATATCAACAGCTATTAAAAATGTTTTAAAAATAAGTATAGGGTTTAACTTAAAACTAACTGAGTTTAGCGAAATGTAATTAAGGCGACAGTGGACCACGAAAAACTTTTTTTTATTTATTAACCAATTGCTATGAAATTTTGTATACTTATCCAATGTTGTTTAGAGATGGAAATTCTAAATTTTAAAAAAAGTCAGAATGTAATTAATTAAGATATTAATTAAAATCAGTTTGTTAATTACTCTATTTATATATGCTCCATGCGCATTAATTTTTGTCTCAGATATCTAATTTTCTCTCTTAAGCTAGCTTTATATAGTTATAATAAAAGTTAGTAGTAATATTTGATTTACAGTCATAGTAATAAAAAGTAGAAAAGAAATCGATAAAAATAGGTCATTTTATGCAAAATTTTATAAAAAAAAATTTTTATTGTAAAAATTTTAAGTTGTTTTAAAATAGTATAATGAATTGATTGCTAAGTTTTATTCTAACATATATAAATAATCATTTTATGAAATTTTATGAAAATTCAAGAAAAATTATGACGCATGGAACATTTTGAACTTGCCGAAACGACACGAAAACTTGTTTTGAGGAAATGGCATTTAAAGTTTTAATTTGACTAACATTTCCATTGTTTACGTTTGAAAACAATACTTATAACTCAGTTAATAATGATCTGATCAACATACTATTACTTTTTTTAAATTTAAAGTTGGTGAGTTGCAGAATCAATTTCTGAAAGAAAAAAAAATCGTTTTGGGGACATATTTTTGTCAATCTGAAGGTCTATTGTCGCCTTAATGGGCAATGGAATAATTCCAAATATATAGGTACAATGGGTTGGACTAATGTCATTAAAGGTCTAGAAATAGGATTAACTGAGTTACTTTAATATTTTCAACATCATTAAAACGTGTTAAAATTCACCTTTAAAATTAAATGAATCCCATTTAGGAAAATAATTGGTGTTTAATTTGTTAGTCATCATTACAACAATGACATAAATTTTTAATCTTAATAATTGACTGACTAATGCATTAAGATTTAAGCCATTATTATGCTGAGAGATAAGAAATTGAAACTCATAAAAAAATCTGTGATATTTAACGCCAATGATGCATAAAACCCAATTTGAAAGAAAAATATGTTAAGGATGAAGTGAATTTTTGTATTATATTGATTATTTGGAGATGCATAGCGAAAAAAACGCACTTAAAAGTTTCAGCCTATGTTTCCTCTGAAAATTGTAATTTATTAAAATTTCGTCATAAAATTTTGTAAATTTCTCCATAAAGCCAAAAAATGCAATAATAGAGCAAAATGTTTTTTTAGAAATGGGTTTGCGTCCTTTAATGTATTAAAATTTTATCATTACGCAATGAATTGTCTAAAAATGAGTTCTTCATTATAAATTAAAAAATATTAAAAAAATTCTGGTTAAAATAACATAAAATATATCTTTGTGATATTTAAATTGTATTGATTATGGACCCTTGCAGCATAAGTATATAAAGAATTATATAATGCATATTCTCAACTTTCATTTTTATTCTATTAGAAACTGCCGTATTAGCTACCCGCTGAGGACGGCGTATACTTTTGAAACTTATTCTATTAGAAAACTTACTCCAGCTACACTACTGGCCAAAAATATTGCAAGTGTGAGAAATCTAACATTTTTTTCAAGAATAAGCCCAAAATAATAATATTTTTTCAATGCAACTGATATTTTTTAATGTCAATATCTTAAATTAGTTTAAAGACAAGATATAATTAAGTTACTGAACAAAAATAATTATTTTATTTTATAAAAAATAGCATACAAAAAATGTACAGGTTATCAGAAATCGGAATGAATTTTGGTTTCCCGAAATAAAAGGAAATAAATGAACAATTTCAAGTTCTTCTGAGCAGAAAAGATAATAAATGAGTGCAATTGAACCTAAAAGCATTTAATATGTTGTTGGGCCACCACTGGATTTGATCACAGAAGCCACTCTTTTAGGCATGGAATCCACAAGGTTTTGAACACTTCTTTCGGTATATCATGGTGCCAAATTTAAATTATTGTTTCCCGAAGCTCTCGTTTTGTTCTGGGACGATTTTGAGATATTTTCCTTCCAATTATACTCCATTTTTCGATGTATTGCAGGGTGCTAGGTCTTGCTGAAATACCCATTTCTGCCTTGGGAACATGTCATGAGCACTAGGAAGCAATCGATCCATCAGCACACTAATATACTGGCCACTGTTCATAGTTCCCTGTACAAAATGGAGTCGTCCACCTGACTTATATGACATACAGCCCCACACTATTTGGCCTTCTGGGTATTTTACTGTACGAACCAGGCATCTGGACTCATGCTCTCTTTTGATTTAAGCCAAATCTGGGCTGGTTTGTCAGACATTAAATAAAATCGACTTTCGTATCTGAACATAACATGTCTCCATTTCGAAATACTAGAATTTTTGTGAACCGTGGCCCAGTCCAATAGTTTGTTCTGCATTGCTTTGCTCAGAATTTTTTTCCTAGGCACATGTGCCTTGAAACCAGCTTCACGGAGCCTCCTGAGAACTGTTCTGGAACTGGCAATGACGGAAGTCGACTCACTCCATTCTCTTGAAAGTGTAGCAGAACTTGCAAACCTATTTTTTCAGTATAATCGTGTCAATGAAGCATCAGCACGTTTTGAAGATAACATCGGAGAACAATTTCTAGGCTTCTTATCCACGGTTCCCTCTGTTTTAAATCTCTTTATGAGGCGTGAAACAGTCGACTCACTGCAGCCGCACCGATGAGCAATCCTAACATTTGAAATACTTTCTTGATGCATTAAAATAATAGCCTGGCGCTTCCAAGGAGTTACTTCACACATTTTAAAAGAAAAGCACAGTTTAATTTTAAAAGCAATGCACAGCGGTACGCACATCAGCAGCGCAACAAACCAAATGAAATTCTACGCAGTCGGCTCGTTTTTATAATAAATATCCGGGATGACCCAATCGTTGGTAAAGATTGCATCACAAATTATGACGCAGTAGCTTGAAAATTCTCCACCACATGTGCACTTAAAAAAATCAGTTTAATTGAAAAAATATTATTTTTTTGCGCTTATTCTTGAAAAAATGTTAGATTTCTTAAACTTGCAGTACTTTTGGCCAGTGGTGTATTAACAAATATACCTTCATTTTTCTGATAAATACTTTGCGAAAATCTCAGTCCCACCGGAATAGGATTCATAATCCCTCTCAATCTATAATATCCAAGTTACAGAAAAAAAATTTTCAACATCATATCAAGTCCTATAATTCTCACAGAGTCTAGAGTAATCAGAAATTTTCTTACATACATATACGTTTAAAGAGATAATTATGTGGTTTAAATGCCGTACTAATTTTTTTAACTAGTGCGCATAGTTTAACTCTATATTCTCGAAGTTGAAACTACCAAATATTTCGCTAAACTCCACATTTCTAATGATATGACCTATTTAACTACGCTTATTTACTTGGCGTACCGAAATGACACGTGAATAAATCAATCACCTTTAAAATTTAGCTGATTGATTTATTCATTGAGGAAATGCATAGAATGTTAATTAATCACCTAACGGATTCTAACTTAAATCTCCTGAAAGAAAAAATACACAAATTAAAGATTTCTCATTGCATAATTTTTGTGAAAAGTACGCCAGTACATTTGTTTTAAAAAAGACGTATTTAATGACGAGAAAGTATTTAGATTACCTGTTAAATGAATTGATGGATAGCTGATAACTAACATAAACCGAGTCTCACATTTAGAGATAACTTATTCAAAGTTTCGTGTTTCCAGAGATCTTTTCTATGATATAAAGAATTTCATTTAAAGTTCTATCAGTTCTGCGATGTTACAAAATCTACAGTTTAATCTCCTGGAAGAACAGATTACATTTTATTGATTAAAATCTCCATAAATGTATGTAAATGGGAATAAAGTATTGCATAACCGATTTATGCATTTAAAGTTAAAATTTTCCTAATTTATTGGTTTAGAGACAGACCAACAAAAAGCATTGCGACACTGATCCCATCTGTAATTTTTGTCCTTAAATTCGCGTGGATTAAAAGAATAGCAAAATGTGAAAACTATTTGCAGTTTTGACATGTGATTGCAAAACTTTATTACTTGATAACAGCTGGAATTGAAGTAAGATTTTATATATTTTCCTTTAATTATACCTATGGAGTAAAGAAATATAGAAAAATCTCTTTTCATTTATCACATATTTCATTCATTATCGTTTCGCTAATCAAATAATTAAGATACTTTTCCAATTTCACTAATCAACTAATTCAATTACTTTTCCATTTATTATCTTTTCATTTATCATAATTAATTTAGTTTATTGTATTTTAGTCTATGATTTAATTTATTAGCTTTGAATTTATGACCTTTAATATTTCTTTTATCAAAATTTAAAGGACCTCTTTTCATTTATCATCTACGAAGTAAAATAATGAATGGTTCATTTTGAATTAATTGTTAAAAAATAATTCTGTTTTGGTAAGCAGACGACGTAGAAAATTGTGGCTTGGATTTTGCATTAGAATTTTTCTTCGGTATTCCAAGGATATGATCTATATACCTAGCAATTAATTTTAAAATTGACTTTTCAACACATATTAGGTTTTAGTGAATAATCGTTTAAAATTAAACCTCTATCTGACTGTTATCACTAAAATTGGGATACTTAAAAAGTTAATTCGATTATGACGATTTTCGGCTTAGGCTGAGACTCGAAGTATGGGGCCATATGGCTCAACAGTCCATATTGCTCAACAGACAACATCTGAAAGACTTCATCTGCAAAGTAAGGGAGATTTTGTTCCAATTACTTTCCCTACATAGAATCCCCTTTCGTCGTACGGTCAACGACATATGATGTAGCTACGCATACTAAATTTTTCTGACTACTCTCAATTTTTTACGCTTTCGCTTTCCTCCTACAACATAGTTTCACTTAATTATCTATCATTCATCTTTTCCATCCGATTTATAAGCCTGTAGATATATCGCTGGAATATTGTAGTACGAACAAAGCGTCACATCAAAATTTTGACGAATATAACTATCACTCATTGAGTCATCTTGTGATGTAGACTTCTAGGTAATATCGTACTGTAGGCACACGAGAACGTTTCAATATGCATTGTTTGCTTCATAAATTATAAACATTTATGTTTGTTACATAGTATGGTCTGTGTGAGACAACTCAGTGTCAACCGGAAATAACGTTACTCATGGGAGCTTAAAATAGACATTTATAGATTGCTGTACAGTTACTGCCGTTTGGCAACTACGCCCTACGTTGTCATAAAAAAGTCACTGTCATCCAGCATGCAACGCTATGTCACAAAGTCGTACAGGTACCTACTATAACATTTTTCTAATATGACTGGGAGGTAAATTTCGAATCTTCTTTCTGGCGACCAATCTACCAATCTCACGAATCTCTTTACCAATCAAGCAATGAGAAGAAATATTATTTTCGACTCATTCTCTTAAAAAAAGAAAAAAAAGAAAAACCAATAAGTTTTCACAAAATGTGCTCTAGAATCTACATTTATTATATCTTACAAGATATTATTTATAATTCCCTTTTCTATTTTATCATTTTCTTTTAGACGGCTGGTCTCCCATTTTTCAATTAAAGTACCGTCAGAAATCTGGATGTAAGATACGCACAGAAAAAAAAATACTAAGTGGACATAAAAGTCTGGTTTTATTATTCTTATTACTAACGCAAAATTAAACTTTCTATTTTTGCAAAGCATTTCAACGATGCTTAATCATTGGAAGATTCTAGAAAAAAAAGTTTCTTTTAAAAGATTAGCTCCAAAGAAAGTTGAATGAAAATTGAAATGAAAATTCAATAGGTATTTCGCAAGAAAATATTTTAAATTTTCTTTTAAATGAATCATTTCATAGCATACCAGTAACGAAAACTTTCTGAACATTGTTATTATTCTTTAATTAATTTCTCGTATTTCATAGATAGAGAAATCTTAAATTTTCGTTCCAAAATATTACAGAAAAAACTGTTTTTTCATATCTATTGAAAATAAAGTATTTTAATTTATAACATTTTGAAATCCTGTAAAGAGATTGTTAATTGAAAGATAATAGCATAACATAAAAAAATAGTTTATTCAATTGTAACAACATTTTAATGCACGCTGTCACTTGGATAATTTTATTTACAGTTAGAAATGCATTAATTATAGTTCCTAAACATTAGAATTGTCAGTTAAATTGAATGCATTCACAGCGTAAACATGAACTTTAAAAGTAAATCTTGATTACATATTTTAGTCATTAACAGAAAAATGCACATTAATAATGTAAGAGTAATAAAATGAAAGTATCGTGATATCCGGAAAAAATCGGATATTGCAAGACTTTAGCTATCAGGAGTGAATAGTTCCCATTAAGAATTCAGAACATATAATAGAAAGAGGATAGCTGAAATTCGCATCTGAAGTCAAATAATTCTTAATATTTGTATAGTTTGAGATGGATTTTCTTCTACTTAACTTTTCAACTTGAAAAACATTTTCAACGGATAATTCAATCCTGTTGTTTGGTGTTCAAAAGAATCCACGACTGCCCGTTTTAGACGCTTTTAAACAACCAATCGTAGGTATGATTGAAATGTCAAAACTGTTTATAATTTGAAAGTATGTAATAAAATATCCGTCTCACAAACATAGCGGGTGTAATGAAACTGTGTAAACACTAGGTGGTGATGTTAACGTTCGCACTTAAATTGTTTCTTTTTTATTCATGAATACAAATGTGTATTTTTCATTGAAAATAAACCCACAGTTTCTAATGCCACATTCTTTCTTTTTGTTATCTTTTTACTTTCGTCAAAATATCTTATAATAATGCCAAAAATTTGGTTATCAATGACCCTCAAATATAGTTTGTATCAATTTGAAGAAGGACCAAATAAAAAATGTCCATGTATTAGTAATCTATATACACATTTCGAGTACACGTAGTTCAATATTATATAAAATATCTGATTATTAATCTGCCACAAAATATAAAATGCTAAACAGACTGTAAAGAGCTAGAAACTTGTTATCGATCGCCGTTTTTTTAATCGATGAAATTTCATAACCGAAACTTACCCATTTTAAATTATGAATCATTTTCGTTTTAACAACGGAGGATTTACTTTTCTGCTTAGCAGCTGCAACATTTATTAAACACCTAATTAAATAAGGCAATTTCTGTAATGTAGGGCCTGGTATTTGGATTCAATTCATTCTGTGTTAACTAACAACAACAGTGAGTTACTTTAACCATTTACTACGTATCCGAAGTAAATTATGATATATACTCGTGTCGTATTAACTAATTATAACACACAGTCGGCTTTAATTTCCTAGGGTGAGGAATTATATGACTTCGAACTATTAGTTGACAGATAATACCAATATTCTCGAAACAGGTATTTATTCTTCAAATATTCTAGATAATATAAATCCTGTCTGAACTCTTTTTTTTACCAAAATAGACGAGAGTGAAGGAGTGATATTTAGTTGTGATGACTGTATGGGTGAGAAAATATGTGTACTTTCGTCTTACTGCTCATATATTGCTAAACTACAACGAAACTGGGTCTGGTTTCTTGTCATTGATCTTCCTTTCTAACAGTTTGACAAAGGAAGCTCAAGCCAAAAGTTGCGAGTCCTGGAATTTTTTCGGTGTACATTGGTTCCTTTTCCTTTATCAATAAGAACCAAATGACTTTCCCCATTTTAGAAAGGTCGCTAGAAATGTTACTACATTTGTTCACAGGGCACAGGACTAAAATAGACCATATTGTCCCCCAGGCTTATTTGAAAAGATTCCACCTTCTGATTCTTATACATGCCTTGTGTGCTTGACGGAGAGAACATCGTTTGAGCACATATTTTTCTGTACTAGAGAGAATCATTTTAAAGATATTTTGACTAGACTGTGTGACTCACAATCCACTGTTTCTATTTTTTTAATTCTCTTTGTATGCATATTGCTTTTTATGTATATAGAAAGCATTATGACATTTGCGCTAATGCACTGGAAACATGCATTAATATATAATGTAATGTAATGTCTTCCTGTTCAGCAAACCACTATTGAGCAGTTTTAGAAGACTGAGTAAGGATATTGTAATCCTTAAAAATACCTTTTCTTCGTAGAAAACAATGTCCTTTCCATACGCTTATATTTTCTTCATGCCTTTTCGCTATTACGTATGTTTCCAGCTAGCAATGGGACCTGAATAAAAGCATGAAAAAAAAATCTCAATGGATCTTCCACCATATCTCTCTCTTGAAAATAACTATACGCATCATAACAATCTTTAGGTGTTTTCCACTCATAAAATTTTGGGTGGGAAAAGAAAATATGAGATGTTTGATCTTCCGGAGAGCATTTCATATTCTCTATCATCAGCAGTTAAGATAGGAATTCTCTCAGTCATTGAATTCACCTATGATATCTCAGATGTGTTACCAGTGGCTTAGAACTGTAGTTTTACCGAAAATCTTCTGATCATCAAAAAGAGCATTCCAACCATTATGTTTTCCTTTTATAATTTTTGAAGACGTAGGATTTTAGAGATTCTTATAAAATTCTTCTATCATTTTAGCGATTGTTTTCTTTGTATAGGTCAGAATCCTATGTAATATCCTTTTGATCTTACTTTTAACTTGATTTTGTATTCCATTGTGTACTTAAAATTTTTGTTTACCTCATAAACTTCGTTTGCTGTCCAGAACTTTCTTACCACCGGTTACGTCGGATCAATCAACTGTTTCAATAAAAGCCATTATTCTTAGACAGTCTCGAACAGTGTGTCCTATTTTTCTGGCAATCCTAACGCCACTATACACTCTTGCACGACAGTCACTGTTTAATTGCTTTAAAAAAACTAAACTGATGAACTCAGCAACTGTCTTACTACATGGAAAATCGGAAGAACTCAAACACTAAAAGCTGACTGAGTCATTTGCATTAAAGAATGCAATTGCAATAGCAATGTTTTCATTATGTTATCATTATGTATGTTACAGAGGAATCTCGATCGATCGTTCCCTGAACGATCGTTTTTTCGTATGCATCGTTTATTTCATCCAGTCCCGAATAAATTACATAGAAAACAAGCAAAAACAGACCGCATGGATTGTTCCTCAATCCATCGTTTTCCCGCAATATTCGTTCAGAATATCGCAGCTTTGCATTAATTTATCGGATCGATCGTTTTTCCAAGTAACTGAACCTGAAATTTAAATGTCTGAATTGAGCTAGAATGACGCTCTAATTAAACAATGAGCAGAACATTTGAGATGTACGGTATCGTATTTTTGTTCTTTCCTGTTTAGCCTGGTTTCTCAGAATCGTACTACTCCCATTATTTGTCCGTCGTTGGTGTTCCTTGATTCTTCAGTCCCTGAAGTATCCTATTTTCGGAAACTAATTCCAAATTCTCCGACTATTCAACATTTCTGTTCTTATCAGCAATGGCTCACAGTCAGCCAACCTGACCGGTTCCTGCTGTCCTCTGGCTTTTCTCTTGGCCTTGGGATGGAGGCGCCCTGGTCCATCCCAAGGCCAAGGATGGAGGCATGGTCTAGGACAGTGGTCACCAAATGGCGGACCCCGGTTCGTATCCGGACCGCAGGCAAGTTCTGTACGGACCGTAACGAAATTGTCTATTTTCAGAAAATAGAGACTCAGCAGTGATCCAAAATGCAATGAAAATATTATATCCTACCACTGTATTATTCATCAAAGTGTATTTTTCTGCAGTCTGAATCCCAGTCATCAGAATAAAATGCAAATGGTGATACAAATAAATCATCTCTTAAGTACCGTCAATTTAAATCATTTCTTGAAGACACTGATGCTCTGTTTGACAACTTGCTTCTCCACAATAATGTCAGATTGCTAAGTAAAGGCTTGGTGCTTGAAAGATTTTTTTGCAGTATTGGAGGACACCAAAGAGTTTCTTTCAACTAGTGATCAATGAGTAGAAACTGAGCATTTAGGCTTCCTCCTTGACGTTGAATAAAGCGTGGAAACCATCGCATTTTTGACTGATCTTTTTAGGCACCTGAATCTTTTAATCTTCAAACTACAATGCAAAGGTAAACTTGTGGGTGAACTTCTCTCAGAAGTAAAGAGTTTTTCAAAAAAGTTTGACCTCTTCTCCGAATATATTGGGGGAGAACGTTTACACTTTCCACACCTTAAGTCCTTTTGTGACAGTAATGAGTGTATTGACATCAGTCAATTCGACGATTTTTCGGAAAAACTTAAATATGAATTTCAAGAAAGATTTACTGACTTTCAAAAAATTGAGAACATTGTGCAGCTGGTTTACAACTATTTTTCACTTATGTCCAATGGTGTATGGACCAGTGAAGCGGCAGATGTTTTCAAGAGCCACAAAGCTGCCTTACAGTTGAAAATAATCGAGTTCCAAGAAAATGTTGTTTTAAAAGACATTTATCCCCAAGTTCCCAAAACTATTGGTAGTGACTAATTATGGATTAAAAATGTGCAAGTAACCTAGTTTAGTAGAGTAACAAGGTTGGGAAATGGCGGTAGAAGGAATTGGGAGGCGGTAGCCTCCCAACTCCTTCTGGACCACGAAGGTTTGACAATGTTTTGAAACGGACCTACAGGAAAAATAATTGGTAACCACTGGTCTAGGGTGTGAAAAGTTTCTGATTGCTGCTCTCTACACTGGCCGGTGAGGGTTTCACGCCGAAGCAGAACTTCTTGGTGGTCTTATGTCGAACCCCATCCAGTGCAATGAAATGATTCTAATTACAAACGATTAACGGCTGACGCTTCTTTATACTCTTACACAATAACCGCTACCGAAAGGAATGCAATTTGCAACACAGAAAAAATATTGTTTACTTGTGGAGAGAAAACCGCCAAAAAACAAAAGACGATTAAATACTTTTATTTGAATCAAAATTCCTGTGTACCTACGTGTATTTCTTTTTTTTTATTATTATTATCTTGGATTTCAGTGTAACTTTGTAATTTTATCTTTAATTACACTACAGGTATGTATACATTTATCTATGTGAGTAAATACATTTTAGGGATATCAAATTTCAAGGAATGTTAATACTTTTTTGTATGTTCCCGCATCCATCGTTTAGTTCAGTCAGTCCCTTTGAAAACGATAGATCGAGATTCCACTGCATATATATATGTATGTGTGTGTGTGTGTCAAAAGCGAGTGTTAGTAAGACAGCAAGATATACCGAAAGGTGTTGAACTTTACAAAAAGTGAAAAATAAAAATATGTCTTACTGCAGGAAGAAAATTTTAGGGCAAAATTTGTTTGAACTCATGTTTTGATGATACCTTTGTTTACACATATTTTATTTACACAGCTTTCTATCGGGCTATCACTATAGTTTTTTTCCTATATTTGCATTTATATAAATGTGTATAAGTCTGAGTAGCATATTATATGTATAAGACTTTTTAGGGATATTTTTTTCCTACTAACACTCACTTTACATCGTTAACTTTGTTCCCAAACTCCTTTAAATCATCGAATGTTGTAATATTTTTTTAAACTTCTTTTACATTGTTGTATCTCCTGAAACTTTTCCCGGAAAAGACTCGTATTCCAAGCCACGTATTAGATCGAAATTTCTACTCAACCACTAAGCCTTTTTCCCGTTTTTCCTGAATCAACCTCAAAAAATGTTCAGGGAATTATTCGTGATAATCATTATGACTTAAATACGTAATATTCGGTTCTTATGTTTCCAGTTCTCGAGTTCTTGAAACAAGTGGCTCAAAGTTTGATTCCAGAGCCAACCAGACTATTTTTGAGCAAACAAAAATTGATGAACAGTTGAACATATAGTAGAGAGGATGTAATAATGTCTTACATTAATAGATTCTTCTGAGATAATATCGTACATTTACAAGCACTAGTTGAAAGCCATAGTGATTAAAAATATTTGATGGAATGAATGCAAAAGTTTAATTCTATGTTATTTATTGTAAGTATAGATTTTCTTTTTTATAATTCCAAAATTCAGAAAAACGTTCGTGAAAAAAGGGAAAGTTTTAATTAATTTTTTAATTAAATGTTGAACATACAATCCTTTTCTAATTAATTATCTCTAACGAGAGCTTGAAGACAGGGAAGTAAATTATTTTTTGACGCTTTTAGAGAATACATATTACAAGCTTAAACACATTTTCTTTTACACCAAATTGAATAGATTGAAAAGAAGTACACAATTTAAAATATGAAATTTACACAGTTCTTTCATAATTGTTTCCAATTTCCAACTCATTACAAATAAAGATATAAGTTAATTGAGGTTAATGAAAGATAGCTTTGTAAAACAATAAAATGAGTGTTTTCTAAAGTGAAAGCGTAGAAAGGGAAATGAAATTAATAATTGTTTTTAGTCATTATACTTTTAAGAAAAATTTTTTTAGTAATGTTATCTTCTATCAGTTCTTTCCAAATGTTATTTCATTTAAAACAAAACAAAAAAGACCAATGTAAATCCTCTCTTTTGTGATTCAAATTAATAATAGTAATAATAATAGTAATAATTAATAATAGTAATAATAATAGTAATAATAATACAATATGTAGCCAATAAATTATATTATATAATGAAAGATAAATCGGTACTTACGTATTATAGCTGAAACTTGGCAGCTTTTTACCCTTGGCGCAATATCCGCCCGCCAACACCTAATTTCACAGTGGCAACCTATTTTCTAACCCGAAGTTATAAACAACATTTCCAGCAATAGCATGTTTAAAAATTACAAATGCGTGGAAAACGTGTCAGATGAAGAGCAAGATTTCGATTATAAATAATTTTAGCTTCAATTAAAAATTGCGTACTAATGACGAAACAGAAATGCACGAAAAATATTTAAAATGGGTATGTTAAAACAAACGCAAAGCTTTCGAAGCTTAAGTCTCAGGATGCTAAAATTTTGCATGGTGGTTACTCCTAAGTCTTCCGTGCCCACTAAAAAATATTTTTTAAAAATTGCAAATTTTAAGGGTGTTAAAAGGGACTTAAACCCCCTCCCCTTTTAAAATACACCCAATGTATCTCTTGAACAAAAGGTTGCGGGAAGTTGAAATTTTGTATGGTGGTTTCCCTTTAGCCCTAGGTGCACACCAATAAATTTTTTTTACATTCAAATTTTAAGGTGTTTAGTTCCCCCCCCCCCCCCAAAAAAAAAACCCACTGTATCTCTGGAACAATAAGGCCTAAGAAGTTGAAATTTTGCATGGCGGTTCCTCTTAATCTAGGTGCTGGCCAAGAAAGATGTTTAAAAATCAACTTTTTAGGAGATTTCTAAAGTGGTTTTAAATCCCCAAAATAAAAATGAAATATCCAAAACTCGTATTTAAATTCGGATCACTGTCGTTAAATTCTGCGATGAACTAACTCCTTGTGAGAAATGACCCCAGCTTACTGCTAAAGTTAATTGAAATTAAATGAACCAAATGACATAATTCATGGCACTCGTGTAATCTGTGGCGAAGCACGTGTATGAAATATACGAAAGCAGTTATTAAACATGCATCAACATTTTGAGCAGCAGCATGTTTAAAAAAGTATGTGGAAAACACATGAAAAAGTAAAAAAATCGGCAGCTGAAGAACAAGATTTCGCTATAGATAATTTTAGATATAATTAAAAATTTCATATTAAAGACAAAATAGAAATACAGTCTTAGACAAAAAAAAAAAAAAAAAAAAAAAAAAAAAAAGGCGACGCGCCAAGAAGGGGTAATGCAAATTGGACACAAATTGATATGCATACAGGTTTCGACGGAAAATGCAAATATTTAAAGTTTGGCAATCGGGAACGGTAGAACTAGTTTTCCTTGTGAATTCTGACTGTTTTGCCGCAATCTTTAATATTTCATCTCCAGCTACTGCTCGATTAAAATAGGCAATCATGTTGTGAAAGTTCGGGCATACACTGCATCTTCTTCCTTTTGGCCTATATTACACTATCAAAGTTCTTTGACAAAGATATTTTTTAAAAGTTATTTGCATCTTTTATAAAAGTTATACATAAAAGAAATGCTATGACCTCAAAATAGCCCTATTATACTATCAAAGTTTTTTGACAAAGATCTTTTATAAAAGTTATTTCTATCTAAGGGGGCTAAATCCTTTAAAATTCGAGCTCTTAAAAAAGATTTATTGGTGTGTACCTAGGGCTTAAGGGGAACCACCATGCAAAATTTGAGCTTTCTTCTCTGGACTCTGGGGCCTTATGGCTCCAGAGATACAATGGGTTTTTTAGAGGGGGGTTAAGCCCCTTTTAACCCCCTTAAAATTTGTATCTTTCAAAAAGATTTTTTAGTGGGCACCTGGGGCTTAAGAGGTACCACCATACGAAATTTCAGCTTCCTGGATCCCATGGTTTCAGAGATACAATGGTTTTTTTTCAGAGGGGGGAGGGGTTTTAAGCCCCTTTTAACCCCCTTAAAATTTGTACTTTTTAAAAATATTTCTTAGTGGGCATGTAGTGCTTAGGAGTAACCACCATGCAAAATTTCAGCATCCTAAGACTTTTTCTTCGAAAGATTTGCGTTTTTAAGATATTTATTTTGAATATTTTTCGTGTATTTCTGTTTTGTCGTTAGTGCGCAATTTTAAATTAGAGCTAAAATTGTTTCGAATCGAAATCAAGTTCTTTATCTCCCGCGTTTTCCACACATTTGTATTTTTTTAAACATGCTATTGCTCGAAATGTTGCCTGCTTATAACAACCGGGCACCGAAATCTTTTATAAAACTTTGACGAAACTTTTATAAAAGTTGTCTTTTATCAAAGTTGAGGTATTACACTGTCATATTTCTGGTCAAACTTCTTTTATAAAAGATCTTTGTCAAATAACTTTCATAGCCTAAAAAAATAAAGAAAATATTCAAAACCAAACTTAGAACGGGAGCGAAATGCAATGAATGGTGAAAACAATACTATCAACAAGGATGGGGCGCAATATTGGCGCTTTATTGCCGTTTTTTTTGCCAAACCGCAAAGTTTCAGCTATAATACGTAAGTACCGATAAGTCTAAGACATATTCTACATGAATTCTATAAAATTTCCTTAAATGCAATTCCTTATAAATAACTTGATAAACACTTCCGCGATTTGTCGAAACTTTCCCTATGTCTTTTACAGACTCTATATATTGCATACTTTGTAAGTATTAAAGCTTTTCAAAAATTTATACAGTGCAAATTTGAAGTCATAAATTATGCTGTGTTCCACTGGGATTAAAAATTTAACTATTTCATGTTAGAAATACAAGAAATTCCTTTTCCACTCTTACGTTCGTATTATATATCCTTGTATCTTTTTAGTGATTCTTAAGTAAAATCCATCCAATTCAGCTGGAGGTGTGAGTAATTCATGTAGCTGGCTTATTTAAGTATACGTAGTAATTCATATCATAACGTATAATGGAACGTACAAAATTACTCTTGAAAATATAATTTATAATTAACAAAAGTATTCTAACATTGGGTCTCGAATAGGGGTTGAAGAAATTCAAAAAATATATAACCAAGAATTCAAGAAATATTAAATCACCAACAATTCAAGCGTCAGGCTCTTATTCGTTCAAGAGTCCAACTAACTACACACGCTTCGCGCAAAAAGAAGCAGCCAGGTGGCGCCACCAGTACGCCCAAAATAAATATATCATTTCAATGTGCAACAGGGATTTTATACTTTAGTTAAATAACATGTTAGGACTTTAACAGAAAAAAATTGCATGCATCTTTTCATGATTTATAAGATTTGGAGAACCGACAGCTGCTGAGTTGTAACTTTCCATTTTTAGAGGCAGTATTTCTTAATTACAGGTACACCAAGAAAAAGCATAAAGTTAAGTCTCAATTTTCTTATTTAACTGTCGATATGATAAGAGTTAGTTATATTCTGCCATTAGTATTTACCGTGCAGAGGCGAATAACCAAAATTTTAAGTTTTTCAATACAAGGAGATCGTGGATAGATATGAAGAAATTAAAGCAGGAGATTCTTTACTAAGAACACCTAACACAGTAAATCAGACAAAAACAGCCCATACCATTTTTAATGCAGATTTGTGTGTATCTACAATGTATGTAATGAAATTAAAAATTTTAAAAAGTTATTTTCAATAATTTAAAAAAATAAATAGTTAAATAGCCTTTTTTTCGAAAGGTGAATAGGGAAAATTAATAATGCTCTTTATGACAAAAATGTTAACAGGTTTTTTTTAATTGACATCATAGGTTATTTTTATTTTATGCATCTCAAGCTTTTTATCCAATTTAAATGCGTTTTTAACAGCTCAAAAACAAATGATCAGGTTAATTTAATCTTAGCACAAAAGAAAAGCCTGAGACGAAAAACATAAAATAAAGCTATTACACCGGCTGGGTCGATAACTAATGAGAGCATGTACTTTTGATCTTTTTTTTTACATATTAGGAAGTTAGTAAGAGTTGATAATTATACCTGCAGCAAAGTACGTGTGTTTGCATAGAGTTTAAATTGATTATGGTTAAAGCTGCGGTGCATGGAATGGCATAACAAAAGCACCGGGAACAAGCATTTACAAATCATTATTTCCATGCCTGTTTATTGCTTATGGAGCCCAACAAAATTTAAGTGCGTTTCCAGTAAATTTATTTTATTTTTATCTATTTTTTTATCAGGAATATTTTTAATAGCAGTATTATGCACAAAGAAGTGTTAGTAGATGCTTTAAAAAGTTTATTTGAAAAATAGTTGAAGGAATATTATAATTCATATTTTTGTATTTTATATACACAAGATTAATGAGATCCGATCACGAGATGAGAGTGTCGGAAGGCAATTTTTTTAAAGATACCTGAGCAATCACAGATTATTGATGCCAGATTATAAACACCCCCTGATATTTAATAGTTTGATTATGTAGCATAGTTTCGGAAGCTGTATTAAAAATTTCAGAAAAACTATTGGATTACCAAAGGACATTTAATCAATCTTGAAATTTCTGCAGATATTTTAATTTTGTTTCATTGCTCTGGACGTTTAAAGTAATCTCTAATATTGTAAATATCATAAAATGAATGTGTCATAAATATAGAATTTGTGGCTTGTTATAAATTACAGGCTTAAGGAAATGATGAATTGTGATAGCTCGTTTTAAAATATAACGTAAATTATTATCAAATGCATTGCGATAATATAAAATATATTTTTGAATCCTTTCAATAATTCAAATGAAATTAATTTGCTATCTTCGTAAATTTTGCAACAAATTAGCTTAGCTGTCCACGTGATAGAAGAGCTACGAGATGATAGAAGAGCCATCTCCAACTCCCACTAAGTGGGCTCGTGGGCTAAATTTGGATAAGGTGTGGCATTCCTAGGTTGTCTCTTCATAGATGACCAGTGTTGACTCCCCTGTACGATTCTTCCAAAATAAAGAGGCCATTAAATTCGCTGTACAGGGTCAATGCCAGTGGGACAAAGTACAGGCCACGTTAGGAGAAATGACTTTAGATTTTATTTAAAAAATATATTCTTATCAGTGCGGGTCTATGACGTTGTGTTTTACAGAGATCACTCTTATAATTCAAGAAAAATAATCAGACCGATTAAGATTAGAAGTTACTGTAGTTATTATTGTCCGTAGTATGTTAAGGGGACGAGGGATCTTCAACCTCGTTTTCTTAAATTTTCAAAATTTACTTTACATACCACATGAGTGTATTTAATATTTTTTTACTACATTGAAGTCACTTAGAATTCACAAATAAGTATTTTGTGGAAAAGACTGTTTATCAAAAATTCTTCAAAAATGCTAGAATTTTCAAAATTCTCCATTCGCATTCATTTTTTGTGTTTTCTTTCAAATTTCTCAGGATAGTTAATGGAAGTGTTTGTCATAAAACTATGTATAGTTCTTTGAAGCCTCAAGTATTTTTCAAATCTATAGACCATGAAATAAAGTAAAAACATGCAAAAACCTAAAAATAATAGCAACTTTTACTGTACCTTTGGGTATGTATATCTTGAAGTGGCACTCTAAATACTTTTCTTCAAACACAGTTCTTACATAACAACTATGTTAATTTAAATATTTGCACATATAGATTTTGCTTTTCAACATAAAGCATACGTACTACTAGTAAAAGATATAAATAGCATTCATGCAAGGGAAATACAATTCAATATATTCACTTGTATAACTACTCATTCCAGAAAAATACACTTTGCAATACTCACAGATACTTTGAAAGTCAACCATCAGTGCTGCCACGTAAATTTTGGGCCTAACAAGAACTCGCGTAGGTTTGAAGCAACCTAGTTATGAATCGAGCGGCTGCTTGCAAAACTCAACTAGTATTATTAAACCAGACTCTAAGCCTAGCTCCAGCTCGATACTTCGTTTCGCCAGCACTACTCCTTCTTTCACTTCCTCTCACTTCGTTAGCACTTCTTCGTCCGCACTTCCTAGCTCCTTCCTTTCGTTAATCTAGCTGCTTGGTATTTATACCAACCGCGTATGCCGCAATTAGCATATCTTAAGCGGCTTCTTTAGATTTATTCACCTAAAAGTTCGATTATTGTGAATCTAATCTTATGTAAACCTTACAAAGTTGTTTGAGACTATAGATTCATACAGAAAAAAAAGAATGCACAATTATGTTTACACCTGTATGGTTAACATACATAAAAAATTAAGGTTTTTAAAGTATATGGAATGCGCATGGAGCATTTTGAAAAATGTTAGCATTTTTGAAAAGAAATTTGAAAACAAGGCACTATTCTGACAAAAAATCCTTATTTTGAATTCTAAGGCTCTTCAATATACTAGAAAAGAATATTAATTATTCCGATTCTGAATATAGTGTTGAAAATTGAAAATTTAAAAAAATTCGAGGGTGAAGGTTCCCTGTCCCTTTAAAGGAAATATTCTCATAAGTATATCATGGTGTACTATGTTGCGATAGAAGTATCATTATGTTCTATTTAAATAGATTATCAAGGAAAACCTGATATCATAACGAATTATAAATTTCAATATTTATCTTTTCACTTCCTTTGACGCAGGATAAGAAGGCATGAAACTGTAGGAAGATGGTATAAAGTAGGAATCTCAATGGATACTGAAATAATAAATTAAATATATAAAATCTAGGAACAGTATAGTTACGACGATAGTTTGACAACATACTTTACTAGAGTCTGATATTTAGAAGATAAAAGTTATTAAAAACTGAACATACACTGTCGTGTATTTTATAAACTAACAGATTTAAACATTAGGGTGGAGCGCTCGTACATGGGAAAAAATTCTAATTTTCATTTCTAATAGCGATCAAAGTTTGACCTACCTATAGAGGAACAAAAAATGTATTATAATTTTTTTATTAATATTTTCCTTTTACCCGCGGATTTGCTTCGAAAATTTACACTTTTGCCGGCATACAGATAAAACTTGAACGAGGATATTGTTCTACATTCTATATAAACTATCAGTTATTAAGAATAAAACGACTCACAAGGAACAAAATATTACTAATTTATTGAAAAAAAACTTCACTTAAAACATAAAACATTTATAAAACTGGTCGAAGTATACTTTAAAATCACGTTTGCTGTCGAATTTGAGCATCAATTTTCTTGACTCAGTTTAGGAATTCATGAGACCTTATCTGGACTTTTTATTATATACCTGCATAGAAATCTGCGTTAGTGTCTTTACTGAAAGTTCTACGGCTTGGATATTACATGGTAATCTTATAAAAGGTATCTTTTCACTTCCTTTTGTTTCCATCATCGAGAGAAAATTTTCATCCTTGACGTCTCTAAGAATGGGAGGTTGGAAATACTTTTGTTGCGAATCTATAAGGTCTGCGTATGATTTGGCATTACGTTTTATTTTAGGGAGCTCAAAAACACGAGGAAACTTTCCATAATGAATCTCGTGTCTGTCTTTTAAGATTCTTCTAGCGGCAAATTCACGAATGTGTTTTTCAGGATGAGAGCATCGATAATAGAACGTCCGCGGGATGCGCAAAGAAGCTGTTACGCTCAATGACAGGAACGACTACTTCTTTTAGTTGAGGTGGAAGGTATCGAGAATCTGAAACAAATTTCCCAAAATATCTAGACCGAACTTTGCATGACGGATGCAGTTTAATTTGGAACCAAACAGGCAAGTAATCTCTAACAACAAACGTGGCAAGATGTTTAAGATTTTCAAAAGGTTTTTCGTCGAAATATATAGCCTTAATATCTTGTTGGCTTTCGATAATCATCGTGCATGCGACATTTTCCTGGAGCTCTGTTTGCTAGATCAGAAGAACACTCGCTACTAACTACAGCTGATGCAATATCATATAAATAACGTTGATCCGAACTTAGATCTCTGATAATATTCGACTGAATATCCGGAAAAACACTTTCTATGTTTTCATACTGTGCAACCTGACTGTTTTCACACTTTGTCTAGTAATCTTCCAATAGTACCAGAATAGGAGGGTGGCCCTGAAGTTTCGCCATCTAAGTATGAAAACAGGTGTCTTAAAGGAAATTCATTCGTGTGTAAAAGGCATGTGATCCATTGTAAAGGTTGATTCAAACGTTTTTCTAACAACCGTTTATCACCACCGTTTTTCACTGTATTTGTAACTGTTCCTTACAACCAACCGCTACAGTTTCTCTCAATGAAATGTTTTCAGAAGAAAGCAAGTCACATATAACAAGTTCTATGCTCTTAGCCGTACCAGTACTTGGGACAGCGTAGCCGACTTAGAATCTGGTTCCTTGATATTTGAAATGCGTTCTTCTACCATCACTTGACGGTATTTTTTGCCACCCTTTTTCACTATCGTTGCAACTTTATTCTGTTTGCCGTCAAAGGATAAAGCTGGAACACTGAAAACTCGATATTTTAATGAATATCGATATTTACTGAAATATTTCTGTGTGTTATTTTGCTCTTTCACGGCGGAATTTTGATCTGTCCATTATTTCGACATCTGATTTAATGTTATGAACTGCTGATGCGATTGCTGCACTAGCTCTATCAGATAGGCCATATCGGTCACATGTTTTTGACAAAGACGGCAAATTGAGATTTGACTTTTTCTGAGGAACTTGGAGCTTTGGAGAACACGATTCTTAATTATCGCCTATATAAATTGTATATTCTGAGTCATCCGATATAACAGAGCTTCGTGGAGAAAGTTCTGTATTCTTGCGTTTCTCTCTATTTGTCACAGAAGAAAATATAGTTCTAACTTTCTATTTCTATCGTTTAGTTTTTCTATTATTTAAACGAAAAAAATAGCACGAAGCACTCTTGAAAACACGTTATTCTAACCTATAAAAGCAATAATGAGACATAATATTTTAGGAAAATACTTTAAATTTAAAATAAAAACTCAGCAAATTACAAATTTCCCTGTTTTAATAATTCTGCTTTCAAAATGAATTATATTAATTTAAATTTATAACTAGAATGGCTCTTCATTGAAATCAATGTAGCTTTTTTGTATAGTGTAACATACACTAATAGACAAAAAAATTAGCGCACCAAGAAGGAGTCGTCAAAATGAAACGAAATTTTACATACGTAATGACTACTTTGATATAAGTAAATGATAAGAAAATCAAAGAAAAAGGATAATTTATTTCAGAGAGAAAGGCAAAAGAACGGAGGAGTTAATACTCCGTTGGATCCCCTCTAGCGCGAATGCACGATGCGATACGATCGGGCATTGAGTCATACAAGTTCTGTATGATGTCTTGAGACATTTCGTTCCATATTTGCTGTAACCTTTCCTCTAGTTCGTTCAAACTCGTGGGATGCCCAACTCGTCGTCCCAAATGATCCCAGATATGCTCGATTGGAGACAAATCTGGGGATCGGGCAGGCCAAGGAAGGGTAGTAACAGTGCGGAGACAGTCTTGTGACACCCTTGCCGTATGAGGCCGATCATTGTCTTGTTGAAAAATGCATGAGTAGCAAGAGTAGCAACACATGTGGTTGCAGGATTTCATGAACATACCGCTGGGCTGTCATGGTGCCACGGAACAATACTAGGGGTGACCGTGTATTGTAGGCAATGGCACCCCATACCATCACACCAGCTGTGGGAGAGATGTGTTGCTGTACAGCAAAGGCAGGATTGAAGCGTTCACCACGGGCTCTCCAAAAACGAACACGATTGTCATCACTGCCGAGATTGAATCTTAATTCGTCGGTAAAGACGACCTGGTTCCATTCCGCTGCAGTCCAGTTTCCTCGTGCGCGGCAAAACTCCAAACGGAGGCGTCGATGGGTGGGCGTCAAGGGCAGCACATGTAATTGGCGCCGCGATACCAACTGTCCTTCAGCCAGGCGCCTTCGTATGGTTCGAGAAGACACAGAGGCCCCTAGTGAAGGTTCTACCTGTGCCTGGATGGCGGCCGATGAAGCAGTTGGCTGTACGCGTGCATTTCTTACGATGTGGCGGTCTTCTCGACGACCGGTCTGTCGAGGGCGTCCTGAGCCTGGTATTCATGTACATGACATCTCTCGGGTCCACTGGTCCCAAAACCTCCTCACAACACAATCAGAGCGGCCTAATTGACGAGCTACTCGCCTAGCTGACCTCCCAGCTTCCATCATCCCAATGATTCTCCCCCTCTCAAACTGCGACAGCTGCTTATATTGTCTTCGAACACGGCGTAATGGCATGTCTATCTCAGCTCTTCTTTTGTAAATGATTCAGCACACTCAAACAAGCTTTGGCTACCTGTTTTATACTCCACAGAGTACGATGTTCAACGCCCTCTACTGGCTTAACGTAATGCGCAATCACGCTGCATTTCTAATCATTTGCATATCTCCCCGACATGTACCTTTATTGCAAGTTTCGTTACGATCCCACAATTATTTCTTGGTGCGCTAATTTTTTTGTCCATGAGTGTATATAGATACACCATACAAATTTCCATTTCTCTAGCTAGCTAGAGGAAACATCATTCAAAATTGATCAGTATGTTCTACGTTAAGTTTAAATGATCATACATTCTTATTAGCTACAGGAAAAATCTGAAAAAGATATTTCACAAACATAAAAAATAAAAGTGTTTTACTTCAAAAAGTTACTTTTCACCGTTTACCCTCTTATACACTCTATTTTCTGTATACTATCCTGAGTCTTAGATTATTGGATTTTGCATTATGTGGATCATCCTTGCTATTCTCCTAAAAATGTTAAACAAACAAATTTTCTGAAAAAATTAGTCAACATGGCAATAAACAAAGGAACAACTTACTACTTGTTGTTAAAATATGGCAATTCGACAAACTTCCAGCTCCCTCCACTTTCGCGTATAAGCCCTGTACGAACCTGAAGACCAGATTCTGCGTAGCAAAGCCTGCAAACTCAGCCGAGGGTTTATTTCCCCCGTTCGGTTTATGAATAGTATAGACCTGGGCGCCAGTCGGACAGTACAGATGTGCGGACAAACGGAGGCAAACCTGGTAAAATATGATAAATTTATAACAGTTTTTAACTATTTTAATAATGTATATTTAAAAAAATAATTTAGTTAATTTAAAATCTCTAAAGTAATTTTTTTGCAATACAAAGGCATTTTTTAAATACCATTTCTTTACAGTTTTCTGTATCAAGGCGCTCATAAAAACTATTAGTTAAATCCGGCCTTTTCTGTTGTTAATTTCTTTGAATTTAGTTCGTTTGTATATGCCAAGACTAAATTTCTCTGAAAATAGAGCATACAAATATAAAATAAATTTATGATCTTTGAACTCTATTATTTAATTTGCTTCAAAAAATTTAAAATAAAAAAGCACTTGGATCTTGCATATCTGGCTATAGATGTTTTCAAAGCATTAACCGAATTATTTTTTTTTGCAATTTCTTATTTATTACTTATTTATATATTTATTTATCTTGAATTTTAGACACTAGATTCAGAATTTATTGGCCCTTTTCAAAATAATTTTAAGTCGAGAGGTGCATATTTTAATTTTTGTTTGTAATTGCATTTCTATATACTCCGGTAACTTTAATCTTAACCTTAGAGAGAGGAAAAGTATCCACTGACGCCTCTTGACACTTTGTAAATGTGATTACCCTGTCTAACAAAAGCGGCCCACCAATTAGCCATTTATTATCATAATGGGCCCTCTCGCGACATCCATTTTAAGCAGATTTGAATATTTTATACGGTCCCTGGCTTGAAATTGGAAGGCGTGTCGCCGCGTAACTGCGTGGCTTGTTTGCCAAGAGTGAAAAATGCTAATAGTCTTCTTGTTCAACACAAGTCATTACCGTAAGTGGAGTTTTAAAACTTCCTTATTTGTCTAATAAAGAGATTTTGAACTTCAAAGTTCGCTGAGTTCCAGAAATGAAAGTCTGCTCTCTGCGCTCTGTTGCTTTTACGGTAATCGATATGGAGACGGATTGCAGCCACCCCGATAACTATACGAAGAGATTGGATGCGCTGAGACTCTTTAAACAAAATGTGACATTCTATTGTTAATAAAGTAAGTTCCAAACAAAACGTCTGGGAAAAGTACGTGGTATGTTTTGGAGCAACGATTTTTTTTTCTGTGTGTGTTTTATGTTAGTTCCAGATTTTAGTTAAGTAATAAACCATAATATTACGCCTTTCCAGATTTTGTTGCCTTACATAACATAACTCGCATATAATTACATTTCTTCATGACATATATGACAGAGGCTGCATTTTAATGCATCAGGTGTTCCTACCTTTTTTTTTTTGTTAACTGGAAAGTGAGCAAAGGAAAAAAAAAAGTTCAGGATTTTGGTTTGTGGGGCAACAACTTTTCATAAAATATAATATTAAAAAATATTTTATTGAAAACTCTGTCAGTCACTACACATAATCTTCTTGACATAATGCGAATACTCTGCATATATTCGGAAAGAAAGCGATGTTTCTGAATATTTTCCCTGTTTCTAATTGATTTCTTTAAATTGAAGTACTTAATACTTAATAATTAAATATATTTTAGATATTTAAGATATTATGGATTTAAATAGTACAAGACACTTATAAACATGCTCTAAAAATTTTAGTTATGCTGCTGAAAAATTGCATGGAACATGTCCATGTGGGAGAGGAACTAATGCAAACAAATACAGTTGGGGGACTTTGGCTGTTTCCTAGGGTTGATGGGAACAATGGAGGTGTAAATATTAGAACTTAAGTTATGCTGATTAAAATTCCTAACAGACGATGACATACAACTTTTTTACGTTACAAATGTGCTGCTTTTATGGCAGAGTCAATATTTCAACAGCGAACATTTTGCTGATAAATGCTCACTTCATTAAGTTATCATGGGGATGACAGGATACCATATTTTGCCCTATCATCACCACAAGGATTTGTCTTACAAATGATATCAAATATATTTGTTTGAAATAAAATTATTCAGCATTAGGTTCACTGATTATTCTTGGGATAAGTATTAATAAATTTTGGAAACTGTTTTTTATTTGAGTTAAGGGATCTGCCTATGTAGAAATGTATAGTTTTACCTTTTACAGAAAATAAAAGTTTTCTCCTAAAAACTAGTAGTTTAAATATTTGGAATGACTGAAATAAAATTCTGAGAGTTAATCAGTTGAAAAAAAAACACTACTTGTGTAACATGTCAGAAATTCTTTAGTTGTTTGCTTTACGTTATTTTTTAATTAGAATGCAGAAAATTGTATTAAACATGCTACAAGTTAAAGCAGTTTTTCTCTAAAAAGGGGATCAATATAGTTTAAGAAGTAGCATTGTTAAAAATTTTTGACTGTTTAAATACGATTTTCTCAGATGCGCAACTTAAAATAATAATTCATTCTATATAATACGACATTTAGTCACTAAATGCAGTAATAGAGGTTAAGCCTGTGAGAGATTCTACCAACATACTCACTACACACCTACACATACATATATATGTGATTGTTTGCGTGTGTTAGAAAAAAATTCTTCTTTAAACAGAAGTACAAGGTGTTTTATATTGTTACAATGCTTCACCGCAAAATGCGATTTTTACAGACTCTATACACTTCGTCCAACCTCACGGACGTCCTTTTGACTGTTGAAAAGTTAAGTACAATTAAAAGTTTTCCTTTAATGGAAACGCTCCTTACTACATTTCAGCCCATATTTGATTATTTTTCCCTTCTTTGAATTTTTCAATTTTCATCAGTAAGCAAATTGAAAGAAATTGCATTTATTTGTTGAAAAGTGTCGAAAATGAAAATATTAATAAAAAATTTTTGTTTTGAAATTTAAAATTCAATCTCTCCCCCTTTCTTTATACATACATGCATGCGTACACACAAACACACTCACACACACACACACACACACACACACACACACACACACACACACATATATATATATATATATATATATATATATATATATATATATATATATATATATATATATATATATATATATATATATATATATATATATATATATATATATATATATATATATATATATACTAGCATTATTGCCCGGCGTTGCCCGGGTAGATATATAGATATAAAATTTTTCATGCATTCCATCAAAAAAAATACTGAGCTGACAACTCCACTAAACGTAAGAAAAATAAAATAAACACTTCGCCCCACCCCACGTCACCCCCAGACCAACTCTCAAACCAACCCCAGATCACCCCTCAGAACAACCCTCTTTTCCCCCGCGTATCAAATTTGACTAATTGTGATGAAGGGGCTGTATCCAGATTTAAGAGGTGCGCTTAGGGGCACAAAAATCATTAAAAAAATTAATTTTTAAAAAACTAATTGAACCCCAAATTTCGTTTTTGCTGCGTTAAGTTTCTCGGGTCCTAAACATTAACTGTGCCGAATTTGGTCCCGGTGGGTGAAACAGTTTATGATTCTATGGCGGACAAACAAACAGACGAGCTCTTTTATATATATATATATATATAATTATATATATATATATATATATAATTTTTTTTTGTTTTCAATAAATAAGCCGCATCTTTATTGTAATTTATTATATTTTCTAGTAATTATATTTTCGGAAACTGCTTTTAGACATTTTCAATCATATAATACATTTCACTAAAAATAGGTATTTTCACGCTGTTAAGGTTTAACTCTTATTTTTTTACTCATTCTCAATATTTAGCTATTTCAATTTTTATTAAAAGTAATTTTTTAGCTATTCAGAGAAAATAATTTCTTTAATGATTGAGAACAGTTTAGAATTTCTGTGATTCTTTGTCTAAATATTTTTGTTTCAAGCTAGTGAAAGCGTTACAATAAAGAATATACGGTGCTAAAATTACAAAATAGTTTGCCTGCGTGGCATGCACTATTGGTGAAATGGGCTGTCATTTTTCTCAATCTAACTTTTCCCTATCTAATATATTTTTAATATTAGAATAAGCCTTCTTAATTTTTAATATTTGAGAAGCCTTCTTAATAGCACAAAAAATTTTGTTATTTATTTGTACATCGGCAAGTAGCCGACGTATTATTGTTCATGTTAAATCCAGATAGTTTGATGAAATCTGCAGCAATGCAGCATCAAATTGCCTTAGTTGCATATTTCTGATAGATTGGGCAAAGCTTTATAGGACTCGTATCGAACACCATTTCAGAAGAATTCAGGCCTGTAATTCTTAAGTACGCCAGAACACTTCGGAAAGTACCTTTTTATAACAAACTGCATTCATGCATACAAAAATTTAGTAACTTTCCCGATTATTTTGGATTAAAGAAACATTGTTTTTTAACAGTAGAGTAAGAATGTTTAGTAATTTTCTCAAGAATTCTGGAGGCAAAGAAAATTTTTTATTAAAGTAGAGAAACGATATTTTCCCTTTAATTTTTATAAATTTTACCCCAGTGTGTATTTTAAATATTGTTCAAGTTTGCAAGTTATTCTAAAAGGAAACCACGGAACGATAGAGGAAGACTATGAGTTTGTGCAACAGTCAAGTAATCTATACAAATTTTTTCTTTAGTTAAACTTTAGGCATCCATCGATTAATTCATTTCCTATAACTCACTGTTTCACACATATTTAATTTACCTCGCGCATAGGCGTCCGTCGCATCAGATATGACGAACATAGTGGGGCAGGAACTGAATTACCAGATGTCTGCTGATGAAGAAATCTAATATAGAGCCCTTGTGTTTAATGACTGTTGCTCAAATTGAAAAGTAATTCCTCCTTTATATACAATATTGTAAGGAGTCTACAACATACAGAAGAAATTTATCGAATTTCGGACTAAGGAAATACTATGGAAACATCTGTACATATTTTCAGAAGGAACCTGATTTGTATATGTTCTATTTATGGAATATCTTTTCGTACCAGTTTTTTGAATTTTGATAAGTAACTTAACATTATCTATGGTATAACCAGATGGTAGAAACTGCATAAATTATTAGCTAAACTACCGTTTGAAAGTAAAACTGTTGCATTTTCTTTACTTCAAAAAATTTATTAGCTATGAAAAATGGACTCTCTGGTATCTGAATATACTCAATACTATATTAATAAATTTGGACATATCTGTAGTGTATATGTTTTAAACATGTTTGCTTATATAATACTTATTTTGATGTTACATAAGAATTTATGAAAGGCTATCGTTAGCCTAATTAGTTGTGTATTATTTTTCTAGTTGTATATTTAGGATATGCATTTTAACTAAGAAATTAAAGCTAGGTGTCTTGTTATACTAATGCGCGGAGATTTTAACGTTTGCATATTTTGCTAATATCATATTAATGTGTAATTATTTAGTGTTTTCAGTTATAAGAATAGTTTTAATTCCTACTTTCAGCTGAAACAAAAAATATGTTCTCCTTCATTTGCAACCACCCGATATGAGAATAATCGATAACATGCAGTTCATTAAAGTACCTGTTGAGGATTTATTTCGATCGCTCTCTCAGAAAGGACAATGCTCTTCAACTTTTTGAAAATAAATGGGAAGGTTTTTTTTATTTCTTATCATTTGAAACGTAACTAATTAGCCGCGTGTTTTATAATTGAAAGCTACGAAAATTATTTTTATGAAAAATAATTGATTGCTCCAGTGCATTATTTGTGGTACTTTTTATATCACTGTACGCAATCAATGTTTACGCATCTGTCCGCAAAATGTCAAGTGTCCGATATCCGGCAAATTGGGCGATATCTGCTAAGAGCTCAATGATGCCAGATAATGCTGTGTGAGTAATGATCGATAAAGGGAAGGAAAAAAGCTGAAATCGAGAGGATTTGAACTATCGTTTACTACACAATACAGACGAGTAACTCGCTACACATTATTTAAAATGGAGGGAGGGAGATTGCCTACTAATGACACAGATAACCACGCCAAATATAGCAGCCAATAGCCCATTTCAGCTTTCCTGACGCAAAATAACATTTTGCCGATAAGGCTCGGACTCCAGCCGTCAGTGTGTGTGAGGCGTTAACCCTAATGGCGTGTGTAAAGTGTATGACACATTGACTTGTCGTTTATCATTTTGCAGAAAATGGCTTGTCCCTTTTGATCGATGATGCTCTGATGACGTCAGAACACCGGAAATGACGTTGGTTTCCGGGACCAGTTCTGGACGTCTAATTTTTTCAAAGGATTGTCTATAAATTCTATATGAAATATTTTCCAAATAAATAGTTGCGTTCATTTCAAGAATTTCCATTCATAAAAAAAAATCCAATAAAATTAAAACCCTCCGAATGCATAAATGTTATGCTACACTTCAACTGAAAATGAATTGCAAACTGAAATCTTCCGATAAATGCTTTCTGCAACAATCACAATATTTTTATAGAATTTCCGAGGGGTTTCCTTAAAAGTCTTAATCATAAGAAATCCTCAATAACCCATTTTGATTGACGATGTCAGTTAGAAAAATAAAAATTTTGAATAGCAGAAACAAATATATGCATTTCCATACAGTACTACAAAATTTGTACTGCACAGAGGATATTTTACAACATTCCCAATCTACGTTGCCAAAGCAGTAGGATTACTGCAACTATGATAGTTTGAGAATTTAATGGAATCTTAAAATTGTCCTTTTATATTTTCAAATGCATTGTAAATGGATTAGGGAGCTGCTCTGCATTGAAACAGAAGTGTTGCCCTTTATACACTTCAAAGGTGTTCAGAGTGATTTCGAAGATCTCTTTAGAAGTATACGGAAGCGAGTAACTCGTAGGTTGCTACTCTTTACATAGTTTCCATGTTCTAAATAGTGAATTTTACCTGTTCGTGCGAGAATAGGAGGAGGCTAATTTTGGATTACTCCAAAAAAATTACCCTCGTATAAGTTTTGTACACCGAAAAAGCAATCAAATAATTCGTAAAATCAAAAGAGTGTTTTATTGGATCTGCATTAGTTATTAAATGTATAGGTGCAGAACAGTCGGACAATCTAGAATATAGGTTCCAAAACGTATTAGGCCTACCACCCCTTTTCAAAAGAAAAATTACTCAGCGTCCCCTCTCCCTGCAAATTTTCCTTCTTAAGCTAACAAATATTGATACAGTGACCAATATACGTCCTTTTATATATATATATTTCAACCTATGACCTTCAACATAGTAAAGAAAGATGTCGTAAATAAGACACCTTGAAGCCCGAAATTATAAAATTCTTTATTAAAACCAACCATAGTAACATTCGCATTATACACACAAAATGAAGATAACGAAGAATAATATTGAAATTAAAATTATGAAAAAATTTAAAAGTGATCCCAATAATAAGGATGAACTTGGTGCCCTACTATCAGTTAATTAACGTTTGGCCCTATTTTTTCAGCAGCATTTTTAAACCATGGTAATTAGCTATTCGTAGTCAGTTTCTGTTTTTACTAAGCAGATTTACGACGACACTGGAACAAATGTTACACGCAATAGGAATGAGGTTGAAGGAAATGCAATTAAAAACTTTTGTACTCTAACCTATTTTCCAGGACAAAGTATCGGTATCTGATTTTGCAGCCAGAACTGTTGGTAGCTGAGTTTGAGCGCCCTTCTATTATGCCTTGGACCAGCAATGTCCGCTGGATCTTTTAAGCGTCAAACAGGGAGTGGTACTGTCCCAGTTGGGAATCAATGGTGTAGAACATCCAATAGTGCACGACCATACTTCTTACTTTATATTCTATTTCTCCTCAAATTTTTGGACGAACCCCAAAAAATTTCCGGCACTTGTTGCTTCTCTCACCTCCACCCAATAGCACAGGTCTAAAGGAGAGATGATTTGCATACCAAGGAAAATCCGGGAAAGAATCAACATAGTCCAAAATTTTTATCAGAGATAGTCCTCAAAGTATTTTATAGTTACTTAAGGAAAATGGGAACTATTTTTTTTATTAAAAACGTAAAATATTGGTAAATTATGTTTGGAAATTGTATACTGCATTAGTTAGAGACCGATTAATGCCGTGGTGTGACAAAATATGAAATAAATAATCTGCAAGAGAAGTATACATTTCTATAATATATAGGGATTAATTGTTTAAGTTGGTGGGTTGGTTGTTTTAGAGTAGGATTTCCCAAAGTGGATGATATCGCCCCTCTCCCAGGAGCTCAGAGACAATCCAGGGGGCGGCAAATTCAAATATAAACTCAGCTACCAACAGTTCTGGCTGCAAAAACATATACTGATACTTTATTCTGGATTATAGGCTATAGTACAAAAGTTTGTAATTGCATTTTCTTCATCCTATTTAGTGGAACATGGGTTAAGTGTAGTCAAAAATTTGCAAACTGAAAACAGAAACTGACTAAAAATAGCTAATTACCATGGTTTAAAAATGCTGCTGAAAAGAATAGAGCCAAACATCAAAAGATTGATACCAACGCAAACAGTTTATCTGTGTCATTAGGATTAGTTTTAATGTTATTAGTAATTTTTACTTCAATATTATCCTACCTTATCTTAATTTTTTGTGTGTAATACTAATGTTATCATGGTTGGTGTATAATTTCAAGATGTCTTATTTACGACATCTTTATTTACTATGCTTAAGGACATACGTAGAAATTTAGATACCTAAAAGGACGCAAATTTGTCACTGCATCTCTGTTTGCTCTTTTAAGAAAATTTCCAGGGTGGCGCTGAGTATTTTTTTTTTCTAAAAAGGGGCGGTAGACCGAATAAATTTGGAAACCCCTGGTTTAGAGCGTTAGGTCAACTTTTTCTATGCAAGAGCAAATTAGACCGGGGCCTACAGTTTAAAGCAGATTTTAAATGGCTACAAACATCCATGCTTACAGGGAATACTTGCTTAAAAATGCCATGCAATTTTAGAAGATGTAAAGCAGGATAAAATTTCTAATTTTAAAGAATATTTTTCCTTCTTTGTTTCGTCGTTTTAATATCTAATTGAGAACTGTACCAAAAATTTCCAAGAATAACAGGATCCATTCACAGATGAAAGAGGTACAAAGGCTGGTATTTTACACCAGTTCCTGATGTTTATTTGAATAGGCTTTGTATAGTTTTCTTCCCTTTCTTTTGTATAATAATGCTATTCTGCCCTAAATCAAGTGAAAAACCTCGTCTTCTCTTAATAGGATTGAAAATTTAGTGCTAGGCTTACATATTTATGGTCTCTCGATAAATGCCTGAAAAAATCAAAAGTCATGAGGTTTGAGAGTATTGCCTATATCCTCTCTTATAATTATCTTTACATAATCATTGTTAACGAATTTGACTCTTTGACATCTATTTATATAATTCTTTTTCTGAATTTTAATAGCATAGTTTAAGAAAATCCTTCAATAATGCATGCCAAAGATTTAGAAATTTAGCTTTAAAAATTATTTGCAGATATAAAACTCTAAAAAATATCAATTAATTAAGATAATATTAAAATACGTTGTAGAAGTATTTATCAGAAAGTTCTCTGCTAAATATTCCTTTTAAATTTAAATTTCCCCCATTGCCATAAATTTAAAACATCGTGTTACATAACTAAGAATGATACTAATATTTAAGAAAAAAAGGAATGAATATTATTTTGTAGAAGTATCCTTCGATATGGTGTGCCTACCGTTTCGTTTCAATTTAGTGGAAAAAATGCAGATATGTGCATACTAAGTGCATACAAATTTGTTTTAATCTCTGAAGCATTTAAAAATGTTCAATTATTTTTTCAGTTTTTTATCATAATTTTGCTCTTATATACTTTAATATATGAAGCTGTTAATCTACAAAATGTAACAGAATAGATGGTATAATACAAATATAAGCTTAACTACATTTAGAATAAAAATAAACTGATAAATATTTTCGTTTGCAATAAATATGTTCTTACTTCAAAATATTACCCGGGACTTCAGACCTAGAAAATCAGCTTGTAAATCAAAGTTCAAAATCATACATTAACATGCAAAACTTAATCACAGTGATGGGTAATGTATTAAATTCATATTACTTTGTCCTGTGTTATTGAACTATAGATTTATCTAGTATTATCGGAAGATTGACAATTTATGTTCAATTTTAAAAACAGAGATGCATGTTAGTTCATGTAAGAATTATTTCTTGCATTGTCTCATATATGATTTCAAATTTAATCTAACATTTTTCGACAGTATTAACATCAAGAGTAACTCTATTTATCAGGAAAAGAAATTGCAAATATAATATCAAATGTATTTCGATTTATTGTAATATCTACAATTGAAATCAAGAATTTTTCTCCATTTCTAAGGGAAGAACAACCACAGAGGCTGTTCTTCCTGTTTTTGGAGGGCCTTTTCAACTCACAAATTTATCATATACCCCAGTCAAAATAGACCCGATTTTGGCGAATGGTTAAAAAAATATGAAAGTTTTGAAAATTGGTGGAGATGTTTGTTCAGGCATGCTAATGAACATACTAAAAGTCCCCACCGATTAGATTTCAATTTTCACCGCCATCTCGGAAAATGTGTAGACTTTTTTGGTTTTTTGCAAATAATTTGAGAAATATTGCTTTTATGTAAAACAATTTCATACAAAAATCGAAAAGCATTTAATTATGTACAAAAAACATTCTTTACATTTATTCATAAATCTAGCACTAACAAAGATAATTAACTTTGAAATAAATGGACTATGACACCTGTGATTCGGATGCAGTGGTCATCCCCATCACGTTGGGGGAATGACAGGCGCATGTGCATCAAAAGTCTTGCATACTCACGTTTGTCAAACCTTTGAATATTAAAGCTCAAGGGATAGTTGCAGCAACATCCAATCCATTGTTATCAGGTTGTATTGTGAGGTTTGGGGGATTCTATCTTTTAATGTCGTACTTAGGCTGCATTGGGTACGTAATGGCTGGAAGTGGGTTAAAAGACATATTAACTTTGGTGAATGCACCTAAGTCAGTAGAAAAGATGTTGATTAGCCAGGCATACGCTAGAACAGTCCTCGCTAATTTATTTACCCAAACAGCTTTAGCAAAAATAATTTTTGATGGAATGGACATATCTGATTTGGAAAGCAACAATCTTCTTGAGTTGTTCAGAGATTTTGTTACTGAACCACTATCGGAGGAAACCACAAACGGACACACTTATATACGAGCCATCGAGATTAAAATGAGGAAGAATTTGACGTAGTTGAAAGAGAATTGACCAACTGCAGCCCTCTAGGTTTAGTACTGTCAAATGGTAAACCTTATGAAAGTATAAATTTGCTCAGAACGATCGGGTGATTGGAATGGACACCTTCCTTGCGTTCATCAAACGACCCCAATTTTTCAAGCAGGCGGTCATTTTTTGTATGCTAAAGCTTGCCACTTATATCTTCAGGACTTGCTCTGCGTTCAGTCCAATATGAGTACTGAAGAATATGACAAATTCGTAAAAGAAGGATATTTTACAATTCGAAGAATGGGAAATTTTTGGTGTGGGGTATGGTCAAAAATGACTACCGAACAAAATTTGTTGCGCACCATGAAAGAACCGGAGAGCTCACTGATGGCACAGGAATTACTGATTGTGTACTCAGTAAATGGATCCTGGGGACGACTGCTGCTCGCGGCATTTAAGAATTTTTCAGAGACCTCAGTGGGAAAGTGTTTGTCTTATCCGATCAACATGTTAATTTAGAACAGTCACGTAAATCAAGAGATGCCAGAGATATCCGGAAGTTTGTAGATTGGTTTAAAAGCTATCCACTGTTTCAGAAGAATGAAAAAATATTGTCAATAGCCTCCAAAGTTATTGGAGACGCAAGTATAAAATGCTACAATGCTATTGATGTTGGAAAAAAAGCATTGACAAAAATTGTAGGAAACAAAATTTCAGATCTGAAGTTTTCACGGAAGGACAAAGTTTTCCCTATTGCTTCTTTCTGTTGTACATGGAAAGCAAACGGCTTCAATACAGTAGTAAACTCGTTTTTGCTTTTACGGATGATAGTGATTTCTAAACAAAACGACGATGACTTAGCAAGAAATTTAGAATGTGAGTTAGCTCCATTTCTGTTGGCTCTGTTTAATGAAGCTGGCATGCGAGAGGCAACGAAATCGACCTTGTACAACGTTTTTGAAGTTACATACCAACACAATTAACTTTTTCGACTGTTTTCAGAAATTAAGTACATAAAAAAGCATTATGGGACCAACTATATAGTCGTTCTTAATAGCTAGTCCAACACCACTAACAGTACAAAAACATTTTAAACAAGATCTATGGTCTATTGTGAAAAAATCTGTAGACATAAATTTTCATGGAAACATGCAAGTTACTGTTCAACAAGAACAGTTCCTTTGAAATGAAAAGAACAAAAGCAAATTTATCAGCATGCTATTAGCTGAGCTGGAAAACAATGGTATTCAACTAAGACGAAGCAATGACGATGCCGACATTCTCATTGTAAATACTGCAATTAATGAAGCAAGTTCTTGTAACAGCATCGTTGTAACCATCGGTGAAGATGTTGACCACCTGGTTCCATTAACAACTCTTGCTCCTACAGAAAGAGACATTTTCTTTGACAAATTATGTAAAGGGAAAGCAGAGAAAAAATATATTCATTAAATCAAATAAAATCATCGGGACATAACAAAGTATCCTTTTCCTACATTCGTTCATTGGATGCGATACCACTTCTGTAGCATTCAAAAGAGGAAAGAAAAAAATTATAAAAATATCCCAAAGTAAAAGTATGGAACACAACGTAACAGCATTTCATAAATGCAACCCATTGCACAATGATGTTGCTCAAGCAGGACAATGCTTTTTTTCTGATCTGGTATGGAGAACAACCCAGGGAACAGTCCGTAAATAAGTTTAAGTACAAATGCTTCGCAAAAATTGTCACTAAAATAAACCCATATATTTCTTCTTTTCTCCCAACTGAAGAGGCAGCCAGGCAACATTCATTTCGGGTGTATTTCCATTCGGGTGTATATGGTTTGGGAATGAGTTGAATGATGAAGTATGGGGCTGGAAACGTCAAGAGAAAACACTCATGACCATCACAACTATGGATGCAGTGGCTCCCGATTCAATTTTAAGCATGGTGTTTTGCAACTGTAAGACTGACTGTGGAGTAAGATGCGTGTGTCGGAAGGCAGGCATCAACTGCACACAACGGCTTGCAATAACTGCAATGGGGTATTTCACAACGACATCACACCTGTAGATCATGATGATCCAATAAAAGGAAATGCTAAATGGGGCGATGCTAGCGGACCCATAGACGATCTTTTCAAGCCTGACGACACGAACAATCCCGTACCAAAATAGCACGTAAACGATGAAGTAGGTCAGCTTAAAACATTAAACACAATAAAAATGTGGTAGTGAATACATCGAAGTTTATTACATGTTTATAAAATTAATAATGATCTATTAGCTACATAGCCAAAAACATTAAAATCTCTTTTCTTGTGTTTAAAGAACGCCACAATGGTGGAGAGGACATAAATCAAAGGAAAGCGCCTGCAACGAGACGTAGACGTTACCTCCATTACCATCGCGCATTTACGTTTGTGTTAGGTTTATGACAAAATTTATTGAATCTTTTTTGTACACAATTTAATGTTCTTTAATTTTTGTATTAAACTATTTTACATAAAGTAAATATTTTCCATGTTATTTGCAAAAACACAAAAAAGCCTTCAAAATCTCTAAACGGAGATTATTGCGTTCCTAATCAGATATGTTCAATGGACATTGTCCATGCCGTCAAAAATTATTTTTGCTAAAGCTGTTTGGGCACATAAATGAGCTAGGACTGTTCTACCGAATGCATGACCAGGCAACATTTTTTTAATGACATAGGTGCATACACCAAAGTTAATATTTATTTTAACCCACTTCCAGCCTTTATGTAACCAATGCAGTCTAAGTATGGCATTAAAAGATAGAATGCTCTAAGCCTTACATTGCAACCTGATAACAATGGATTGAATGTTGCGGCAACTATCTCTCGAGCTTTAATATTCAGAGGTTTGACAAACGTGAGTATGCAAGATTTTTGGTGTACATGTGCGGACCATCCCCCCATCGAGATCGGGGAAGGGGAGACAGGCGTCATAGTCTGCTCGTTTTAAAGTGAGTTATCTTTGTTCGTGTTAGATTTATGAATAATTGTAAATAATTTTTTGTAAATAATTTAATGCTGTTTAATTTTAGTACCCACATTTTTTACATAAAATCAATATATTTGCAAGTTATTTGCAAAAAACCAAAAAAGTCTACACATTTTTCAAAATGGCGGCGAAAGTTCAAGTCTGATCGGTGGGGTACTTTTAGTATGTTCAACATTATGCCCAAACAAACATCTCCACCAATTTAAATTTTTATTTTATTTTTTTAGCCATTAAACCTATTTTGACTGGGCTAGTATCCATTACCCTCATTCATACAGTGTTTCCTGATTGGTGATAACCTTCGGGAATCGCATTGAGAAATTCTTCTACTAATACTCAACATGCAAGATAGGAATCTCCATTCTTTCAGTTACCATTTGGCAAAATTAGTTTCAGTGCGATTCCTAATGAATGTTTCAATAAAGTTTTTATTTTAAAGTTTTTGTTTTTTTCTTCACTACTTAATATGATAAACACTTGTCACACTTCAGTCGCATTGTTAACTCGTGAAGGAAACAGTGGATAGCATTAAAGTAGTTTTCCATTCATCTTGATAGAATCCATCTTTAATCAGTGTTTTTAAGGCTGTTGTGTACTGAACCTATTGGACGCGATCACCTCAATATCACCCTATGGAGAAAATTTGTCTACCATTTACAGCTACATAAATGCTGATAATCCAATAAATGGTATTTTCAGATAGCCTGAACTTTTCTGCACATTGCAACAGGATTCACTTTATAAATTTCGTCCACAAAAGAAATTTATGAGTGTTTAACTCATAGAATACCAGATATTGTCCCCGAATAATTTTAATTGAAAAATATTATTTGCATTTTTTAAATGCAAAAAATATCCCAAGCTGAAAAATTTCTTTCTCTATTCCGGAGTGCAATTTTAAAAAAATCTTTAAATCAGCAATCCTTGTAAGTCAGCAATCCTTGGACAAATTTTCTCCATAGGTTAACACCGAGGTGAGAGAATCCAGTAGGGTTAGTACTCAGCTGAATTAGTTCATTAATATATTTTTTAAAGCTCTCTACTTAACTGATGTTCCGGCAGGTTTTACAAACAATTGCAAGCAATATATTTTGATTCCATCTTTTGCATTGAACTTCTCTATAAATATTTTAGTGAGATAACATAAACACAGTGAACTGCAATAAATGTGAATTTTCACAATATTTGTTTTATTGAAAATTATTGTAGATAACCGTAAAGATATTTTCACTGATAAAAATGTTCATTCATTATGTGATAACGTATATCGTAATCGTCTGCGAAATTGACTCTTACTCAAGGAAGAAAAAAGTATTGTCATTGGATATGAAACAAAAACACTGATTGTTGAATCACTTTTGTGTTAGTGTTAGAACATGTTGTATAGTCTGTAATCCCCTTTCAGTTATTTATTTAATGTCAACCCTTTCACAGCTGTAATTTATGTGTGTAAGAGAATGAAAACAACCTCAAAGCACCCAAAATAATTTCATGAACTCAGTGGCTACAATAATTAAAGCTGAAGGACGATTTAGCATTAAAGTAGTTATATTGTCGGAATATACAAAAACCATCTACTGGGAATGATAAAAAAACTAGGATAGGCAGAAAATATCCTTATTGTACAAATAATGTGACTTTTTCAGTAGCAAAATGTAAGTTATTAAAAGTATAACATTCAATAACTTTGATTCCTAAGACTACTAATGCAGATATTCGCTGTTATAGCAGACTTAAAAATTAAATAGAGTAATTAAAAATTCATGGAGACATGAAATGAGTCATTTTAAGGTCTCTTCTTTGAAAATTTCTTGCACGGTCGTCACACATCTTGAAATGTAAAATGAGTGTGGGCATAGTTTTCTGGCATTTGGGCACAAAATATCCTGTGAAGTATCTGTATTGTATATAACAACTGTTCATATATATTGTATGTGTTATGTTACCTTTATATAAACTTTTTTTAGAAGAGGATGTGGTTTAGAATGTTTCCAAAGAGTGTATCTTTCTCCCAAATTCCCCCTGTTCCCATCACTGCTGGCTATTTGGAATTCCATTTTAAATTATACACATAAAATCAATTATGTTTGTTGCAACTTTACTATGTTTGTTGATCTTCGTTGCGTCCGAATGAGCTAAAGGGACGCTTAAAAATCTGGTGGCCCTGATAAGGTCAGTACGTCAAAAATTATTGAAAAACATCCATGACGATCTAGATGTAGGTTCTGTAAAAAATATAGGAAAGTTTGAAGATTAAAAGTGTGTGAGAGTTTTGAGGCTGTCGGTATCTCATCAGAACGAGTGCACAATATTTTGCATAAACATATGGCTATGAGAATGTTGTCAGTAAGGTGGGTGCCGCGATTGCTCACAATCGATCAAAAAGTGAACGAGTGAACATTTCGAAGCACAATTTGGAGCTATTTTAAAGAAATCAAGAAGTGTTTTTGCGTCGTTTCGTGACAGTTTAGAATAAATGGAATCATCCCTACAAGCTACACCCGAAATAACATCAAAACAGTGCGTAGACGGAGGTCTACCTACTCCAAACAGACGGCTCCATCAGCAGCAAAGGTTATATCCACTGTTTGGAGGGACGCCGATGGTATAATCGTTATCGATTATTTGGAAAATCGCAAATCAATCACTGGAGCGTAGTATGAATCTTTACTGGATCATTTAAATGGTGGAATTAAGCAAAAGGCCATATTTAATGAAAAAAAGTTCTTTTCCGTCATGACAATTCTCCGGCTCGTTTATTTGCAATTGCAGTGGAAAAACTGTAAGATTTTAGCTATGAAACCGTTCTTCTCTCTCTGGATTCCCTTGATTTGTACTCCTTGGACTATTACTTGTTCCCATATAAATATTCTTACAGGGTGGAAATTTTAATCATAATCTGAAATGATTAATGAAACAAACGCTTACTTTACAAAGATGGACAAATCTGACCTTATAAGGAGTGTATAAAAATGGTTGAAAATCGTTGGACCTAATGTATTTACTTTACGGGAGATTATGAAGAGGAACAAAAACAAACATAATCCCCCCCCCCCCAAAAAAAAAAAAAAAATCTTTTCAATTTTTTTCCCGGACTTTATCAAACATCCTTAGAATGGTAGAACTACTTAATAGTTTGAAAAATTATTTTTATTTTAAGTTTATTTTTGTAGTGGATTAAATGGGTTAAAAATAAGTTTTTGATCGAGAATATTACTTTACGAACCAGTTCTCATTCTGTTTTAATATTAGTTTTTTTTCCTTTGAATACTGATATATAAGATTAATGGTTCTTATACAATTTCGATATGATAATTATTAGAGGAATGCAAATTTAATTCCTAACATTTTAATTCTTTTCAAGCTTACAGACCATTTAATCTAATAAAGTACAGAATACTACTTCTAAAAATATATTACCTGATAATGATTTATAATTTAAATTATATAATTAGGAAAACACTATGTAAGAATAATATTCAAAGAAAGGCCGAATTCTTAGGAAAAGTAACATATCACGCTTTCAGTCACTTACAATGACGTTAAATCTAAAAATCAGAAGCAGCCTATTTAATCGACGTTATTGAGCTCTATCTATTTCTCCAGAGGAGAAAAATCCTATGGGGACGCAATAGTGTGATCAAATAAAGCTGTAATGTTTCTTTAGTAAACTTTCGTGAGAAGAAGCTCATCGTTAATAGGTTCATAATTCTCTGAGGATTATTCTTTCTTTTTCTACCGTCTAATGCAAGATAATGTCTGCTTCGGTTATAAAAGAAAAAATATCGTTATATACATAGTGTACAAAAACATACAAAATCATAAATGAGAATAATTGCTTTGATATTGTTTTTCAACATTGCATCGCTTTTGAAAATTGAGGTAGATATTCTTTAAATTTCATTAAAAGAATTTTAGCATCCCAAGTACTTGCATTTTTTGTTTTATAGTAATTTGTTGCTGTTTTTTTCATATTTTATATCTATTCATTCCTTAAAAGGGATATTTTTTCAGGATAGTCTCTCAAATCTGGCATAAGAAAAACACATGAAAGTAACTGCATGAATATATAAATACACAATATCACACAATATTTTAAAACTAAACATTTCCCCATAAATAATAATCATTCAGAAGTAAACATTTTTACGAAAAAAGCATTCTCTAATTTATGATTAATCTTCTGAAATTAATAAAAGGGATTTATAATACCTGCTAAAACATCAGGTTGATTAATGAATATTTCAGCCATTTTTTGTTCACAACTATATTGCCAAACTTTTGATTTTTCAAAGTTACAAAATACTGTGTAAAATGAATGCTTTTTTCTATAACTTATGAAAACATAAAATTAAAAGTAACGACTCCCTAAAGCTAATATATGTAGTTAAATTCTCAATCAGCATAAATTAGCAGTACTATCCATTTATAATCAATAGTTCATCAACAGTTACAGAAGATTATCAAATAAAGGAAAGACTGACAGAATGTTTTAATACAAAACTGTATGTCCACCTTTGGTTGGAAAAATAGCATGGCTTCATAGATAGATTGATACAAGTCCAATAGGTAAAATGTTAGAACTTAGTAATAATCGTTCTGCAACATATGTCCTATCTATTCCAGTGATGTTGAACAGAGAAGGACGGATCGAAGCTCTCTCCAAACGTTCCCACATATGATCAATAACGTTAAGGTCAGACGATTGAAGGGACCAGGAGAGATGTTGTACCTCATTCTCAAGCACTTCAAACCACATTCACAAACAGTTATTATGCGATAATCATAAGTAAGTTAATGCAAACAGCACTATGTACATCATCTAAGAGTGGATGCTGTACATAATGCTGAAATTTTAGCTATAACAAAAAGGGGGAAAATTAGTAGATTAATCAAGCTATATAATATTAGCACGCCGGCTGTAATTCAAGTCAATATTCGCCTATAACTTATAATCATTTAAAATTCATGTTTTTGTTTGATTAGACTTATTTGCATTTATTTTAAATTGAGTAAATTAAAAATATTAAAATTTACTCAATTAAAAAATAATTGAGAAAACTGAACAGAACAATAAATGCAACTTGCAACTTATGCTTATTTTCTAAAAGTATGGAAAGCTAAATCTGAATGAAAACATTGTAAAGTTTTGTGTGTACATCTGTATAAAAAAGTAGTTGCATAAAAATCTAAAAGTTGATGCTATATAAACCATTGAGGGATTCCTAAGTTCCTCCATTTAATTTTGTAATTAATTCATGGCTAGGGAAATAACTTTACCTTTTCATCCAAAAAAAAATTCAAAGTAGCAAACTTTGATAGAATACAAATTGATGAATGCAGTAATATCAGTAACTGATAATGTTTGAAAAGGTCTTAAAAACTAAGATCTTTTCTCTTTTTTTACCACGAGACGTGGTTAACACATTTACACTCGCTAAGTCATAAATTCCCGACGGATTGATTTGGCGTCTAAAAAAACCCTACGGCCTGAATTAAAAGAAAGAAAGATAAATTGATACAGGTTTGCTTTAGGTTTGATTTGTGGGTTTTGTTTTACTGTATATCGTGCCGAAAGTCGACAAAAGGGACTGGGTTACTCCCGAAGATATGACGTCACTCCTCCAAGATGATCGATTTCAAAATCGATATCTCGCTCTTTTCTTAATTATAAGTAGAGAAGATTTCTAAATGTTTCTAAGACTTTTCTGAAGCGAACTATTGATGTGCTTAAACAAATTTTCCCAGCGCTCTTTAAAACCCCTTTCTTTAAATATTCATGATCTCCGAGTTTCCAGACATCTGTTAGGGTGCATGAGCTACCGTCTTCAACTTTCTTTGGTCATTTTATTGGAAGTAAATCATGTTTTAACCCCATTTACGTCAAAATGCATAGCAAGGAGCGATTAATGAGAACATCTAATGGTCAATGTTCCGTGTTAAAGAATGTGCATTTATACATCCTTTCTATTAGGATATGCCAATATTTCTTCCAATTTGCGTAATAACGATTTGCATTTGAAATATGAACCTCAAAATTTAATTTTAATGATACTTTTCTTGATCAGTCGATTTTTGGTGACTAAAAGCTAACAGTTTGAAAATTAATTAAGACTATAATAAATATAAACATCCATTTTTATCGTTTTTATAAAATGATTTAAACTAAATATTTTATTTAATTTTGTGCTAATTAAAAACATTCGTTTAGGAATTTTATATTATTCATTCGGATGTTTTGTTATTAACACAGACTAAAGCCTTCGTTAAAAGTAAATAATAATGCAAATATTGCTGTAAGTTCTCAGGGGTTTTAACTGATGCACTCTGCCTCTCCCATACATAATCCATTTTGATAAAAGCTAAATAAAATAACTATGATTTATTATTTCTAAAATAGTTAAAAAAATACATCTGGTATGATTTCAACGATAAATCACTCTTGATGAATATTTAAAGATAAAAATTATATTATATCACGAGTGTCCTTCTCTTACTGATATTTAATTCATTTAAACTCCTTTACTACAAAATGGGTTTTTATTTCAACGGGAGAAAATTGAATAACAAATTATACAATATTTTATATGACTATTCTGGGAAGGGTTATATACGTCAGTTATATACGTAAAATTTCTGGGACAAAATGTTGTCTGTAAAATGTTAGTTGTCACGTATTTCATTTTCTCTTATCACGTAATTCTACCAAAATTTTTCTTTTGTGGTGACAAATTCTATAATTTTCAGCTACTAAACTTGAGTCTCGCCTTTATAAGCAACCTGTTTAAATCAATCCCTCTTGATAGTGCCGCATATTTTCGTACACGACTTTTTATCAGAAACTACCAATTGTAAAACAATTATTATTTAGGTTACGACTCATTTAACTGGCTACTCTATTAAGCAACATGTAGCATATTGATTACATTAAATTATGGAATTTTTTATGGTTATTTCTTCTGCTGAGGTGTAATTCTGAGATTTATATCTCAATGAATAATGCATTTCACTTATGCTTTTCAGATACATTGGATGAATTAAGGGCGAATTAAGAAAATAAGTGGAAAATAACCACGAGATATAAAGGTTTCTTCCTCTCTATTCCTATTCAATTTATTTCAGTAACAAAACGATGGATATATATATATATATATATATACTACATACATATACATACAGTGGTACCTCAACTTACGAGTTTTTCGAGATACGAACATTCTCTCGGTAGATTTTTTGCTTCGAGTTACGAGCTAAAATTTGGGTTACAAGCAAGCTTCAGATATTCCACCGCTAGTTTGAGCAGCGAATGCCATGTTACGTGCTCATCAAATGAGAACACAAGAAGCATATAATATTTACAACCTTTATGTACAATTATTAAACAATTGTATACATATTATTCTAAGACTGCTATCCACTATATTCAGTCTTAAACCGAGAGATTAACACTGAACAATTTTCACCCGGGGCAGCTTGCTCTGCCCAAACATGAGTCGCCCTCTGAAACCGAACAGCGCCCAATCTCTCTCGCAGAGAGATAGCTTTAAATCCCTCCCCCACACTGGAACTCCCCATGGGGTCTAAGGGATGGGATGATCTTGGTCCTAGGATCGCAGGCTCTCCCCCTTCTACGGATTCTGAGGAAACGTTCTTTGGAATCTCAGAAAGAAGAATCTGGACATTACAGCCACAGTGAAAGATGCAACAATCGCCCAGCTTCCGTGTTTCAGTCATTCACTTTAAGAGAGTAGATGGTAGTAAAAGCGAAAATGAGAAAAGCGGGTCAAAAATGTCAAAAATCAACGAATAAGATTTAAAATTTCAGTTCAGACTGTCTCCTCCTCTTCCATCAGCATCTTCATGTTTGATCTCCGAGGTAAATGTTGTACATTGCACTTAATAAAACAAATTTATTGCAGTACATTCTATTGTATTGCGTTTTTACGCAATGTTCGTCATTTATAAGCACATTTTTCGTATTTAAAAACATGTAACAAAAAGTTGCGATGTTTAGGGGGAGGTCGGAGCGAATTAATGGCTTTTCCATTCATTTCAATGGGGGAAACTGGTTCGAGATACGAGTATTTCGAGTTACGAGCTCCGTCATGGAACGAATTAAACTCGTAAGTCGAGGTACTACTGTATATATATATATATATATATATATATCAACTGAATAAAACTTGCAATTTTCATTGTGTTTATTATTTTTTTTCTGATCAGCTTGCTGAGGAAAATCTCTCATTTTGTCAATCTAAACTCTTAAAAAAGCAGCGAGAGAAATCATGTTCCTCATAATAGTAACTGATGCTATAGTACGTAAATGGAAAATTCTGAGTTAGAATTCTTTTTTTTTATGACACTATAAATAAGATCATTGTAGTGGGGTAAATTGGTGTATGAATGAAGCATTGAGAATGACAAATTCAAAAGAGCTTAGAGTATCGTGGACCACTAATCGAAATTAAAATTCAGCGAAGAAATATATTGCATGATTAGTCTTTTAAAAAAGTTTTTGTCATTTTTAGAAATCTCCATAAAAAATTATGTTGTTATGGCTAAACATATGTTTAGGTATTTAATTTTAAAAACGCGTTAGTAGATTATTGAAGAAGTATACTTTTAATAACATAGTATTTAACATTTGCTCTGTTTCACCAAAATGTTCTATCTACTTACTTTTTCACATCGGTCTATATTTTAAAAAGTAATTTATTTGTTCCTGTAGAGAGCATCATGACTGAAACACTGCATAATCTTTTATGAAAGCTAGTAATTTATTGATGTACTAATGGTTTCTATCAAATCGTCTAATAAATACTTTAAGTATTTAAGAGAAAAGATTATCCTGACAAGTGCCATTGAACGATCAGTTTGGACAGGTTATATCCGTAAGCTGGAATATCCTTGCATGTGGTATGTGGGTGCAAAGAGGGTACGGTCCAATTAGATGTCACTGATGGGGTTGATCGGTCGTAAATGTGATGGCACCTGGCTAAGTGAGACTCCGACCTCTGTGGTGACATTAACAATTGGTGCAATATTCCTCTGTCTGTAGCCATCTATGGACTTGGTGACAAAATGACAAGATAAAGAAAAAATGGATCAAACAGTATTAGAATTAGTTTTTATAATGTTACGCTTAATTGTTTTAATTATTTAACTTCTATTTTATTCAAAATGTTTATACTGCATTTATTAGACAAAAAATATGGTAAAAGATTATTTAAAAGGTAAAACATACGACATATAAAATAGTTGCCCTCCTCCAGTTATATGAATTAACTTTATCTTTTCATTTAAAAATTTATAACTGTGGCGTTTAGTATTGTTAAAGAAATTTACGCAACGATTAATTCCATTTCACAATACAAAAATAGCCTAATAAATATTATCTTACACTTTTCTAATGATACCTCTTTGTATTTTCATACAACTACTACTTTAGATTTTGCTTTAACGAGAAGAAGAAAATGAACACTATCAAACGCTTTCCAAATGACACTTTTTAACTCAATTAGTCACTCATCTTAAAAGCTTTCTTTAACGAGTGTGAACTGAGACGCTGACTGTTTTTAAAAGTTTAACCTGCGGTATACACGACATCTAATTTTAGGTACAGAAACTCATTAATTTATTGCTGTTATCTGATAAATAACAACGAATTGTTTATTTGGATATTTATTGTTCTATCTCAGCATTCTGTTAAGAGATTAAAATTTCCCCGGGGGGGGGGGGAAATCTAACAACTGTAAATATTAATAGGTAAAAGTCTTTTTTTAATATAAAAAAAGAAATATTTCATTGATAGTCTTAAAATCTTTTAATTTTTCATCCTCTTTTAAAAACAATTTCTCATAATATTTTATGCAACAAATGTTTTATGGGGTCAATATTTAATATTATGATAAATATATGTGGCAGTGAAATATAGTATATTATGCACAATGGCAGTTTGATTAAGAAAGTAGTATCCCTGACCTATAAACAACTGAAATTATTTTGAATTTTGTAATTTTTAAACTGCTTTTAACAGTACTGAAAAGTTTTACTAAGTAATATGCTATTTTTTGGATATAGGATTTTAAAATTGATATTAAATGCATTCATTAAGATTTAAAAATTTATAATAAAGTCATAAAAATGTAAGAGTTTTTCTGAATATTATAAAAACTCGAGATTCAAATTTTACATTAAGGAATGAGAGACAAGAAAAAACAACTGCAGTTTCAGTTTCTAAGGAAATTAATAAAAAATTTCAAGAGGCAAAACAGTAATACGTTTTGATAACGTAATGATAATATTAACCTTGACTTTAATATTATCATTAAGTCATAGCAATAATATTAATAATGGATTTATAAATCGTGGTGTATTATCATTACGGGTATTTATTATACTTTTTTTAGACAAAAACTAGTAATAAGATTTTATCATTTTAATGATGATATTAGCATCTACTAAACTTTACATACTTAATAAATAAGCTTTTCAGTAGGATTCAAGTAATAAACGTATTTTTATTTGCTATACAAACTAGAAAAAACTAGGTAAAATTCTTAATCGGGAAAAGAACGAGACCACTAAGAATATATACTCTTACATGACTATTAATAAAGTATAATATTCTGATATGCAGCTTCAGTGATATTCCTCAGATGTAAACACTGAGTAACATGCATATAATGTATTTACAAACCAATGTCAAAGATGTCGAATATATTTATTCCCTCTATTCCGTGCCAGTGAAAATATATGTCGGGGTATCAAATATTTAGCGGCCGTTAAGAAGAAACATTAAGGGGAGTCTTGGCTCTTCTCTGTTCAAGAAGCTCTGACGCCGAATGAAATCATGTAGAATAAAATCAATAAAATAAAAATCGTCAAAATAAAAATCTCCTGAAACTAGAACATTTAATAGTTCTCAATCAATATATTATATATTGATGAAGGTCCCAAAGCATGTAGACTCTTCATAAGTTAATCAATAAATTGAACCTTTTTTCCGGTAATAAATAACCATAAGAAAGGCAGTTAGGATTCTCCTATCATTATGGAATTATAGCTATTTACGCTTAATATTGATCTTTCAGTTTATTGTATGATACAGATATAAGGAATGAAAACGGAATTTTGCAACTACGCATCATGTGAAATGCTTTTTTTAATTTTTTCGAATAGAAACCTATGTATAGAGTATCAGTTTTGTAAAACTTTTCAGGTTGTGGCCGTGATAAATCTGTTATGCGAGTTTAAAATCTAATGAAAATTTTAACTGACGCTTTATGTAATGTGCCTTTAAAATGCAGTGAGAATTTCATACTGAATTTTTTTCATTTATTTTATACAAGAAAAAGATATTTCCTGAAAATACAAAAAAAATATTTCTGCTCATTTTATAGTGAATAAAGGATATTGATTTCTCTTTTTCTGTCCAAAGCTATTAGATTCGCTTAATGATAATCCCCATTATATCCTATTATAACAAATTATTCTTTCATCTAGTTCAAAATAAGTGGTAAAAAATTTATTGTTTTAGAAAAGTGATAATACGGCAGTTCATGAACTATCCATTTCGCATCTATTATAAAAGCGGAATATAAATAATAAAAATTGAGTTTACTCCAAAATAATTAAGCGTTGTATGAAGAAGGGATTGAAAGTATTAAATTGGGAATTTTCTGTTATACTAGAAAGGTTGAGAATTTTATAAGTAAAGATTACAACATGGATTATGTTTTTATGGTCAGTAACAGGTCCGGTAAGCAGGAGAGACATTTAGTTATCCATAATGGGAAATAAAGTACGTAGAGAGTGTGACAGATATCTCTGTAGATAAACTTTAGCTATTTATAATGAAATATCGAAAATAAGAAACTGAAATACACGTAACCCGAAAACAAGAAAAGAAAAATGATATTTTAACTCCCACTTTCAAGAAAATAAATAAGAGAGATATCGAAATAAACAGAAAAACAGGTGCATTATACCTAAAAGGGAAAGAAAAAAAAGAGGTGGATGTTGGTAATGTCATTATTATAACCAAGAAACAATTCTCTATTACATATCGCTATTTAAGTCCCAGCTAAATTACACTAAATAAACATAAAATATAACATCCTGTCTGGTAAATTTAGAATCTAAGTTTTATAGAAAAATGCCTGAGATGCTAATTATCTATAGTTTAAAATGGGATGTATTCCAAACTTTACATTTCAGCATGATTATTAAAATATCATACTTCCCGTTTATCTATATTAATGAAAATGTTTCTATTTTTGCTTGATATTTAAATTATTACCTAAATTCCCACAGTGATTTATTCTAGAAAATATTACCTTCTAAAATGCAATTTAATTAACTAATTTTTTTTTAAATTTACAAAAGTTATGACTCTTACACTACTTCTTGGTTTTCTGAGTCCGTTAAAAATGTGTTGTTTGAGAATTTAAAAGGTAATCAACTTACTACGACTCGTTTTAAGTATCCCTAATAAAAAAGATATGAATAAAAGCACTGGGGTAACAATTCTTTACAAAATTTTAATTAGGTTGTCACTCTATTGAAGTTATGCCTGTCATACAACAACACACCTAATCGCACATGAAGCAGGCAGCTCAACAAACATAAATTTTGAGTTTTTAATTTCTCATAGTTTTCATAAGGATTATCCTGTATTTATTCTTTATAATAGTGAAGTTCATCATTACCATACTCACTTTAGAGCAAAGTAACTACCATTCTGCTTAAAAATAATTAATATGTCGTAAAATACGTCACTTTTCCCTACGTTAAAGTGTTTATAAGCGTGTTAGATCTCTTACCTTTTGAGCACATACCTGCATTCACTTCTTATTTTTCCTTAAACTATTTTCATTAGTTAAGTAATGAAAATGATACACACATACACAAACATGCAATGTTCTTAATTTGAAATTGCAATATCCAGGAACAAAGACTTAAAGGATAAAAATTACTATGAGTGATGGAATGTGGTACGATGTGTAAATGATTAAAATTGCAGACCTGTAACTAAATCGGTACATGCTTGAATAAGTATGTTGTTGAAGGAGAACCCATATGACGCTCTAAAGTGCCCCTTTCCAAATATCGTTCCCCAAAAAGAATCCAACCATCATGGTTCCTGAGATTGAATCTATATTCGTCAGAAATCATGATTCACTCCCATTCAGCTTTCCACTGTCTTGGCTCTTAGCACTATTGAAGCCTCCAATGTCTGTGGTATGATGTTAAGAGAAGTCGCAGTAATGAACGCTGAGCTATGAACGCCGATCTAAGAATATTCGCTAAAGCAACCATTGACGAACAGTGCTGGCGGTTCTTACCTGATGTGACACCATCCTGTTGTGCTGACATTGTGGACGCCACTGCACAATTTATGGTCATTATGTGTATTAAGTCACTGTTTTTCCTTTCTAACGTACCCATATGTGCTTCAGAATGCCCGAGATAATGCGTAGAACCACCTTCTTTCCACTGTCTCCAAGTTCGCATAACTGTACTCGTGTTTCGCTTAACTCGTGCAGCAATATTAAGATACTACAAACCACTTCTCCGAACGTAGTACTTTTTTCTCTTTCACTCTCAAGATGTTGACAAAGAATGTTTACATGTTAGCTGAGCAATACCAATCGAATTCACCGACTAAGTGTTTGGTATTAGCCTTTTAGGCCTTTTATATCCCCAGTGTCAAATTTCATTCTATACTGCGAGCGTATATTTGCATAACGAATCATATTTAATAATTTTCATTTGCTATGGTTGATTTATTGTCTGCCAACTTCTAGATCAATACAACACAACAACTTTCTTCAATATTATATATATATATATATATATATATATATATATATATTAAATATGGGTTTGAGAATATGAAATTAAAAAACTCTCACTTAGGGAAGTAGTTACAAATTGTAGATACAGGTGGTTATCAAAATAATGGAAACACTAAGAAACATCATGAAAACGGCACAGAATCACCTTTGCGATGTAATACCACCTGATTCACCTTGTAATTGGATTCCACAAGTCATGGATAGCAGTTAAGAATATATTATACCATTCTTCAGGGAAAAAGTCATGAAATTCCCTGTAGAGATGCTGAAGTGGATATCGATACCTAGTTCTATCCGCTTATACAGATCACAGTGGATGGATGATATATAGTCGGGGGGGGGGAATGTGCAGGACAAGATAAGATATTTGACTTCCTTTTCATGCTCTTCAAACCAATGCTTGATATATTTAGCTGTATGTATAGGTGGATTATCATCGTAAAGAACGCCATCCCCTGAAAGAAACAATGTTTGCACCATAGGATGGACTAGTGAGCTAAAATTTTGACATAGTCCTTCCCATTCAATCTCCCTTTTAGGGTTACAATAGGGCATGAAGAAAACCATGAGATGCCATCCCAGACCCTGATAGATCTATTTCCATGATTGACAGTTGAGATGAGACAGGCAGAATCTTACGCTTGTGTAGGTGTTCTCCAGACATTCGCATATCCTGTTGCGAGAAACAATGTGAACAATGATTCGTTGGACCAAATGCCGTTTTTCGACATATTACTCGAGCAGGATTTGTGCTCGTGGCAACACTGGGAATGATATTTTGCATTGGCATCTATTACGAGTGGTTTGGGAATAGATACTTTTCCGTAAATCTTTGTGAAGTTCCCTTCTACCTCTGATGATTGATACCGGAACATGCAGATGCAGATTGAGCCCTTCGGTCATTTTAGTTGAAGTTTTTTTTTCTTCATGTCACAATCCGCTTCAATTCCTCATCCGTCTCTTTCACTCAGCTGTCCCTTTCATCCACTATTCTGTTTGGCAAAGGAGGTCTTTCCGTGCAATCTATATTCTATCATAACTTTCGATACCATAGCTCGAAAAACACCAATGAGTCTGGGGGTTGCAGTAACAGATACTCCAATTTAAACGCGCTCAAACAATTTGCCCTTTTCGCAAGGTCTGCAGGGTTTGCGATTTTACGCTGCCCCCCGCGCCCCCCAAAAGCACGATGCCCTTAGGTTCATTACTGCTATCTGACAGTAGAATAATACATACACTATATTATATAAAAAAATACCGGTGGCCAGACTTGTTTTTTAAGGAATACGTATCTCATTAATAAACACCAATGATATTGATAGGTGTTTCAATTATTTTGATAACCAACTGTACCTTTTAACGAGTTCTTCGAAAGCAGTGAAGATGCTTTGTATTGCACTAAAATGCGGTAGCTAGCACTTTTAAATTCCTGGTAGAGATTATTTTCATGAACCATATTTTCATGAACCATATTTTCATATGTAAGTATTTTTAGCTTTTCAGGAATCTGTTAGATACACTTGTGATTTATTGAGGAATTGTAATAGATATTTAATGGCCATTTACGGTATTTATGAGTTTCATTCCTCTTTTTATTCAGTTGATTTAAAATCTAAAAAGGTATCAAAGAAATACTTATAAATTTAAATCCTGAAATAGAGTTTTATGGCTTACATGAGTATCTTTAAATAATTAGGTGACAGTTTGTGCAAAAAGAGACTTAAATTTAAGAAATTTATTTCAACCAAAGCAATACATTTCTGCGCGAAACCACATACTTCCAGTTAACCTTTTGCACAGTGGAAGACTCTTTATATTATTATCCACCCTGTTTTTGAATATTCTTGAAGATTGTTGTCCATAACAGATAATATCTTCTGCTACATTAACCATTCATAGCAACTTTCCGTTTCGAGCCCAACGAAAAATCCCTTATTAGCAAATTGGGTAAATAAAGGTATTAAAAAACCCTGGAATGGAATTTTTGTCACGAACTGGATAATCAGAAGAGCATTTTGGCATTTTCATGTGGTATGATAACTACCAGTCAATCTATCTTGGCTTGTTCTCATGGAACACCCACAAATGTTTTAAAACTTCAAATTAACAAGAGGTATCTTGCAGGAATTCAAGACCATGTACGCCAAAAGGAGTATAAATTTGCTAAAGTAGCAGCTATGAATCTGCAGAGCCAGAACTACTGCTACATTCCCTCTCTCTCCCCTAAAATCGATGCTGAATCAATGGGCAGTAGCCTAATGGAAGCGTGAATGGAAAGACAGAACGAAAGATTGGTACACTCAATACTCTCTCTCCAGACAGCAGTCTCAGACAGATATGTGAGTCCAAATCAAACCCTAGCGAAACTGATCTTAGGATATGGACAATTTTTTATCTTTTAGATTGAATAGGGAAGGCCTGTTCGTTCAACTTCTTCCGTAGGTATTAACGAGATTCTGTGATCTACCTTGTATACTGTCCTTTTCCAACCAAGTATCATTTAAAAATACAGAATCATTAGAGGACATGGGGAAACACTATGGACTACTTACAAAGTAATCAGGGCAAAATTAAAAGAACTCGGTCCTATCTCTAGAATAATATTGGATGTGTCATAGACCTAGGCACTAAAATATGAGAAAAGTATCAATTTTTGTAATCTACAGTAGACTGTAATTACAAGGCACACTGCAAAATGTTGAATGATGCAACTGGTACCCACTCGCAACATCGAATCATACCGTAATTAACTAGAAATCTCCATTTGGATTATTACTATTATTATTATGATTTTTTACTGGAAAAGCAAGCTTAAAAGTATTTACACCTGGCTGTACTACGTAGGCAGCTTCAATAATCACATTTTAAGAAACTGAAATATCAGAAGTGAAAACAAGCTGAATTACATCAATTCTTCGATATTCTAAAATATTTTTGGCAGGAATTTAACGTGCGATCAAAACTGAAAATAGCTTAATGTTTTGATTTTGTAGAATGCAACATATGTAATGACAACCTAGAGGGTATTCCAAAACAAGACATTTATGGGTATTTTCCTCAGAGTTAACCTTATGATATAGACTTTATTGAGTATAGGGGGAGTATTTCAAATAAAATTTATATGTGTACAGATCTACTCACAAATCTTCTCAAAGTAAAATAATTATCATTATTTTTCAATTACTCACATATTTTTATGTAAAATGTGATATCAGGGACACAGTAGTATGGACACGAGAATGTCTCTAGCTCTGCACTTTTAAGAAACACAGTTTTTTTATACAATACACATTTACAAAAACTGAAGAACCAAAGTTTTCATTTTAATATAATATTAATGGAGTTCTTATAATTTTGCTGGAGTGAAAATATACAACGGAGCATTTTCAGTAAGATAAACTACAATCAGTTATTTCATACTTTGAAATCCGAACATTAAAATTTTTCGAAAGAAAGAATTCCTCAAAACATTACTTTAGTTCATAAAGCAAGTTTTTCCTCTTTTACTTTTCTAATGCTAATTATTGAATTCCTTTGATGTAGCATTCTACTCCGGCGTTGTTCTCCTTTTACAGATTTTTCGATCGATACAGTACGACCTCAAATAACGTCCTCTTAGTTAAGAATCACGTCCAGCTGTTGATCTTCCATTCCTCTACCGCGCACATCAAAACCAAAGAGATTATCATTTGTGGCGAGTAAGTTGGTAGATCAAATTATTGTGATAAACTAGAGAAACTACACTTCCCGTTTGAAACTTAAGAAGAACATTAAAACTTCATCCACGATCTTTAAAATCTAATAATAATTAGTCATTAGATATGTTTTCTTAGTTTTCAAAACATAAAACTTCTTTGGATAATAAATTTGTAATATTAATATGTTGTTTTTGAAAATAAAAGTAATATTTTTTATTCCTCTTATGCTTTAAGTCAAATTCCGTAATTCAAAATAGTAAATTAACGGGCATTTGTCAATATATTGACCAAAATTTAAATTAAGGATCCCAAAGTCTGCTGAAAATTCAGAAGCTATGTCTGACAAAAAATTTGCTTTGAAAATCTCTTCACTTAATCATTTACAGCATAAACTTAAGTCAGTATAAACCCTTTACCATTATCCTAAAGCAATGTTTATTGAATGTACCCATAATAAATATTAATAATCAGGATTTACTATTTATACCTTAAAGTTAAAATATACTTTTAGATTCGCTGAATGGTTTGTGTTTGAGTGTTATACAGTCATGCTTCCGAATACATGAGCTGATTAGCTCAGTATCTGCTGTTTAAGACGAGCGCAACTAGTTTGGATTGTATACCGAATTATAGTCCAGCAGTTCTTTTGACAATAATTGAAAAAGTTTAGTAATCTTTTAATTTAAACAGTTTTAATATTTATATACTGACACACTTAGTTTTCAATTACAGATATTTTCGATAATTCACGCATAGCTTTTCCATGTTTAAATAAAACTACTCAGAGCAATTCTTGCAAATAAATGGCATTTCCCGTGCATATTTCCAAAAATTTATTTTTTACCACTAAAGGCAAATTATATTTACTTCGATCATATTGCAATTTTTTAAAAATAATTACAGCCTTTTCGTAGATTAAAAGTTTGGTTAGATGTATTAGGTGATCAATCCAATAATTTTTTAAAGTCTTTAGTTCTTACGATTAAGTAGAGACTACATTTATTTTATTTTTATATTTTGTGGAAATGTCTTTAGGCAACATAAACAATTTTTTCTAGATTTAGATGCACTTGCAATTAGAAGACGCAAAGAAGCCATTTAAGGTATTCCGTCTTTACATTCATGAAATTTAAACCTTAATTGGTGAAAAACATATGCCCCAAACATTCTTTTGTTGTAAAATTGTATTAATTTTGTGAATTTTTACTGATGTACTGTAGTAACTCAGCAGTAACTAGGGCTAATTACTAGTTCAGTTTTACTTTAGCAAATCATTCTGATTTTTATAGAAGAGGTCAAAAACAAGGTCCATTAAACTTTTTTACTTAATTCAATTTCATAGTTCAACTACTGTAGTTTTTTGAGGGAAAAATATTTTTGCAAGTGGCATGCTGGCAAACTTTGGAAGCGAGATGTTGTTGTCAGAACAGGATTCCAATATGATAATAGAAAAGTTAATTTTAGTGAATATATATATATTGATTGGTGAAGGATATGCTATTATTAAGTTTCTCCTTTTTGTACAGTGGTTGATACATATACAAATTTATTTTGTAACATTTTTAGATATATTCTTTATGAAGTTAAGCTACATCATTTCGACAACATCTTAATAATATTTGTAACATTAAAAAATAAATATGAAATTTCTTTTTCTCGTGATTTCGAATGTTCCGAGGTTTAAGCGGATTCTGAACGACAAAAAAACCTATACTAATTGCGGAATTCAAACCCGGAGACTCTTGTGTGGAAAGTCAGTGCCTTGACTATTCGACATAACATATATCGAAGAGATTAAAATATAAATATTGAAAACTTTTATTAAAATCATTAAAATCTTTCATTTTGTCCTAATATCTATCTTATTCTAGGTAAGGTCCATCATTCTTCTGTCCCAAATCACACTAGTTATCAAAAATTAAGGGAAAATCACAAAAATAGGGATAAAACGTTCAAAACTAGGCCAATCTGTTTAAAATTTGAATATCTTGATAAGTACAATGTGCTGAACAATACTACATTATGCAAAACAGTGGCGTTGCAGTCGGAATACGTCATTTGAGAGGAGCATAAAAGTGCATGTCTCAGAGCAAGGCGGCAATTATATCTGCGAGGCTGAGATTAGACATATGGCATAGTCAAGTTGTAACAATGACCTCCATACATCATTTGACCCAAGAACTGCGATGGCGAGCTATTGGGAGACTAGAGGCAGGACAAAATCAGATAGAAGTGGCCAGATGGCTAAATGTGAGTTCGTCTGGGGTTCATAGACTTTGGTAACAATATCTAACCACGGATTCGGCATCCAGGAGCTTCAGTCAAGGACGGCCATACGCTACGACGAGTGCCGATGACCGATATTTGTCATTATGCGCACAAAGGAATAGAACCGCAACTCCGTCTGCAAGCTCCGTCTACAGATCCTCCCTCGCTGCAAGCTCTGGAAGGTTGGTATCAACGTCAACAGTGCGTAGAAGGCTTTGCAAAAGTGGTCCTTTTGCGAGGCGACCAGCCATTTCCATCCCGCTCACGTCATGCCATAGGCGGGAACGTTTGCAGTGGGCACGTCAACATGTCCACTGGACGTGTGATCAATAGAGGGCTGTTCTCTTTACGGTTTAGTCCAGGTTTAGCCTCCAAAGCGATAGTAGGCGTATTTTGATTTAGAGAGAACCTGGAACTCGTTTTCATCCATCACACATCCGTGAAAGAGATGCATACGGATCAGGAAATGTCTGTGTATGGGGTGGTATCTCTTTGGGTGGACGCACAGACCACCGTGTCTTTACCCGTGCAAATATGAATGTTCACACCTATAGACATGACATCCTTGATGCTTATGTGTGCCCTTATGCCGGGGCAATAGGTGATGCTTTCGTGCTACAGGACGATAACGCGAGACCGCACAGGGCTCGCATCGTGGATGCTTATCTTCGGCAGGAAACAATTCAGCGCATGGAGTGGCTAACTCGATCACCAGACCTGAATCCTATCGAGCATGTTTGGGACGTTTTAGGACGACGTATAGCAACGTATAGTTTAGCTGCTCTCAATCCTCCTCCAAGGACCTTAGCCACACTTTCAACTGCTTTGCAAGAGAAATGGCTCTCACTTCCTACCGAACTCATAGACCGCATAATTGACAGCATCACACATCGCTGTTTGTGTTGTATTGCTTCTCAGGGGGATCATACGCCATATTAAAGGTAATTTTCCTATACCAAACTGAGACATCCGATTTGTTCATTGTATACATATGCTAGTTTCTATAACACCATAATTGTCTGGAGATTTCTTTTTATGCTATTTTATACCTACTAATATTTCGTTTAATGTGTATAAGTTTCAGTAACTTCTACACGTATTTTTTTGAGTAATCGCTATTTTTGTGACTTTTCCTTCATTTTTGATAACCCGTGTACTTTGCTTAATTATTTACCCGAATAACGAAAGATGTATTGCGTTATAGATGTCGTACACGAATTAACAAATCCGGCTTATTGGAATGAGCTCCGTCATTTTGCAATGATAAAGCAAAACATAAAAATAGTGTTACCTAAGTACTTTCTTTAGTGAACATGAATTAGTTAAGAGTTACTTAGGTTATAAAGATGTAACTTCAAAACTGCCCAACTATCAACATTGCTTGAAAATTTCTAATTATTACTATTAAACAATTGTTCAATTATTATTAAGTAATTATAACAAACAAATCATTAAAATTACAAACTTTTAGACTTTGAATCGGACTTTCTGACATATCATACACTTTAACTTTACTAACATATTTCCATATGGTGAACTTTTATGACACTTCGATGAATGAAATTGATTTGCCTTCTTGCGCACACACTTTTTTGTCTGACAATGAATTTATGACACTGTTTGCAGCTGCAATACCCTTGGCCTCCGAATTTTGACTCATTCACTACAGCTTTACGAACAGATAAATATTTTTCTAGGATGTCTTGAAGAATTTGTGAGCCAGAAATCTGGAATCACATCTAGAAAACCAAATTTTAATGACGCCAATCTTTGCTTGTATCTGGTAAACATTATTTTACCCCTTAAGGATTTACGAATTAAATTTGAACAGACAAAAGAGCCATGGTCTATTTTTGGATCATTTAACAGAATAAAGACTCCACCTGTTACTGATTTCAGCTTCTTTCCACTAGTTTCAATCATTTTTTTCCGCTGTTCTGGCCTTCGTGGGCTTTTTGACACTCCGTTACTATTTTCTTTTCTTTTTTGTTGCAAATGTCACAATGATAAACGAAATTATTCTCATCAGAGTTTGAGGCAACGCTTTGCCAAGAAGTGATGGGGAACTTCATAGAACATAAAAAGCACTCACTTTGAATTAAACATCTTTTACAAAAGATGTTTCATTCAAATAGAGTGAACAAATAGAACGCATATCTTGTTCCAAGTTAGCGACTTGATTTTGGATCCTTTTTTTCCTCCTTTTTTGCCATTTCTCTTTCCTTGTAACCCTCTTTAAGCCGTTCCAAATCTTCATCACAGTGAATATTTTCTTATATTGTGAGCGGAATATTTGTTGAGCCTCATTCTCGTAGTTTCGGTTCTGTACCAAAAAGTGCGGTCTACGGACTTGTCTTATAACTCTGTGTTTTGATGAATTTTTTGACAGCTGAACAAAACGGCAACCTATTATCCAATCTGTAGTTACATTGTCCTCCATCCGAGCACGTAACATATTTTAAATATCTTCATTACAGTGCTCTATGCCGCCCTGTGATTGTGGTTTCCGTGGTCATCCATGTACTATTTTACAACCAGGCTACAGAGATGAAAGTTACTTGATCCCGTTAGTGGTAAATTCATGTCAATTGTAGCTCTGCAATTTATGAGGTGCAAAACAGTCCAAGAAATATCCTCATCAATTCCATCACAACCTCAGCAGCGCGCTTTGTTTTCAAAGGACGAGGAAAACAAAATTCCGTTGCACAACCTTGGAAGTTCATTGGTAGGAAATAAAGTTAAATTGTATGATGTGCAGAAAGTCCTATTCAAAGTCTAAAAGTTTGTCATTTTAACAATTTGTTTATTAAAATTACTGAATAATAAGAATTTAATTATTTAATAATAATAATTGCAATTTTTCAAATAATGATGATTGTTGTACAGTTTTAAGTTACCCCTTTTTAACCTAAGCAACTCTTTAACTAATTCATATGCTCACTAAGGGAAGTACTCAAGTAACAATCTCTTTATCTGTCATTTTTAATATGCCCTTGGGCGTATTAAAAATTAATTTACAACTTTGGGCGTATTGCAATGAGCCTGTATAAAACCAGGCTGTTTGAGGAACCTATTGCAAATTTTCTAGCTTCCCTAAAAGTGAATGGGCTCATTACAATAAGCCTTAAAAATATCAGGCCAATTAGAAAAAAGTCGATAGTTTTCCAATTAGTCAGGCGCATTGCAAAATCACTGAGCACTTTGCAAGACGCCGGATTTGTCAATTCGCCTACGGCGTATACACATCTGCTATGTTGGATTTTCATCAAACTGAAGCTAAATGCACGCTAAAAAATGAGAAAGATGCTCGGGTTAGAGTGAGGGGATAAATACGCAATACTGAGGAGTTAAAAGGACAGTTAGAAAGTGGAACGAAAGATGAATTTCTTGGCTCACTCTTTGGGACTTTTTTTACCTTTTGAAAACCTTTTCAATACAGATCTTTCGCGGTAAATTTCCGTATATAAAAATAATATTTGGATTAGATTAGTCAAAGTCCATTTTATATTAGGCCATTTTTATTGGATTTTGTTAGAGCTGAGATTATTACAGTAATGAGTTTTCTTGTACATTCATATTTTAAAAAATTCCATAATTTTAAAACAGGAAATTGAATTAACCATATTGATGAGCCTTTGTTCCTAAATCTTGTTATGCTCAGTTTTAGTTCTGAAATATTTTAATAAAGATTTATTTATTGCTTTGTAGCAACCATATATCTGAATCCCCATTCATTTATAGTTTTCTCTCGTAAAAAGCAAGTTATGGCTTATGAATCACAACCTTCATTCTTTACATCCTAGGCCGATATTCTTACCCCAAAACTTCAATTCTTTGCTGATGATCAATCTCACAAATTTTATCGGTCTTTATCTACATAAAATATTCACATTTCTCACAGTAAGTATTAAAGTGTTCAAAACTATAATAACATGAAATATAAAATAAAGCTTAAAATAAAATTTTACTAAGAAATATATGACCTCACATAACCATCTTCACTAGCACCACCTGAGTATTTTTATTCTTTTAAAAATTGATTATTGTATAAATTTGTCGAGAAAATTATATTTTAAGGTAAAGCTGCACGTTTGACGGCGTTTGAAGTTTTTGTTGGTCTTCTGAGATATTTTTAATATATATTACAAAGGCTTATTTAGATTTTCAGTATTAAAAGAATGAGTAGAATATCAATATTTCAGTATACTATAATTGTAAATATAGTTGTCGGATTATAATTTGCAAGAGCTTATTTAGAATGATAAATCCAGGCATATGCATAAGATATAGGTCTCTCTTTCTTGCGTGACTCAGACAAATGTATAACATGTTTCACCCACTGATATGTCAACGGTATTCATTCTTTATTACATTTGTCACCGAAAACATATTTCGAAATGATATATCTAAGAAACTCATGGTAGACTAGCCACATAGCTTTTTCCTTTATGGATTTAAGCTCAAGAGAGAACTTGGGAAAAGAGACTAAAATGTAAGAAAATGTAAATGCACCTATTCTGAGAAGCGAGAAATCTCTTATGATTTCAAGGATGGAAAGAAAAGTAAACACTTGATATGAAGAGCATTAAGGTTTAATATCAATGAAAGTACTTGCACGTAAAATATCCTACTTTTCAGTCTACAAAAACATTCTCATGGATGCATTTAAATAGATCTAAAACTAAAAAAGAAGTACTAAGAAAACAATTTTTTTTTCGCCGTAGAATTGCTGCATTTCTTTTCAGCTCATGCGATAGGTATCAGGATACGGAGTGAAAGTGTAAGACCATTATATTTTATTAAAATAGTCTTTTATGGAGTGTCTTTTATTTAATATATAGAGTAACAATATCTAATGCCAAGAATTTTTCCATATACATTATTTACAATATTTTTCTAATACTGACTTAATAGTGCACATTAAATTATATTTTATATAAATAAGAAACCACAATAAAGAATATTTAATAATATTGTTAGGGAATAATATTGTTATATTAATAAAACTTGTTGTAATGTAAATTTTATGTTGTAATCCAGGGTCATAACTTTAGAACTACATTACGCACTAAATAAGTTACAAATTTGAGAAATAAAACAGTTTTAGATTGCATTTGGGGTATGTTGCAAAGTTTTGCAGGCATGCCTTTTTAAATAAATTTTTATGAAATTTATTTTCATCCTATGGCATTTTTGTGATACATAGTGATTTTCAAATCCCTGTTACATCTTCTTTCTATCAGAACATCTGCACTAAGATAACTGTTTCTTGAGAATATAGAATTAAAATACAAATTTTTGTTCATGGTATATTTTAGCTTGTGCATTTGAACAGAGCAGATATCCTTAAAAGTGTTTGACAATTTGTTCAGGCGTATTATAACATACTATGATTATTCTTTTAAGAAGATATCACTAAAATTTTCCTCTGAGAGGAAATGAATTCAAATTTATTAATATTTCAAGAGAAACAGTACTAAACAAAATCCTTTATCGGGCCCACAAGAACAAACTTAAGAAACCTACATGTTGCTATAAGTATATTCTGAGAGATTTTTGCCTTACACAACAACTATTAGATGGTTTCAGAAATTTAAAGAAGGCAGATGGTCATCGCCAAAGATGGTATTTTTGCTGTCTTCGTGAGTATTGTTTACGTAGTAAAAAGTACCGTCTAGCATAGAACGACCTCCCTCTCTGGTGTTACAGAAACTGTTAAGGATCAATTTGTTTAATTTTTCAATGTAGAAAACCCTAGAAAAGTTCTCAACTGTATCAGGGGGTATCGCCAAGCAAGGCCTTTAAAAATTAACGCTGAGGAACATCTAGACAAAAGTTCGGCCATAAAAATACCTTACTTACAAGAATAACATTACTCCATATAATTTTTTTTTATTGGGAGGTTTCATCTACAATGTAACAGACATGAAAATTCTTCAGCAATAAAAAAAGTTAAAAGAGTAAAAAAAGTAAAAAAGAGTGTAAAAAAACAAAAGAAGTTAATAACTAATCTCTTTAAAGAATTGTTTCACCCAGCATATATTTATATTTTATGCTTGAAATTTTTGTCGACGAAGGAACTTATATTCTCCCACGTTAATGTATTTTATATGCTAAAATATTTAACACAGGAAAAGGAGGAAATAACTGCAATTACTTGTATAGCACATTTCAACGCAGAAAAAAATAATGTTTTAAAGGTAAAGAATATTCGAATTCTTAAAAGACTATTGTTTTCGAAATCGTAACGAACCTAATGGGGCCTTTCAATGACAGAATGGAATTAGAAATTTTACAGTGTATCTTGTGAGAAAGGTTACTAAATCCTTTCTAAATGTAGTTAAAAAGTGGATATAATCAGACTATATAATTTAATCCACTCTGTTAAAAACATCAGTTGTAAAAGTACACTTAACATATGCATAATGATGTCTGTTTTAGATTCTCAAGAATAAAAATCCATTAGATTCTTCAGGATAGATGAAGCAGTATAGGATGGGGATTATCTATAAAAGGTAAGAATGAATGTTGTAAAATCCACAATTGTAACTACGTGCTACAGATACTGTATGAAGTTTATTTCAATAAGTTAATGTAAAACCTCATATTTCGGACTGTGGAAATGAATACACATGATAAATCATGGGCAGTGAACGTGCTGAAATGTAACATTTTTAACAAAAGAATGAAATAAATGATAATGTATCTTTTAGTATAAACTTTGAATATAAACGGCACATGAATGAAATCCGTTTTACATGAGTGATGCTTAATACAGATAATTGAATTGCATTGTAGTGATAGTAACTTTTGTTAAGTCAAAGTAAACTTTAACAATTTTGATATCATGAGCCGGAAATTGATAGTAAATAAATATCGAATGCAAAATAAAAATAAAATTTCCAACAGATTCCGTCGTTAGAATGCCTTAAGTTATATTATATCTTGCATTTGAAGGAAATTTATTCTATAGATATATTCGGCAGTCAAGGTACTGAATATTGATAGCGTTTGGGACACCTTTTTTCCCTTTAATACGTCAAAGATATTTATTTTCTACCGTTGTATACAGGAGAAAAAGATTGTGATTAGACGCTGTTGACTTTGTGAAAGACGCTGTTGGTGCCTGGTCAGAGTTTTTATTTTATATGTGTATGAAGGACGCATTTGTATTTGCGTAATAAAATATTAGAGGTGAGTAGATGCAAACAAAAATAAAAGACAAAAAATATATCGAATTATTCAGTAATATATAAATAATTAAATTTTATGATTTATAAATGTGAATTTGTCTATAAGATAGTTAAACTGAGAAAAGAAATTTAATACATCAATGATTACCTTTAAACTCATCCTGAAAGTAAGCCCGTTTGTAAAAGACATAAGTAAAATAAAATACCGATTTTCTACAACATGAGAAATGCATTACTAAATCATCTAAAATAACTCCTAGCCATCATTAGAATGCTCGTAATATTGTAAATTACTAAGCATAATTGTTCATCTTTTTTTCTTCCGGAAAACAAAATCTCCAGACTCTGAGTTTCCTTCCGATAGGAGAGCAATTGAAGACATCTATCTATAATCAGATTAATTTCTTCATGCATTACGAATTTTTCATATCAAACAAAATCGAAAGTGCGAGAAAAAATCCTACAACTAAAATATCTATAATTTGAATACTACTGAATTGTATTAAGGTATTTCAATTACTTTTGATTTTAAGGCCTAAAGTAATCTGATTCCTTCTTCAAATTTTGAAAAGTACTACTTGTGACACAACCTGAACGCACTCGTTAAACTTTTATACCAAGAAAGGGGAAAATTACGTGTTAGAGTGAATACGGTTTTATTATACACATTATTATACTTTGAATACGCTTTTATTCACCGAAACTTGATCATAAGGTATATGATTTACAATTACTAAAAATAGCTAGATTAAGAGATGAAATGAAATGCTCGTCTTGTGACAATTTATAAATCATCATGTCTTCTATATAGCCGCATAATGTCCCTTGAACATATAGTTGGTCAATCTTTAACTGAGCTATCCTCTTTGTAAGAAAAGTCTTTCATTAGTTCCCCACTTAAGTTCACATCTTAATTGAGAATGGCAGTAATATGATATGGGAAACCAGAAGTACCTTAATTCCTAAATATGTTATGCTCTCCTTAAACATACGGCAACTACGTAAACCTTATTCTACAACAAATATTCGCCAGATCTCTGTGAAAATAAACAAGAAAAAAGCAGGAGTAAATCAAAAGATAGAAAAGAAAAAAATACCCGATAAAAGAAAAATTAAGCGGACCGATATGTTCACCATCTTTCTGAACAGAAGATGTCTTTTTATGACATGGAATTGAAATGGTGAGTTGTTAGAAACTATTGGTACACTAGGGCATTAATCTGATAAATTCAATATTGCAGCAGAAATTTTACAAAAAATGGCATGATTAGTTTACAGAATGTAAACAACTTGAGCTTAATAAAGATAGTTCAAATTGCGAAAAAAAAATTAATTACCCTATTAGGAAAGCGTGATTTGTTGTTTTCATGGATCTTTCTCTTATCACTTGTTAATTTGGTAATAAGAGAAAGAGTGAAAAGTGATTTAGTGATTTTTTGATTAGGGAAAACTTTGTTTTGTAAGTATAACAACTTATGCTGACATTTTTATGAAAGGTATTGCCTACATTTTACTCGCAAAACAGATAATTTTTACTTTAATTTATTTCCCGTCGTATTTTTTCGTATTTTTTCCAAATCCTTTATTCACATACACTAGAGTAGAAAAGATGAAAATGGAAAATGAGATAAATTGCGAGAGCACTTGTCAGCTAAGCATGAAAAGAAGACTGACTGCACGCGAGAGGTTAAGTCATGCGAACGTCAGACGAGTGCTGAAATTTTAGATTCAACTGAGCGGTATTAAAAAAGGTCATCTTCAAGTTTAAGAATACTAAATGTTAAGTTTATAAAATAATCTTGAATAGCAGAATGTTTCGAGGAAGACAGCTGAGTTGTGTTTCATTAAAAATTACAATCTATTCATAATCCTTTTTCAAGATGGCCGCTAATTCTATTATCGTTAAAAAGAATCAGTTGTCTCGAAGAAATAGTTACTGATTTTATAATTAGTTATTGATTTTTGCTAATTTTCCTAGCAAGAGCTCTCGTTACTTCTAAGTTATTCAATTGCATACAGTTTAATGAATTAAAACTTTTTAAGTCTCTAACAGTAATCATAGTGTAATTTGCAAAGAAATTTTTTCTATTATAACTATGAAAATACAGTACATATTACATTACATTTTTATAAATTTTCTTCTAACTCATTTAAAATATTTATTTTACTTCATATTTTGTGAATGTAATTAAAGAAGTTATCTCTAAGAGCTATATCAGATGGATTTGATCATAAAGAATCTCACTCTTCACAGAGTTGAAGAATATTTTTTTATGACTCATGAACTATATTTGATATTACATTCTACCTCATGTGAGAAAAATCGTATCCCCTTTGAATATATAGAAAACTACGTATGCGAACTTATCATAGAGCTTCAAAATTTATAAAACATGACCTATGAAAATAAGTAAAATATAAATGCTACATAAAAAATACCATGTTACTACAAAGGTACAAGAATTGAGGCAAAATAGGTCATGTATGAAAGATTTTCATTATTATTTTGCAAATTTTAAAAATCAATAATTTTATAGCTGTTCCATATTTATAGTTTAATAAAATTTAAACTATATTAACACGCCACAACTTTTTTGAGTGAAAGACAGTTAACGAGGCCTTACGCATTGCTCCATAAAATAGATTCTGGCACACCAAAACTATTTGAATGATAAAAATGACGGATGATTACCTTGACCAAAGCGGACCGATGCACTGTGTTCAATAAATACACTGCTGGCCACCCAAATTGCAACACCAAGAAAGACAAGAGATATCACAACAAAATTTATTTTGTAGATAACATGTTGACCAAGTATCAAATGATTAAATTTATAGACTTCTGTGAAGTGTGGTTCCTGCCAAAATCAGTAGCCAGAGTAGCCGCCATTGTTGGAGATCACCGCTGCTAACTCATCGCCTCGATGAGTGCCACACGCCTCGGCGTTGATTCAAAGAGACTTTGGATGAGAAATTGGGGTACAGCAGACCAAGCAGCTTCCACACGTTGCCAAAGTTGATCTGCTGTGGCAGCTGGGGGATGGAATCTGGGTCAATCGTAGAGCAACCATGGACCACATGTTTTCTATCGGCGAAAGATCCGGAGAGCGAGGCGGCCAGGGAAGCAATTCAATCTGGCGATTGACGAAGAACCGTTGGACAATGACCGTTAAAACCACAAGAAAAACACAATTGCCGAACTTGAAATCGTCGAAATCTCCAAGCCTTCAATAGCGCTTTGAAATGGCGCCACAGACGCGCGTGATGTGCGTCTGCGCTGAAATTCTAATCATTTGCATATCTCACCTCCACTAATGCATGTTGTAAATTTCATGTTATTTGCATGTTTTCTTCAGGGTGTTGCATTTACAGTGGCAAGCAGTGTAGCTAAATGTCTTAGGAAATTCAGCTTCTGGAAATTATTCTAATAAATAAAGTTTGAATCTTGAATATAAGATCGAACAATATAAGCTCGACCAAATAAGAAAGACTAAAATCCAGGCCAAATTCAATCTTACAGCAGTCGTTTGCAATTAATATCGCATTTTATAGAATTTTCTTGATTTTTTAATACATACAGATATATTTCAACATAGAAAATCCTCCTATAAAGCGTGTTTTCAGGAACTAGAGTTACATTTTGTAGCAGCGTTCAAGAGTCTCAACTTTATAGAAACTTTGCATATAGTGAACACTCCCATTTTTTCCCTTAGATTACAGTCTTTGTTAATATTTTCACTAAAAAATTGCTTTAAAATTTTGAAATAGAGCGTTTTGTAAACAAATAAAAACTACATCAAAATTAAGGCAGGGCAAAAAGAAATGTAATGAAAATCAAATTTCTCACCTTAAAAAATTCACGTCTGAGATACCAAAATATTATGATAGCATATCTCATTTCTAACATCGTTAATGGAAATTAAAAAGGCTAAGTTAGTAATATTCTTTTGTTTTTCAAAAATAATTGTCATTTATGAAAACGTTTTGTACATTATCGGGTACAATTTTGGAAAAAAAATATACCCTATCAGAAATGGAAAGACATTTATGGATATTTAACACAAAATACTTGATTATGAACATAAAAAAGGCTAATTTCTTACTACGTCAGAAATTAGTTGCCTGTCAAGCTCTCTATTCTCTGTGCTGACTAATGCATGGATGTGCACGAAACTTTGGAAAACACACAATCTGTAAAGTGTCATACATTCGTACTTAAGTAAAGCTTAAAAGAGGATTATTTTCCGGACGTTTTAAATCAAATTTATTTATACTCTTTAAATAAATTTTAATAAAATTAAGGATAAAAGTTGTTTATACTCTCCAATTTGCTTTCAAAACCGCCAATTATATGCCTTGTTGACTGACTGTTTACAAAATGCTTTCGAATAGTTTATAATTTATTTTTAACCTTTCTCTCTTGTGATGTGGGATATTTTGATCATGTATAATCAGCATCTCAGAGCATCGACTTCGCTGCAGGAAGGTAAAAACAATGCTGAAAAATATCTTATATTGGCAATGTTTGTATCCAACGAAAGAAAAAAAAGTGATCGAAAAGTTTGAAGAAGATTACAGTAATGGAATTTTCCAACTGTGCACACGAGTAGCACTGAGGTAATCTAATAATATAACAACTCTTTCATATGTTTCATATATTTCATTAATATCACATAAAAGCAACTGTTAAATTTCTTTATAACTTTCATATTGTTTGTGGTGATATAAGAACAAAGAATTTAAGGAGGCAGCGTTGAAAGAACCATGAAAAAATAACGGTGTAACAGCAAACTCAGGTCTGGTCCTTATTGTTGCGAATATTATAAATTAATGTATGTCTTTAGATTAAATTTCCGTTAAAATTGTTATTCTGCTTGTAAAATAAAGCATTATTATCGTTTGTTCCCTATAAATAGTCGTATTAGCTAAATTTCTACAGTACCATGCATTTAACATAAGGTTTCTATGGTATCTTGCCAAATTGGCTTGTTGACGACATTTTTGGCAACTAATTTTTTTTGGTGCCAAATTTAGAGAGATATCACTAGTTTTGGTGACTTTTCCAAGCCTGGTACTTTCTGGAACATTGTTGAAATCCCAAGACTCTCGAGAAGCTATAAATACAGCCTCAATTTGGGGTTCAGTTCAGAGTTCAGATTTCAGTTTTGAGTTGTGCTTCGAGCTTGTCAAAAGCTCCGCTGTTAGCTGGGATATTTTATTCGGAGAATTGCTGGATTTATGCCGCGATAAGTGCGACTTCATGCCGCGTCTTTTGTGTTGAGTTTTTCCGTACCTCTGTAATCTAGAGATTGTGTTAGAAGCACTATAGTCAGTTTCTGATGATCTATAAGCTGTAGTATATTGCCTTCCTTATATAATTCTTTGCTTTTATTCTGTGTTATTCAAATTCCATTTAATTGCCGAACCCGAACTGGGAATTCGTAACATTATTTTATGTGGTATTCTTGTATACCTCAGCAGTTAGAATACATTAGGCTTTTTTATCATATTTTGGACTCTAACTACTAAGTATCTCATTGTCTCAAAATGAGGTAAACCAATGACCCTAAAAACGTAATTTAACTAAATTTGGCTTATAGCACACCAAGAATGGAATTTGAATGAATTATATTTCAAATAAGAATAACTTTTCTTTACTGTGATATCACACGACTTATCGATTGCTCATCAATAAAACTCCTGGTATGGGTTTAAAACAGAAAAACAGTGTTGTACAGTCGAATTATGATTTAAAGTAAAGTATAACTCATATTCAAATGATATTATAAGTTTTGAAAAAGAAATAGCAAATTTAGTCTCTATTGCTTTATTAGAAATTAGGTTTCAAAATTTTGTAATGAATGTAATTTCTCTTTATCTATGTCCGTTCTTATTTTGTAATTATTTAAAAGTTTTCATATTGAATACTTACTCCTGCGCTTCACACCTTAAGCCTTTACCACTTTATCAATGACACTATGAAATATTTTAAAGGGAAAACTGAAAATTGCAAGAAATTTTCTTTAACAGGGTCCTAATGCGTATTTTCATTGATGATTCAATGTGACATCTGCTCAAGGTCAAGTTATATCACAGAACTGAGAATTTTGTATCATATATTCATGGGTCAACTTTCATTACCATAGAACCGTTGTTCCACCCACACCCCTCTGTGCTTCCAGCAGGAGGCGCTCACTGACTCTTATCTCCAGCTCCGGTCATTGAACTTGAGCCCCTTCCGTTAGAACACTTCACTAGCAGACCCCTTTGTCTCTAGACGCAACTTCGCAGTGCTCCATACGGAACGTCTTACTTTGTCACCGCAACCGTTTACTATGTTAACGCAAACTCAATACTTAAATTGTAAATATTTTTTGTAAAAATAACTTTTCATAATTTATCTCAGTTTTCTTTTTAACGCTAAGCACCGCACCTATAACCAATCCGCAACAACCGTCTTACCAAATAATGTTATTAGCAGTGTAGATAATACATCCGGAAGTGAGAGTAATCTAGTGATGTTGTTCTTATTTCCTTCTTTGAGAACTGTGCAATCAAGAAGGTGTTTGTTGACTTTGAAAATATTTCCCTCTTTGTATATTGTGAGGTGTTCTTGTAAGGAATTTCTTCTTTTGGAAAGCGTACCTATCTGTAGAATACTATTCATGTTTCTCCAGGATGTGAGTCATATTTAGATAACGTGCTAGATAAAAAAATGACAAAGATTACGGAAAATCTCGTGAAAAATCTAAATTTTAGACATTTAAGAAATGTATTAATTTCCTTACTCCCCTTTTCCCAAACGAGTCAAAAATTCTTATAATTTAAATGTATTCAAATTGTTACTGAAATATTGCATACATGATAACTCAGTCTGTGTCACACACTACCCATGGATTCATTATTTGATGCAGTTGAATACCTTTACTAATTTTCTTTTGTAAAAATGGTGTTAACTTTTCCAGATGTTCATCAAGTATTAAAATTTGAATGCAAAAAACATTAACCTTTGCTAACGTGATCTGAACATCGAGATGTAGTCTTAATGTGAACCATTGCTGAGAGTCTAGGAATAATGCTCTGCATCATTTCTGCTTGGCAAAGCCTTGTGTTCATTTATTGCTCGTTTAAGAAATGCCCGCTTAAAACTCTTGTTGAATACCACTTCTGCTCGTCTGAGCTTAGGCATAGCGTTCTGAATCTTTATACCTGATAAAAATTGATAAGGCTTTATATTTCTTCATAGAATGCCGAGTCGACCTTTTCGACTTAAAGGAATCGACATACCCATTTTCGAAATATAATAAACGTCGGCTGCGTGGTAATAAATCATATCATTTATCAATTCTAAATAATTTGGACCTGAAATTCTTTCTTTTTCGATTGGATGTGTTAACCGCAGCATTCACAAACCATAGTAGTATTACAATTTCGAATGAATCCTACACACTTCCACACCCGAAAGGGACCGGGAAACTCGGTCCTTTTGTTTAAATGACTGGTGTTTCATCTTAGGGGTCACTATGATTAGATCTCTTTCACCCACTCTCACTCATATTTTTATGTTTCACAGTAAAATAATTAGTCTAGCTAACGCTAATAAAATCTAAAAAATGGAATAATGTGCTGATCCTTAAACTATTAGGCGATGTCTTGCCCGGCCTTTGAATGAACTTTTAACTTCATAATAATGCTAAAACGATAAATACGGAATTTCCAATTACTATGTGTCTGTTATTCATATTACCTAATATCTATTGCCAACAATAGGAAAAAATTAGATAAAAAATTACTCAAGGTATCCAAATACGTTCGGAGCACATTTTTTTTCAAAAACTGTATTTGCAAAAATTTCTGTCTTATTTTTCGAAATAATATAACACTAAAATAAGGAAAAAATAGACCATAACTATGCAACTTTTTAGAAAATAAGACTTTTGGTCGAAATTTAGCAATTTTTTACATAAACGGTTCTATCTCTAACAAAAAAAATATGCATATAACATTAATTTCTTTTTATCCTGAGGCCCCCCTGAGTGTAATGACCTAAAAGTTAGTCGATATCCTGAAATCTAAAAAAAATACAGGTCATCTGCAATAACATGTAAAATTTTAGCCATTTCTCATGAGATTTTTTTAAAATACAGATGTAAATTAGCAAATAATATACCTAGAAGCAAATCTGAAATTCAATATATTCTTAGTATTATGACAAACAACCTGAAAATTTTTATACACATATTATAATGGTTAGATTTGGATTTATCACAATAGTTTTTCACATTTTTGATGAAAAATAAGTTCTTCAGAAAACACAATTAAAGTTTTCAAATTGCATTGAAATTAATAGCTGCTGCTGATTTTTATATAGCACTCATTTCAATTCTAATGATCGAACAAAAAAATAAGCTCTTCAGAAAACACAATTGAAATTTTAAAATTGTATTAAAATTAATAGCTGCTGCTGATCTTTAAATAGCTCTCATTTCATTTCTAATGTTCTAACAGAAAGAATAAAATCAGATTTAGAAACAGAAATTCAAATTCCTTAAAAAACAGCAGTTAAAAACAATTTCGGAATTTTCATCAAAATCGAAGTTCTAAATGTAGTCGGATAAACTAAAAAAAAAGCTCAATATAACTCATAAACAAAGAAGTACACTGTTCTACAAATTATTCCTGATAGTATTATTTATGCAGTTGCAAAAGGTGGTTCGACAAAATACAAAAAATTAATCGTTAGCACTGAGAGTAATATGACCATTATGTAGCTATATAACAGCAGGTAGCTCACCGTACAAAACAAATTTTTTGTTTTAGTTTTGTTACCTTGACTAAACACTTTTCAAAACAGTGTATGATATTTATTTTAAACCTCTAAATAGTTCCATTTTCTTTCAAGTTTATATGTAAATCATTAACTATTTTTTTTTGTAATATACCGTCTACATTCGTAGACGGTAAGTTGGGAAATCAGTGAAGCTCAAAAAATGTCTCAAATAAACCTAGAAATTAAGCATATAAAAGTAGGAAAAAGATTCGTTTATTTTACTCTAACACATTTAAAGAAGATTAAATCAAAATTCTAACTGATAAGTTAGTTACTTGTAGGTCAATTCGTATAGATGATTTATTTTACTTGGAACATTAAAAAAAAAATTTAGTACATACGTACACATCACTTTATATATAAAGTTAGTCAAAGAGGGTTTTAATATAAATAGGTAAATCTGTTAATGTAAGTAATATCAGCTTCATAATTCAGATGTAAACATATTCCAAGAAGTGTCCATATGCAATATTCACGAGCCAATACAATTTTTTTTCTTTCTAATATGTCAAGAATATTTATTCCCACTATTACGTGCCACAGCAAATATACGATTGGGATCAAATATTTAGCAACCGTTAGGAAGAAACATTAAGGAAAGTCTCCGATCTCTTACGATCAAACGGCTGTGGAGGTCACCTAAAAAAGGTAAAAAGAGAAATAAATGTGCCGAAGGAGCACTGATTGAAGCAAGGCGTTAAAAATCAATGTAATTTAGAGTACCAGAAAATACTGTTTAAACTTAGGGGATTTTGAAAGTATTAGGGTAGAAAACTAGAATTTTCTCTAGAGCTTTCGAAATCAAATTTTGCGTTATTCCTTCAGGACTTAAGCTGTATGTGAAAAGGTCAAGTGCAAATAAATTTTAAAAATTCAAGAAAAGTTAAATATATTTCATGATTATGAAACATCTTAGTGCTGAATTGGATTTTAGTGAATAAATCTGGATTCATTAAATTTCTCAGCTTTTCATAGGATTTACTTGCCTCGGAAAATCCATTTCGAAAATTCTCAAGAGCATTCCCAAATTCCTTCTCCCTGTCAAACACAAAATTATATAAGAATATATTCAGACCCTGAAATTAAAGTGCCTGACTTTAGCACAGACGACAATATCTGAGAACATTCCACACCTGACCTTTTATTTCTAATGAATAATAATAGTGTGTACATAAACACTCCCAAATATAGATAAACAATATTTATTCACGCATTATATGCATATTTTCGATCATAGCCTGTATAGTTTCATCAGAATAGGACATTGTCATCATTATAAAATGATGCTTTTTTATTGATTTTTTTATCATACCAATAGCACAGAAAAGTAACATTCTTTTAACAAAACATTCTGATATCTAAGAAACAAACATTTTAATACAGGAAACACATAGTATATGTATGACTAGATTGCATGTTTGCCTAAATGATTTTTCATGGACCATGTGAAAAACGCTGATAAAAGATCATTAACAGTATCCAGGTGGCTTCTAAGATCTCGAAAATTAGATTGTTATCAGAAATATTTATAACTCACAGACGACTAAAATAATTTCTTTGACGAAATAAGTTTTGGAGATTTAATGTTTAATTGAGAATGTGGGTTGAATTTTTCATTTAATTTTTAAATATATATTTATAAAACAGTTCGTTTAAACGTAGTTAAAGGGCCTTTGTTAGGTTTATTTATAGTTACTTTTACATTTATATTCTTGTGAAACTATCTGAATATCACTTTTCCCAATTAAGAGAATGAAATACCTGAAATAAACTTGTACCCACAATTTTTTGAATTTTTTTTAGGTAAAACTTGTTTGCGTATACCATTCTATTTGCCTTTTTACATTTTTAATTCTATTTGCATTGTACTATTTTATATTCTTTTGTTGGGTTAAATGTTTTTATAAATGATACAACTATATACTTCTCCTATAGCTTTAGCGAAATCTTTGCTTCAGTGTGCTCTAAATTTGAAAACAAAACTATCAAAATTTAATGGTAATTTTCATAAAGATCTTTGTAAATGTTCATTGCAATAAAAAGTCCATTAAAACTCAAAATTCTAATTGAACCTGGAGTTTGAAGAAGGGAACAAGAGCCAAAAATTAGAAATTCGTTTTTCTTCTTTTGGCCATACTGTTATTTACATATAAACGCTCCTTGTAAACTGTAAAAGGCACTGGAATAGTGAGTGAATATAAAGAATCTTATATAAAATTTTAGTGACGAAAAAATAATAAATAAGACAGTTTTTTTAAAGTTTCTCACAAAAACAGTTTTTGGATTCGTTCCCTTCTTCAAACTGTCGATTCAATTTAAGTCACAAGGACGATCTCTTCCACATTGTGATAAGCTGGCATTGTACGAATTCTCGTTGTTTGTTGTCGTTTTCATTCGGCTGCAATATCTTAATCTATTTCTTAATATTGTTCAACTTTTAATAAGTTTCAAATTCTTGTACTACCACTCTTTTAAGGCTATTGTGGACTAACACTATTGGATTCGCTCACCTCAATGTTAACCTATGAAGAAAACGTATCCATGGATTGCCAAGTTGGATTGAAAGATTTTTAAAAAAAATAATTGTACTCCGTAATAAAGAAAGAAATTTTTTACCTTAGGGCAATTTTCGTTTTTTTTTAAAATGCAAATCATTTTTAAATTTAAATTATTCGGGGGAAAAATCTAGTGTAGTCTGTTTTAAACGCTCCTAAATTCCTTGGTGGACGAAATTCATAGACTGAATCCTGTTGCAAGGTGCAGAAAATTTCGGGCTATCTGACAATACCATTTTTATCGGATTATCAGCATTACCGTGGCTGTAAATAGTAGACACGTTTTCTCTATAGGTTAACATTGATGTGAGCGAATCCAATAGGTTTAGTACACTGCAGCCTAAAATTTGCAGGTGTTCTTCTTGCTCTTTACATGAGTGAGATAGAGTTTTGCAAGGCGTAGTAAAGAGAGGCAAGAGTTGCGACAGGATAGAGGGAACTTACATAAAAGCTATTTTGTATCTAAAAAGTATACTGGGACGCTAGAGATATGATGAACTTTCTATGAACTTTTAACACCTTTTATCTGACTTTGTTTACTGTTGTGCTTTATGCCTCTGTTCAATGCTTAGTTCTTTGCTGTTTGTGTTGCCTGTAAATATGGATTAATTTTCAAAATAAAGCCATAGGTTAAAAAAAATAAATAAAAATAAAATAAAATACCACCTGTAAATTAACACCTCGTAGACATTTTTGGAAGAATAAACTGCACTATTTGTCAATCTTTTGCAAGTTTATGTTTAATGCTCTTTCGAGATAAAACAAAGAAAAAGCTTTTCATGGATGTCGTAATGTACCAAAATAACGACTGCGCATATGCCTCTTGAAATGAGACTGTGTCATTGAGGAGCTTGAAACTAAAACAAGATGCACATGTGCGTTCGCCATGACAGAAAAAAATAATACTCAAATAAAACGTGTTCTCACACCATAGAATAGACTGGACTAGATATTAGAATATCATTATTAACACCATGCACAATGGAGGCGTAGCTAAGGACGAAAAAATATGTAAAACTAATTATTTATATATATATATATATATATATATATATATATAAAGAGGGGGAGGGAGGGAGGTTAAGAGGAAATGAAACAAAAAAATAAGAAAACTTTAAAATAATCAATACAACAGCAATTACTTAAATGAAAAGTTACTTAAAGAGGCAGAGATTAAATATTGCCCTAAACAATATTTATAAAAGAAACTAAGACTGGAGGCTAGAATTAGAATATCTTACATGTTATCATTTACAAAAAGCTTAGTTCGTATGGTTTTGTTGATTTTGCTATGTTTTATTCAAGCATTAAATGCAACTTAATCAGGTATCATAAAATTCTGGCAATTAGGAAAATTAATCATTAATGAGAAAATCACTTAATTATAGACTCTTTATTAAGAATATTTGGATTACTGAAAAATAAGCATTTCCAATAAATATTTTCAATTCTTGCATTCATATAAATTTCTTTGACGAGTATTATGCCTATTTCATAAAATTGTGTATTTTATTTATTTATTTATGATGTGACATAAGTAGATTCATACACTTTCGACCTAAATACAACATAGTTATTTTAGCTTTTTATTAATTAAATTAAACCTAATTTAGCTTCATTAATTGTTAATTAACTTTTTTTCATTATTTTCAAATATTTCCACTTATATTCCTTAAAAATGTACATTTGTAATTAAACTGCACTCAGGAATATTTATCCTATTTATTACTCTTTTCATAAATGATTATAATTTATTTTTATCTATTAAACTCTATTGTAAAACAAATGTATTTTTATACTCTCGCCTTGGTAAAATGATAAAAAGTACTTCAGAAAACAAGTTTTCTCGTATTTTATGTTTTTGTGTTTGAAATTTAGAATTTTACCGCCTGAAATGCTTTTTTTGAAAAACTTTTGACGCCATAAAAATAATTATGATTTCTTTTAATTTAAAACTTACATTTTAATTATATAAATAGTACTCCAAATGCCACATGCAATCATGAATTGCATAAATATTTATTTGTGCTCGAAAAATAATCACTTGATTAACGAGGAAGTAAAACTATTTAAAGAAGTTGACAGAAAATATGAAAATAATAAATGCAAAATTTATATCTATTTTTTTGAATTTCCACTATGATAAAGCGGGTAATGGGGTAGAATACATTAATATGAGTTTGTCTGGCACGAGTCTAGAATTAATACGAATTGCGGGCGAAGAGCGATTCCACTTTTCAGTGCTTTATTGCCAGTTAAACTTCCTTTCATTCATAAATAATTTCACAGTAATAGATTGGTGATGGGTATGAATAAATTACGCATCCTGTGGAAAATTTCTGTCTCTCACATACACGCAATCTAGTAAAGTGTAAATGTTTCATCAGATCTCAAAAAGAAAAAAAAAAAAACATTGATTTTGCGAAATGAATTCAGAGTATTTTTGCAGTCTGTGCTTACATTTTCAATAACGGAAATGTAATTTTTATCTCATTTGCTGTGTTTTAATGTTGCAATTATTTTCACTTTTTGAAAGTGTTGAATGTATTTTAGTTCATAAAAAATAAACTTTCTACAGACAAGTTCTAACCCGGCCTTAAATGTCAATTTATGCGTCATTTTATTGATATTTAGAATAAGCTTTATCACAGTTAAAGCTTATTCTAAATTTCTAACTGTGATCCCTCAGTGCTCTGTACATGTCCTTTCACAGATAAGATAAATTTATTCTCATAAATAAACTGATATAACTGATTAACCTACTACTTTTTAAATGCACTGTAAAAGTGAATGGTGTTTCAGGGTTAAAACCGCACCATTATAATTGGGATACACACTATATATATATATATATATATATATATATATATATATATATATGTGTGTGTGTGTGTGAATGAATGTGCGTGTGTGTGTCGGTAAGTGTCTGGATAATTTAGTGTCAGCTCATGCTTGCTGTTTTATGTATATTAAAAAAATGGAAGTGTAACTAAAGGGTACGAAAGCATGTTTAAGATACAAATGTGGGATACACAGAAAAGGTCAATTTGCTGCCCAGAAACATTACACCCTGAAACCGCATTTCATTTTAACAGTGTCTGAATACTCAGAGTGTTAATATAGACACTGAATTGATTTTCAAGTACGAATATTAGAAAATATCTTTAATCATTAGTAACATCAGTTAACTTTTCACGGGGTTTTAATCTGCTATTTTAAATTTTAATCTGAAGCTCTGAAGGATTAGTTAGTAATATATAATGTGTATAAAAACGAAGCTATGAAATAAGGATGTATTAAACATTTTAATTATATAATCAAACTTATAAGTTCAATTATTATGCGTTTGAAAATAATGAAACTAATTTTCAGTCATATTTGAAAAATACGTAAAATTGGAGTTCAAAATTTATAGTGAAGGGCAGTTGATGAAAAATTCAGAATATAAAATAAATCTTGAAATAATAATATTGTCTTTTTTAAAGATAAACTTTTTATATTATATAACATTATTTTTAAAAAGTTATTTAAAACAATTAGAAGTACAAGATGGGTTTTTTCCCCTTAAATATCGAATATACTGTTTGCTTAAATGATAATTAGTTTAGTAGAATTCGACAAACAATAAATTCATTAGAAGTGAAAGTTTCTCTTTTAGAACAGTGGATATGAAAAATCACTTTCATAACAATATTCTGACGTTGTTTCTTACAATTAGATATAGTAGGCTCTAAGTAAATAGGTTCATATTACGTTCATTAGTATCGTTTACAGCCTTCAAAAGCAGACTGAAAATTATGTTGACCAGTGAGAACTTCAGTCCTTTGTACCATAGAAGTGAGAGCAGTCATTGCTTAGAAAGCATTTTTTTTTTGTTTAAACAGGCTATCGGTCTCCATACTTTTACGAACGAACAGATGTGCTCAGCCCAATAGGCAGAAAATATTTCATATCAATGCAGTCACTTCATGAAAAAGAGGCCAAAGAGGCTATACAGCCATAGAGTTCCTCAGCATAGATTGTATGGACACAGAAGCATAGAAACTCCCTTAAACTTGATATCAAAGAGTAACACTTTTAATTATCCAAAGAAACGTAATAATTATCGATTTGACGAGAGTCAAAAGGGCATAAAGTCGAAAAAAATCCTATTTTTATTTCAGCTGTATAATGTTTTGTTTACTCAGTGATACTTTTTTGATGAACGTATTTATGACGTGCAAGTATATTTTATTAGATATGCACTCAGAGAATCCTTCTTTTTAGGCGTGTTATTAATTTTAGATATCAACAATAATCCTTCTAGCAGGCAGTGTGCCAGATTCTAGCTACCATTCACTGTTGGAATAAGTGATTGGTTGAAAATTCCTCTAAGATTTTAAGGTAAAACGTAGCTTTCTTTACAAAATTTTCTGAGGTTTTAAAGAAATTTAAATCAATTACGCTAAATACTCAGCCTGTTAGGACAGATCGCTTTTTATTGCCGAAACTGGGGGCTTAATTGCATTTTTATTATCTTCGTTCTGTTACACGGCCTACTGTGTCACAGAAGCGTCAGTTGCTCTTTTATAGTAGCCTGCAAAATGTAGAATAAAATTCGTCCCTAGTGAAAATCTAAAGTATCACTTATGAAATTTATACATTTCTTGCATAAAGCTTACTTAATCTTTAATAAATAAGTGAAAGTTGTGAGAGTTTTGTATCCCTCATTGTCTAAAAAATATTTGATTTTGAAATTAGATTTACGTGGATACATGTGACACTCATATGAACTGAATGAAAATGATTGTTTGCTTTGTATACAGAAATGAATTCAAAGGAGGTAATTACAAAATCATTTATAAATAGTGCTTAGCTTTCGAAGTTATTGCAATTTCTGGACTCGGTTGTTTTCTTTATCGGTTCACTGTATCAATATTTTAAACACAATGCTTTATATTTAAGAATTAGAGAAATTTAATACAGAATAATTTTGTGTTAATGTGTTTTATAGTTTGAAATAAACTGTAAGCTTCTATACCATTATATATGCGTTTACCATTAAATTACCATCAACGTTAAATTCAAAAACTATATTTTTGGAACTATATCCTTAGAAATTCATAGTAATTTAAAACAAAAATATTCATATTCCATTATAGTAATTTCACGAAAATAATTTCACGAGGCTTCATGATAGATAAAGGGGAATCATAATTTTTTGATGACTATGACGGAATGAAATTTGAAAAAACACGGACTTTAATGGAAAATTTGCATTTTAAACTGATTTACAAAAAAATTATATTTAAAGTCAAAAACGTCAAATATAATCTCTAACAAAACAAAAATTTTGAATATAATGTTATGATGATTTTATTCAGCTAACTTGTATTTAAGACAAATTTAGTGAACCCAATCTTGAAAACATTTGTAGAAAAGGTATCCTACTAATATCATAATGATATTATTTTCACTCAAACAATCCTCTTGACTGATGCTATAGTGGATGCATTATTTACTTCATGTTTTTTCCGATTTTACAAAAGTTAAATGTACAAATTTTTCTGTCTATAGTTTATATTTTTATTTTACATTTCTCACTTATTGATTTTATATAAATGTTACTCATTTAAATTTCATTTCCATTAAAATTATTTTTTAATCAAACAGAACACAAAATGTTTTTTTAAATTCAACAGTTCTATTATAAAAGACAGCAATTCGGTACAGAAGCAATTTATTTCTAATTTTTCAAGATTTTCACGAACAGCTGTTGCTTTTTTCATGTAAATACAGCAGAAAAAGTTGAACTGTTGTTAAAAATTGTAATTTTAGTACAAAACAAAAAATCCAATTAATCTAATTATTTTCAAAGAGTATTGTTTTAGAAAGAGTACAGTATTAATATTTTACAGTTTCAAAGGGATTGTTTGTATACTTTTCTCATTTATATTCCCGAATTTAATTTGTAGTCTTGTTTTTAATGATTAATCTTCTTATTTTTATGCCAATATATATTTTATTCTATTACTAAAATTTGATAGAATTTCTAAATCTTAATATACTGTCCCGCTACGATAAAACCAAAATAAGCTAGAAAATAATTATTACATAACACTTAATAAAAAATTATTTCTTATTGCTTTGATAGAAAATTTCGTGTATTATACATTAAACCCCATGTTCATCATTTAATTAGTTTAAATATTTTATTCATTTAATGTCATATCTTTATTACAAGCTTCTTAAAATTGCTAAACGCATTAATTAATAAGCTTTAAAATCTTTCATCTTAACAATATAAAGTCTTCAAGACTATCATTTCCAGAGTCGCGCATTTTCATTCTTATACGTCTTTATAAATACACTTGTTATAACCAGTATTTACTTAAGGGGACAGTGGACCTTCAAACCTAACGTTTTTTGTTTTGAATGGATTTACTTGAAATTTGAGTATGTGATTAGTACCATAGATATGTAAAAGTGGTTAAAATTTAATGATGAAATATTAATAATTTACGAATTATGAATTATTAATTATATCAAAAATTGGCCTCATTAAAAATGTCCCATGCGCATTTCTTTTGCATATAATACGGTAATTTTTATTTACAGGATACCTTATAGAACTAACAATGAAACTTATTGCTTATTTTAAGCATTCATTAAAAATATAAAGAGAAAAAATAATATTAGTGAAAACACCCTTTTTATTACGCAAAATACCTATAAATCACCTTTTCAAGTACAAAATTTAGAAATTCTGAGGTACGAAGCATAATTATTTCCAGTAAGATTTATTTCATATATAGTTAAGAATGTAAAATTTTAATTTCAAAGCAATACGATCATTAGAAATGTGCCCGGAGCAGTTTGAATATTCGTATGACGTGAAAATTTTTATTTTGAGAAAAACACATTTAAAGTTATTGCTATTAGTAACCACATAATATCTAAATTAAATACAAATGCCTATAACTAGGAAAGTAATCACAGAAATTATAAATTCTTTTGCAACACATTCCTACTCGTCCGTAGTTTCACAATTCAATAAAATAAAAAAATCGAATTTTTGGACAAATTTCACAATTTTGAAAGTCAACTGTCCCCTTAAGCAAAGCTGATATGAGTTAACATAAACAAGGGGTAATGGACAAGCACAATTTTGTTTTGTTTTTTCGAATGCGACAGGCATTTGTCTCTGACGGTAGGTACTTCTTTCTTGACATTAGCCCATGAAGATCGGCCAAATTTTGTTATCTACTTTATTACGGGAGCACCCACCATATAGGTGAGCCAGCATTGCTCTCTATGAGGGGGACCGCACGGAAACGACCAAGCCTTATTCAGGATTTGAACACAAGACCACTACGTAGCAACTCCGAACGCTAACAACTATACTATGTGGGCAGATAGACAAGCAAAATTACTTTTAGTTATATTTACAATGTCGCCATGTTTCGTCTGATATCTGGCCACGACTGCCTGCGTAAACATCTATGTCGCATCAACGTCGTTCCTGACCCTCTTTGTACCTTGTGTGATCTTCACGAGGAAATGGACTTGCCTCACCTGTCAAGATGTCCTGCTCTCCCTCGGACATCAATCTGGGAACGCTACTGGATTTCTCGCTTTCATTTATAGATTTATTGTTGTCATTTTGATGTTCAATTGTCTTTTAATGTGCAATTGGAAATAAAAAAAAAATATTTACAATGTTATGCAAGATTTGTAAAACAGTGCATAACAAATATTCGACAAGCTCTGCGTAGTACATGTCTATTTTCGAAACTTCTTATTGAATTAAATAAAAATAAAAAACAAGAATTTCCAAGACTACTGCTACAGGCCGTCCAATTTTCAACAAGTTCACAGCAAGTATCATTATATGCTATGATCCGCAAAAGCGTCATTCAATTTTCTCTCTAAAGCCAAAAATCCCCCGAAGCCCATTAAGACATGGGAGTAAGAAGATAATTTATTCCAGGTCCATAACTTTTAGGGGGCTGGAGATACTTTTTTTTGGAGAGCCGGCTTCAAATTTCAACATCTTTGTCTTCAGTAATTTGCAGATTGTTTATGATTTGAGCTAATATCCATTCTTTTGTGACAAAAGACGTTGAAAAGGAGATAACCACACATCATAAGGTAGCTGAACTGGAAAATGCACCATTGGAAAATAAAAACAATCCTTTTCAGGACTATGGCTACAGACCCTCTGATTTTCCACGAATTCTCCGCATGTATGATCCTACATGCTATGATCCGAAAAAGTCTCATACAACTTTCTCTTTAGATGCAAAAATTTACTGAGACCCATTAAGTCATGGGAATAAGAGGATAAGATTTTTCAGATTAGTGACTATCAGGGGGTAGTAATATTTTTTTAAGTACCCGGCATCGAATTTCAAAACCCTGGCTTCAGTAATTTAGGAATTGTTGATGATTTGAGCTACTATCCATTATTTTGTTGTAAAAAAAATTGAAAATGAGATTTCCTCACATCATGAGAGTAGCTAAACTGGAAAAAGTACCAACCTTCTAATATAAAAATTCATAGCTCAAGGCTTTGTCTTTGCAGAAATACAAGGCTGATCATTGGAAAGAATGATAAGAAATCGTTTGGCAGGCAACAAAATTCTGAAGTTGTACAAAAATTCTGGGCATGAGAAAAAAATGTAATAAATTTAATAAATATATGTCGAGATAAATGCATGGTATATTTGTCCTGAAAAAAGAAAAATCGAGTAAGAGAGAAATGGAATTTAAAACCTTGGAAAAAATTTATTGCCGTCGGAGTAATGCCAAATAGTGCTTACTTGTATTATTAGATAATTATTATGCGTGCTTGATTGGAATTTGCTTAGATCTCAACGAAATGTATTTGAATAAATACGGAAAATAATAAAATACTCCACACATGTAAACACTGACGTAAGATGTGGAACATGAACGCTTTCATATATATAATTTTTAAAGTGAGGAACATATGCACACATTAACGTCCTATTTAGAGGGGTACGTGGGATAAACTGGATATCAAAATTTAAGAATTTAGTTTAAGTATTTTGCCAGATTTCTATTTAATTAGAAAAAATAGTTCTACTAGCATGTGAAAAGTTAATATCTTTGAAAGATAAACTACACTGCTGGCCACTGTAAATGCAACACCCTGAAGGAAACATGCAAATAACATGACATTTACAACATGCATTAGCGGAGGTCAGATATGCAAATGATTAGAATTTCAGCACAGACGCACATCACGCGCGCCTGTGGCGCCACTTCAAAGCGCAATTTAAGGCTTGGAGATTTCGACGATTTCAAGTTCGGCAATTGTGTTTTTCTTGTGGTTTTTTCAAAAAACGATCAATTATGCCTCGTCGAAAACAGCGATCATCTTTTGATCAAGTATCCGAGTTCGACAGAGGAAGGATTGTGGCCTACCGAGATTGTGGATTATCTTTCAGGGAAATCGGTAGTCGTGTTGGACGAACCAAACAACTGTAATGCGGATATGTGATCGTTGGATGCAGGAGGGTACGACGGACCGGCGTGTTCGATCGCATCCACCTCAGCGCACCACTTCACGTGATGACAGGCAAATTGTGCGCATGGCAGTGACGGATCGCTCAGTCACATCACGAACCATAGCACAGCACATGCAGTCTGTAACGCATCATCCAGTGTCTGCGCGTACCATTCGACGCCGTTTACAGCAGAGTGGTCTGTCCGCAAGACGTCCATTGCTTTGTCTACCCTTGACGCAGAACCACAGACGTCTCCGCCGCCAATAGTGCGATGACAGAAGGATGTGGACGGCAGAATGGAATGAAATTGTCTTTACTGACGAGTCACGCTTCTGTCTGCAACACCACGATGGTCGCATTCGAGTCTGGAGACACCATGAAGAGAGGATGCTGAACAGCTGCGTTATGCACCGCCACACTGGTCCTGCACGGGGTATTATGGAATGGGGCGGTATTAGATATCACTCTCGCACACCTCTAGTACGCATTGCCGGTACTTTAAACAGCCAGCGCTACATCTCCGAGGTGTTGGAGCCAGTTGTCCTTCCTTACCTTCAGGACTTACTCACAGCCATATTTCAACAGAAGAATGCGCGACCACACGTGGCACGCATTGTCCAACGGTTCTTCGTCAATTGCCAGATTGAATTGCTTCCCTGGCCGCCTCGCTCTCCGGATCTTTCACCGATAGAAAACATGTGGTCCATGGTTGCTCTACGATTGACCCAGATTCCATCCCCAGCTGCCACAGCAGATCAACTTTGGCAACGTGTGGAAGTTGCTTGGTCTGCTGTACCCCAAGAACTCACTCATCCAAAGTCTCTTTGAATCAATCCCAAGGCGTGTGGCAGCGGTGATCTCCAACAATGGCGGCTACTCTGGCTACTGATTTTGGCAGGAACCACACTTCACAGAAGTCTATAAATTTAATCATTTGATACTTGGTCAACATGTTATCTACAAAATAAATTTTGTTGTGATATCTCTTGTCTTTCTTGGTGTTGCAATTTGGGTGGCCAGCAGTGTATTAGTAACTGAAGGACGACCTAAATTTCAGAGTTTGGGGAAATAAATGTATGTCCCAATTCAATGTTCAAAGTTTCTCCCATCATGTTTTAAAACTAATTTTTTTTTCTAAACTATTCGTTTTTAAAAAATAATATTAATTTAATATAAAGAAATAAAATTCGCATTGTTACATTCTCAAACTTATCAAAAAAATCAATAAACGTTTTGATATTTAAAAAAAAAGAGCAGATGGCTCTGTTATGACATGAAATGGAAACGTTTCTTAATTTTATTTCCAATTCTAATTTAGAAAACAGTTGAATCTTATCTTTATTTTTAAAATATAAATATTCTAATGTTATTTCTCGAATTTAGGCAACACACAGTTCTTTGAAATGTATACATGCTGTCAATTATAGAAAAAAATCACACATTTTGAAAAAAAAAATTTTTTTTTATATTTTTATGAAATATTGTTTAAATCGAATAAAAAAATGCTCAAAACCACAATGGAGCATATGAAAAGACTGAAATACGCTTAGAAAAATTAAAGGAAACCAAAAATATATTTACATCGCGCTATCATATCAAATAGTATCCTCCCCCCAGCAATTTATCTTCTCTTTCTAAACATTCATCCTCAGCATAGATAATATATGGCTTCCAAAATCTATCTACAATCAGCAAATCTAACAAAAAAAAAACTAGTCAGACCATTTTCAGTGGAAATTGATTGGAAGGCGTACAACACATTGTTGAATGTATCATATCGTCACAATCTCTTTGTTCTTCGTATCGCAGGTATTTTCTTAGATCTATCAAACTTTTTTGAATAAGTAAGAAAATCTATTTTTTCCTGTCTTTTAAAAGATCTCGAATCTTTGTATGTCTCTGTATGCCGCCAGCTATTCGTAAGGGGATGGGTGATGTGTTTCCGCGCTTTCATACGCCAACAATCTCATCGGATGCGCATAGAATGCCATTGTAGAAGTTTACGTCTGTTGAGGGCTCGGTTTCTTTTGTGTGTTCTTCGCATAAATCGCAGAACTGAGGTGGGGTTGTTCTATAATTGCATCCCCGGGACAATGAGTTTATTTTTAGGTCCATTATTTTTTGCAGTTATAAAAAGGAAAAGGGATGAAAAACGCATCTAAATGTCGTTTTAAAGAATTTTAACCCAGTATACATTATGTTTCATATTGATATCATCACAAAATATTCAGAAAACATGTGAAATTTGTGTGCATACATGCATTACACTTTACTTTAAAAGTGAGAATGCTTAGAAAAAGTTTTATTTCACTGAACGTTTTACGAAGGAGATCCTGACAACAAAGTTTAATAACAATTTCAAGTAGAGAGAAAATGTAAACATAAACATTTATACATAATAGTAATTTGTATTTCAAATATCGTATTTTTCTCTAAAACTAATAAGGTACAATATTAATGGGACAATAGGTGGAAATTACACAATTAAGTTAAGTTAAATATAAAAAAGTATTATAAATGGATAAATTTAAAAGAATTTTAATAACATATTTTCTTTTATAATACTAGGGAATGAAGATAACTTTTTTTTAATCTCTGATATATTTCAGTCATAGAATAACAATTAAGACCTGGGTTTGGATTCTGATTCAGAAAGGTGTGTGTTTTCTGCGCGCCTGGCTATCTGAAAAGAAATAATGGACCATTCAACACCAAAAGAAAAATATTCATCTCGAAAAAGTTCAGTATATTTAAAAAAATCAGAAGAAAAAAATATTAAATACATGTGTGAAGGGCAACGAGCAGTGTCAATAGTCTTTTAAATCAAGGAGAACTATTCGAATAAATCATTGAAAACAGCACTTAATCACCTCTTCAGGATTGTTGAGTTGGTAAAATACTCGGAGACAAAAGTTCGACTCTCAGTATTCAAGAGCGGTCGTTGCAAACATTCATAAAAACTCAAGCAGCAAATTGTAACCATTAATAAATAACTTATAACTTAGTTTTACATTCTGTTTTGAAATAAAATGGGCATTACGAAGCAAGTGATTTTAGTTATGAATTTTTTCTTGAATAACAAATAACTAAAACCTTAAATAAAGTTGACAGCAGTTACATATATTGTACAAATTGATGAAATAAGAAATTATGTATCCCAAGCTTAACAATTAATGATTTTTTTTCGAGTTAAAACTTTATTCGTTTATTTTTAGTCATAATTAATTATTAATTTAAACGTTATTGTCCGTCTGATTGAAAGTATATGTAACCGACATCGTCACACATTTTAAAATTTAGCCTAGACAGTTGTCAGGAAGTCTGTTTGCCACTGTATGTGAAAATATGTCCATACACAAGAGAGAAAATGCATTAATTTGTTTGAACCCCGGTATAAATATATATTTTCACTTAAAGTCTGTATGTACTGAGAAATATAAAACCTTTTTCTTTAAAGAAAATATCATATAAAACTAATTGCATTTTTTTTCAGTTATACTCATGTTATTCAATGGCTGATTTTGTAGGCACCCTTTCATTTTGTAATTAAAAATTCAAACTACTTAGGATATCAATTTATCAATTTTAGTTGAAATGGTGAATTTATTGTTTCGTAAATTTTGTTCGAAAAATGTCGCAAATCAGAAAACACAGGATGAAATTAAAACTTCTTAAATATATTAAGTTAAAATTATCCAATTTTAATTTGAAAAATTACAAATTTTATTGGAAAATAAATTTAAAAAACATAATATTGAATATTTGATTTTAAGATATATTTTCAAAAGATCACTTTATGTATTTACACTGATATAAACTTCTTTGAAGTTTTAAGATTCACTTCTCTTTTAGATACATCTATCTATAAGCTAACTAAAGGATAGATTTTCAAATTTTTCTTTCCTTTTTAAATGGTACAAAGATAAGACTTTATGCGGCTATTTGATTTGTTCATTATGGGACCCAGAACCTACAACAAATTCGTGTCTGCTCAGACTGAACTATTCCATATTCTGAGAAACAAATTTTTTGACGTAGCAATTTTTTCTTGAGTAGATTCATGCATATCCACTGACCCCTAGGGAATAAATTTGGTTATCAAATGCAAAGTATTTACCTTAACTCTCTGAGTGAGATGGAAGCGAAAATGGAAAAGTTCCGAAAAAAGTAAATAATCTTCCGTCCTTTTTTTCTAGGCTTCGAAGTGTAAAGTTTTTCTATGTATTATAAATTTCAGGGAACACAGAAAAGTGACTGCTTCAAACTTACTATAGGAGTGTGATGCAGAGAAATGGGTTAAAATAACTGGCATATATCTTTCAAAATAAAAGGTTTTCGCATTTTCTGATACCTTCTTACTTTAGCATTGTTGTACATAGAAAAATAAAGAACTATTATTTAATATTTTATGCTCTATTCTCAAGTTATTCACTCTTGTATTACATATAACAATTATGGTAGGACTGCAAATTATGGAACTTTACAAGGTTATAATGAATGAGTCTTGGGCTATAAGATGGCCTAAATACTAGGCTGATAATCACATGAGTCTCTGGCCTTGTCGTGTAGAGAAGCTAAATGTGTACACCATGATAGAAAATTAGGCCATATTTCTCATGATCTTATAGCAAACAAATACAGCTAGAAACACTCTATGTGTCCCCATTTCCAAATCTTTTCTAAGTCCAATATTTACGTAAATCCAATACTGAAAACTGTAAATTTTTTCTCATCTTCTAATACGAGCTCAAACATTACAGTATATTCTCACTGATAGTCAGTTACTGAACAAGGGAACTAAAATCGCAGCATTGCTACCAGAGACCATTTTCTCTTTCAGCGAGATAAAAAAACCTAACTACTCAAATATTATCGAATTTCAGCCAAAGAGGTCGCTTACTTCTTCCATGAACACCGACAAGCAAACCTGGAATAGTACAGGTACGTAATTCCTCTCAATCATTCAAGATGTGTTCCTACAAACAGATGATTAAGTTATTTTGAATAGGAGGTTATTAAAAAAATAAATATTTTCCCAAGAATAAATTGTATAAGATATAACAATGGGTTGGGAGTAAAAGAGTTGGTGCTTCTGTCACTGTGCTTTTAAACGATAGGGTAAAGTATATATATATATATATATATATATATATATATATATATATATATATACTATCCTTCAGATACATACTTTATCTAAAATTACTTGGTTATCGTAAAAATTTCCCTCAAATGTTGTGTACATTTCTACAATTTCATTCCATATTATTTGTTTCAATGTTCCGTCATTCCTAAGTACATAACAGTTTTTTAGTGAATCACATTAAAATCAGATTAAAATTGCTATTGGATCTTGATTGTATTTCAGCATTAATTTTTTTATGCATTTATGTAATCCATTAGTAGCAAGTATTTATGTTTTATATTATAAATTAAACTATACATTAAGTTAAAAAATTTTAAATTTAACATTAATTTCGAAAAACGTTTAAAGATAGTATGACTATCTTCACAATGCATGCAAAATATTTTCATGCTCCACCGTCTTAATAATTACATAATGATTCTAGGAATATAAATGGAAGATTAGAGCAAAAACAACAAATACAAGTCTAGCTCATACAATAAAGTAAAATAATTTCTTTTTGAAATAGATTGAAAGTTACAATGGAATTTTAAGAAAAAGATACAATAAACAAATTAAAGGTTTCAGTTAATGTATTTAAATTAGGTTTAAATATGTTACTGAAGTTAGCCTTAATCTCAATGCAATAATAATATATTACTTTGATAATGTTGTTAGTTAGAGTTTTAAATTTAGGAATTCATATTTCATCCCTACAACCAAGGGTAATTTGACGTATATATATATATATATATATATATATATATATATATATATATATATATATATATATATATATATATATATTTATTTATTTATTTATTTATTTATTTATATATACAACTATCATTTAATTTTAGATACCTAAATTTGGTTTTTGGCTATTCCAGAATTATTGTCATGGAATATTACTTACTAAAACATAGTAATTTTTTTTTCATTTCATTTGTTCGAACGATAAGGACTAAAGCTGTCACAACCACGAATATAGCGTCGTTAAAAATGCTATAATTTTATTAATTTTATTTTTATGTTTTTCCGGCTTTCTTCTTTTGCTATTCTATACCTTTCAATGTACCTTATTTTTAAAAAGCTGAAAACCACTTAACACATTTCAGGCTTTTTAATCCAATAAGATTCATGAGAGATTGGAAGAAAGAAAAAAGCCCAATAAAAGGCATTTTAGTGATCTTTGTATTGATTTTTATTTTGTACACGAGCCCCTGAAACACGCAAAGAAAAATTGTCAAAGACTTTTTTTTCTCTCCGATATCTGTTCTGACAAATATAACGTCATCTTTCCATTTATTTCTCATTTTCCATGATTAATCTACGCAGTTAATGCTATTTCTTGAGCAACATTTCCTTTATGAAATGCTTCAATTATGCATGAGAGTAATCTCACTAAACATGAATAAGTAAGACAAAGGAGGCAGTTTCAATACAAATTACTTTCAACAGAAATTATATCATTATGCCATTAGAATGAAAAAAATAGTGTTACTTGAAATAATTGGAGATGGTTTCAATCCGTATCAACATGATAACATATGATATGTATTGTTTTGTCTTAAAAAAATTAAAAACATCAAAATATAGAAGTCTCTAATTCTTTTATAATATATGATTTCATAGTTTAAAATCTCTATCTAGTCTGTATATTAGTTTAAGATTTTAATATGAATTTTAATCAAATTTATTTACTAATTCATTCCCAAAGAAATAATAGTATAATATCTAATAATTAAATATCTAATAATAATTATGCTAATTTAATTTTATTCTGTTTCAGTTTAATTAATCGGAAAATAAAGTTTATATCCAGTAGTATTTATTCTGTAAATAAAGCTAAACCAAAATTCTTGAAATGTACATATTAATTTCATTATTTTCTTCAAATATTATAACGCAATATATACGGGATTTATGCATTTTTAAATGATGTCAGTAAACAAAATATTGCACATGGTGTGCTACGAACTTTTATGAATATCTAAAATTACTGACCTTTTTTAGCAACACTATAGTTGTTGTTGTTGCTAAGCTCCCTGGACTACAAAATTCTTGACCAGGTCCATGAAGCTCTGTAGTGTGAGCAAATGGGGGGGGGGGGGCAAAAGTATCCTGATCTTCTGCAAGAATGCTTGAGAGGATACATTAACAGTCCACAATGTGGGAAGGATTCGCAGGAGCACCAGAACATGGACAAGGGCGATAGACCTTTGTAGAGTTCTCGAAACGCATACTTTTTGTATGACCATACCGAAGATAATCCAGGGCAGACTGTATTGGGCTCGGACCTCTAGACCAAGGCGCTTGGACGGATACTAGTGATGAGCAGGAGGCTATCGCTAAGCAGTGAATAGCCTGATCTGAAAACTGGACTGAGACTCCGATGCAGTTAGGACTTCCAACAGGGGTGAATCCTCTAAACAGTCCTCATTTTCTAGCAGGACGGCCTGATGGTTGCCGATTAAACCCACATGTCACAGGATCCACTTAAAAAATCTTGATTTAGAGTTTGCCATGAGAGAAAGGAGAAAGAAAATTTCAGTACTTGCTTTATCGCTGATAAGCAGCTAGTTTATTATATGCTGAATGACACTCTTGCTGTCGGTCAAGATCCAGATATTGTAAAATAGAGATGTTGTTGTTCCTAATGCACCCAGGCCAGATGTTCCAGACCAGGTCCATACAGGCTTCGGGCTGAGTTGTGCGGCCCTGGTTTATAATAGCACCGCAAGGGTCAGAGTCCAACTTGGCTAGACGCCACCACAATTTTAACCGAGCATCCCCAGGGGTGACATCTAGGGGATCATTCCTTCCCCAACCACTGACCTCAAAGAAGGACATTCCGATCTACGGATTTAATGTGGCCATATCAAGCCTAGGTACGATTTAAATGGATAAGGTTCGTCATATCTTAGGACACCTTTAATGGCCCTCACCTCTGATCTAAAAACCGAACTATTATCAGGATTTCTAAACTTGAATCTGACACCTGAGTCCTTGTTGAACACCCCGCTGCCTGAACAGTTCGACTCCTGTTTACTCCCATTCGTATATATCTGGCTTGCAGAAGCCCGAATACACTAATACCAGGGGAAACCAAGTGCGCCATCCCTGTCATATACGTAGAAAACAGAGTAGGACTACTTACCTCCCCATGTGGGATACCTTGACTAGTTCTATGACATTTTGAAATCACGGAATCGTATTTAACTTTAAACATCCTGTGACGCAGAAAATAGGAAATCCGAAGGAGAGATATACATAATTTTATACAGCCGTAATGCTCCCGAATTGGTTATAATGTGTCACCTTACAGATATAATGATATTTCTTCCTTAAGAATTCATGTCACATATTAAAAAAACCGCATTTTATTACCTCCTGATTTATGAGCATCAGATTTTTAAAAATCCCGATTAAAGAAATTTCATTTCTTTATTCAAACCTTTATGTACTAGATGGTTATGTTTCAAGAGCATCGGGAATTGCTGTATAAACGAAGAAGGAGGGACTACAATCTGTTGGTTACATTACGTGACTGTGAGCATAACCATCTCCATTAGCAAGGGTATGTTGTCTTACATTTACTTGAACCGAAAACATTATGACATGAATTGAAATCACTATGAAGAAAAGTCCAAATATACAAACAAATTAAACTCTTTTATCCAAAGAAATAATTTTTTTCTTTTATATAGTTTTAATATTCCCAGGTACCTACATGATTTGAAAAGTGTTTGGACTTTACCTGAGACAGAAACGCAGTTTGTTGAATAATCTTTAATGTAGTTACACCAAATGTATATTTAGCCAAAAAAGAATGTTCTCCTTTAAAATTGCTAAGTCAGAGATCAGACTTGATCTGTAGGGGTGATGTATACAGTTATGCTCTCGAGGCAACGTCTCAAGGAAAATCATGATTTCATTGCCTTTCTTCAAATCTTTCATTCCTCTCTATTTTATTTTAATGTCATAGGATGTTAGTTATTTTATATCCATTTATTAATTTATTTGATAACGATTCTGGGTTTTCCGTTGAAAATTTTTCATCTTAGTCATAAGGTGTGTTATTTATTTTTAAAAAGTGATCACAATTAGGATATTTTTATATGCATTGGAAACCTTTTAATGTATACTCCTTTGTTTATATTATCTTAAAACTAAGTCTTCGCAAAATAAAGTATGTCAATTACAGGTTAATACTATTATTTTTATACTGTTATCAAATACGTGTTCAAAAGAATGTGCGCAATCATGAAATAATGCCCATGAGGATATAGAACTAGTGCAAAGGAAGTGCTTCGTGTAAGAAATAAATAGTGTAAGTTAGAGCATGGAATGTAAAAACTGAGTCAATCTTTTGCAGGGCTCATTGGTGTAAACAAAAAGTATACTTTCGATACAATGCATTTTATTTTCAGCCAAGTTGTTTTTGCTAAATTTTTGTTCTCCATTTTCAATTGTATGCTTTAGCCAAGTAGATATTAACTTCAGTTATTGCTGAATTGCCGTTCTACTTTCTGTTACCTCCGTACCTTGGTCATCAAATAAATGAAGTTCAAATAAAAGAAATAGGTAGTTTTTACAGTTTCTTAAATGATGACAGTATGATGGCATATAACAGTTTCGTAAATGATGGCGTATAACAGTTGTATCTAGAATAAAAAAATTGAAAGTGTTGCATCAAAGGATGAACCTACGCCAAAGTGATTCACAAGGTTCACGTGATAGATACCCCAATGGATTTAACCCCCTCCCACACACACACACACACACACACACACATATATATATATATATATATATATATATATATATATATATATATATATATATATATATATGTATATATATATATACACTCATGGACAAAAAAATTTGCGCACCAAGGAGTCGTCAAAATGAAACGAAATTTTACATACGTAATGACTACTTTGATATAAGTAAATGATAAGAAAATCAAAGAAAAAGGATAATTTATTTCAGAGAAAAAGGCAAAAGAACGGAGGAGTTAGTACTCCGTTGGACCCCCTCTCGCGCGAATGCACGATGCGATACGATCGGGCATTGAGTCATACAAGTTCTGTATGATGTCTTGAGACATTTCGTTCCATATTTGCTGTAACCTTGCCTCTAGTTCGTTCAAACTCGTGGGATGCCCAACTCGTCGTCCCAAATGATCCCAGATATGCTCGATTGGAGACAAATCTGGGGATCGGGCAGGCCAAGGAAGGGTAGTAACAGTGCGGAGACAGTCTTGTGACACCCTTGCCGTATGAGGCCGAGCATTGTCTTGTTGAAAAATGGCTCCTGGGAGCCGTTGCATGAGTGGCAACACATGTGGTTGCAGGATTTCATTAACATACCGCTGGGCTGTCATGGTGCCACGGAACAATACTAGGGGTGACCGTGTATTGTAGGCAATGGCACCCCATACCATCACACCAGCTGTGGGACCGATGTGTCGCTGTACAGCAAAGGCAGGATTGAAGCGTTCACCACGGGCTCTCCACACACGAACACGATTGTCATCACTGCCGAGATTGAATCTGGATTCGTCGCTAAAGACGATCTGGTTCCATTCCGCTGCAGTCCAGTTTCCTCGTGCACGGCAAAACTCCAAACGGAGGCGTCGATGGGTATGCGTCAAGGGCAGCACACGTAATGGGCGCCGCGATACCAACTGTCCTTCAGCCAGGCGCCTTCGTATGGTTCTAGAAGACACAGCGGCCCCTAGTGAAGGTCCTACCTGTGCCTGGATGGCGGCCGATGAAGCAGTTGGTTGTAAGCGTGCATTTCTTACGATGTGGCGGTCTTCTCGACGACTGGTCTGTCGAGGGCGTCCTGAGCCTGGTCTTCGTGTACATGACATCTCTCGGGTCCACTGGTCCCAACACCTCCTCACAACACAATCAGAGCGGCCTAATTGACGAGCTACTCACCTAGCTGACCACCCAGCTTCCATCATCCCGACGATTCTCCCCCTCTCAAACTGCGACAACTGATTATATTGTCTTCGAACACGGCGTAATGGCACTTCTATCTCAGCTCTTCCTTTGTAAATGATTCAGCACACTCAAACAAGCTTTGGTTACCTGTTTTATACTCCACAGAGTACGATGTTCAACGCCCTCTACCGGCTATACGTAATGCGCAATCACGCTGCATTTCTAATCATTTGCATATCTCCCCGACATGTACCTTCATTGCAAATTTCGTTACGATCCCGCAATTATTTCTTGGTGCGCTAATTTTTTTGTCCATGAGTGTATATATACTATATATATATATATATATATATATATATATATATATATATATATATATATATAGAGAGAGAGAGAGAGAGAGAGAGAGAGAGAGTTATAAGACTAATCACACCAATACAATCGTTTACTGTTACCCAAAAGGAATACTGCCTCCTTTTCATCAAGCTTATTTCAAGATTTTGGTAGTCACATAGTAGATGCACATAATTATTTTTAACTCGTGGCCCTGGAAATTCTACCTTTAGCTAATTATCATAATTTGACATTATTATTCAGTCTGACATACATAGTTAGCGTTGAAATTTCACTATATATATGACATGTTTAATATTAAATCATTATTCAAAGGGAATATTCAGAAAAAAATCATTTAGATTTGGCATGAAAAGAGTGAAAAAACTGCATTAAATATACAATTATAAAAAAATAATTGAAATAGATAAAATTGATATATCAAGCAGGGCGGTCGACCTGCAACCTCAAGCTAAAAAAAAAAAAATAGACGCCAAATGAATAAACGTGCCAAGTACAAAAATTCGTCAGACCGCTTACTGCTTATATACTCTGCATCTCTTCCTCCTATACTTCCCATGTTAAAGCAGTGTGCGTAAATTATAAAATTCTGAATGAACCAAGAATCGTACAAAATTAAAAGAAAAAGTAGAAGAATCTTATCAGCGAGTACTTTAAATTGAGATAAAAATGGACTTTCAAAGTTGAAAATTAACTGAGTTACTGCATTTTTAATTTTCCGTAAAGTTAGGCATTTTGCTAGAATTGAGTTTCCGTCAAGAATTATTTCATCAACATTTTAAGAAGACTTATAGAGTTTAATATTGAACAGATTCGATTGAGGCTTGGTTCTTTTCGATAAGTTATTCGCTAACTTAAAATATTTTATATGCTTTTGTAAAAAAAAAAAAAAATCTATCTTTAATTAGCATAAAACTTTAAAATTAGCATCTCAGGGCGACAGTACGCCAAAATGGCAACCATTATTCAGCAACAACGCTATTTTCCCAACAGTTTAATTATAGAGGAATAGGTGATTATCAGCGATCATGTTGGATTATTAAGGAAGTGAAATCTTAAGTAAGTGTATAGAATTTTTAATTATTTTGTATATGTATGTCCGTATTTGTTTGTTTGTTTTATATGTCCATAGAAAATACTAAGGATTGAATTCAAATAATAAGGATTAATTATTATTCATATTTTACTTTTTGCTACAACCACGTGGGTTTGCAAAATAGAGAAATATTAATTTCTCAATAAAATATACATATATGTATACAAATATACATATAGCAAATTATTAATTATATATAAATAGTGTTTAGTACGATATTTTCCCATTGTGTTTATAATGATTGAAAAATAATAGAAAAACGCCATACAAATTACAATTAAAATGATAAAACAACCAGGCCTACTACAGAGATTCGAAAAAAACAAAAGTGTTCCAATTAAGTTAACAAAGTGACACATTTATAACTGATGATGAGACTCCAGGTATCTGGCATTTGTTTGCCGGCAAAAGCCCAGTTTGTGAAAGGTTATTTACCTATTTCAAAAAAATAACTGATATCCACTAAAAAAACTTTTAAAAAGTAAAAAATCGCCAAGCTTCAAAACAAAAGTTATGACTAAAAAATGGTGTGATATCAAATATCAAAGCTTATTAAGTTCTGGTACTTAATTTCCTAATCACGAATTTTTCACATCTAAGTGAAGTGTGGTTAAGCATGACTTGTTGATAGAAACCCTTCTTCCCTAGACCAAACTCATCATAACCTGTTTCTGAAAATTTAAGTTTTAAATATTTATACATGCCAGACCTGGCGGCCGTCTTAAAAATAAAATCATTAAATTAACAGAAAGCAAAAAAAAAAAAAAAATAGTTAATGCGAATTTAAAACATCAATTTCAGATTTTAACTGCGCACTTCGGCGCTCTCTTAGACAGTATGGTTATAGCATCATTCCAACAAAAGGTACGGCAAAAAATGGTGTTATATCCAATTTTATTAAGCACTGGGACTCTATTACATTTCTTAACAAAGTTTTAATGGGATATTAGTCATTTTAATCAGTCTTCTATTTGAAGTTAATGCATGATGTCAAACAAAACTAACCCTTAGCTAGAAAGAAAAATTATAAATAATACTGTCATTCCTCAAAGGAACAATTTTGCATCAAACGACAAAAAATATGAATACCATGCTTTGGAATTATGTTGCCCAAATGTAACGTGAAAAGAAATTTCATATTTATAGAATAATTCGTGACCATCTTAAAATTGCTTCTACATTCATTTTAAAAGTAAGCAAATAATAGGACACAATGAATAATTTATACAACTAAATAACATACTTTCGACGTTTCAACAGTCACAATTTATTTATTCCAAATACGAAAAGACGGCCGACAAGCCTGGCATGTATAAATATTCAAAACCTAAATTTTCAGAAACAGGTTATGATGAGTTTGGTCTAGGGAAGAAGGGTTTCTATTAACAAATCATGCTTAACCACTTCACTTAGATGTGAAAAATTCGTGATTAGGAAATTAAGTACCAGAACTTAATAAGCTTGGATATTTGATATCACACCATTTTTTAGTCATAACTTTTGTTTTGAAGCTTGGCTTTTTTTTAACTTTTTAAAAGTTTTTTTAGTGGATATATATATTCTCTCCTTCTATAAATATTCAGTTCTCTGTTTTTAAATATCTATCATACCTTTGTTAAAAGAACTCATGGAGTAACTATAGTACATATCTTTAATAACAATTTTTTAGTTCATAGTATGAAAATTATATAAAATATATAAAAAAATATTTTGCAAGAAATTTTGTGGTCAAACATTGAAACACATATACAGTTACAAATAGAGTTCTAACTTTTAGCTAAAAGAAAACAAACTATCCCAATACATTCTATACGGTCGTGATACGTGATACGTTATTTTGTGTTCTCTGTTAATCCAGTGGATTTTGTTGTGCAGTTTCATTGTACTCTGATTACAACGACAATAAACAGCTGATGGAGGATTACAACATGAATCAATACTTTAGCTGTTGTGTTACATTTAGAAGAGAAAAAAATCTTTTTCAAGCATTAACAGATCTATACTTTTAGCTTCATCTGTAGTGGAAATTTCACTGCCTAAAGCAGATCACATATATTAAGTGATAAAAATGCTTGGATACTGTTCAATGAACCATTCCTTTTAAAGGTATTTGAATATTAACATTTTTATATTAAAGTAATTTCACATATTCAGAAAACAAAATATGTATGCACCATCTTTCAATAGCACACTTTCTCACATTCTTAAAAACACACAAACACACATACATAATTGTATGTTCATGTATCGTATGCATATTACATTGCAATTTTCATAATGTATCGAATTTTTATTGAAAAATGGGTTGTACCTTGGTATCATACAATGATGCATGACTCTGTCTATGCTTTAAGAAAATATCTACACACATGTGTGTATGTGTGTCCTTTTTTATTCCCTCAAAATTCAATAAAATGATCTACCTGATTTCATTATAAACAGGTGAACATGTGATTCTTATGAATGATAATTTAAAGACCTTTATTTGAACATCGCAATGCCAATATAATGATAAAAAAACATTTATATCAATTAGATTTCGTACATCCTCTTGTTAACATACTCGAGGAACATCATTATTAAAAGAGGAGGATGAAGGTCCTGTTTTATACTAACTATACTAGTAATTAGTTCCAGTCGAAAAAGGAGCAAAATCCTGGGATTATGTTGCATGTTACATAAAATTTAAGTTTATTGAAATTTTCAATATACTACTATACATTATGGAAAAATTTTACTGCCATGTGGAACGATTTTTTGGAAAAGAGTCCTGTATTTAGGAAAGAATTTAGCTCAGGACATATAAAAGTCATACAAAAGAAATATCAACATGTGTAAAATAATAAAAGACTGTTAAATATAGGCTCTCCTAAAAGAAAAGTTCCTGTGTAAAATGAGTGCATTGAAAATAAAATATTTATAATGAATGAACTACAAAGCCCTTATAACCAAAATTAATCATAATTGATTATAACTGATAATATACTATGTGCACTGTATGGTATTTCCTACTCAGCAAATTGGCATGTTTGCAGCGAGAACACGAAATGTGATTCTGAGGTTACGGACATGGTCAAAGACACTTAAAGTATCTTTACTAAAAGGGCGACCAAACACAGAAAATATATATTTGTTTTCGCTTATATTGAAGAAAATTAGCTGAATAGTTATTAATGATATATAGTATTTGAGGATTTTGAATATTATACAGGGATGTTTATCCTATATTTTGTTACTTTTGGGAAAGTATTCTGAAAATGTAACAAATGATACTGATTAGAAATGCTAAATAACCCCATTCACAACTTATTCTAAAATTCTCTTAAGACATTCGTTACCCAATTGGAGCAACAGGTTGTGAAACATAAGCTGCTAATGCATTTAAGTTGGAGGTTTCTTATAACTTATCAACTTTTTTTTCTGAGATCTACTCGTTTGTGCTCAATTATCACACCGTTGTAGTATGATATTATCCCCTCGTAGCAATCAGAAATACACTTTTATTAATATGGTCGTAACATGGTTATAAAGAAACCATCCAAATTCTACAGTTATTTCTTAAATTCGAGTTGTAAATGACACTATCATCCGTACTACTTTGTTCTCCCTGTAAAATCTCGTTACATTCACAGGCAAACTGTTTTCATTTTACTCACTATATATCTCAAATTCTTATAAAGCGAATATATACTTAGCTTCTGAGAGTCGGAGTTTTCGATAAACCATCACTTTAACAGAAAAACATTTTTTATTAGCAAAATTTTTGTTTCCGGCAGTAATCAGGTACTTAATATTTGATTAAAAGGCCATAACTCGTATTTAAATGAAAAACAAGAGGATTCAGTCCCTCACAATTTTTATACAATTTATATATAGTAGACTATTTAAAAAAAATTGCTACATCGTAAGCTATTGCATTTGTTGACATTAAGAAAAAGGGAACCACAGTAAGAAAAAATGAAAACTGAAATTAAACGAAAGTTATTAACAAATAACGAAAGTTATTTGTAGTAATTAATGAAATGAAATGATTTTATTGGGGGTTATTAAATATATATTGAATAGAATTTTAAATCATTAGATATAGGACAGCTTAGCAAATCTGTGGGCAAATAGTTTATTATCTAAATGTAGATTGAAATGAATATTGTTAAATTTTAAAACTTGTATTTATCTCTGCATGTATAAGCATTAAACATTATTTAAGAAAATAATTAAAAAATACATAAAATATGAATTTTATGTTATGAAATATTTACAGATCTATCTGAATTAGATAAATTGAGCTCTTTTCTTATCTGGATGACATTTAAGTATGCACATAAAATCAGATTTTAAGCTTTGAATGATCCTCAGAGCTTGCAACGAATGCTCCTAAATACAAACTACGAGTAAATAACTTTAAAAATGTAAAGATCCTTTAATATTTTAACACGCAAAAGTCTCATTTGTTTGACTCCTAGCGAATACTGAATTAGATTAGATAAAAGACAGTCAGTATTCATGTAATATTACTCTTCTGCATATGCTTAATATATAATTTAGTCAACTATATACCTTGAATATTCACTAGTTTTGGAATGATTTCTATTGCCTTGTGTTCCTTGTTCAAATTAGAGAAGCTTTTAAAGTGTATCTCTACAAAAGTACGTTACAGAAACATTTATTTAAAGCTTGTTATTTACTCTTGAAACAAAATATATCTATTTATAAAGATGTTGCATATGCATGGCCTAATTTAATTGTTAAAATTTCGTAGAGTATTTTGTCATAGCAATTATTTTGCTTTTTAAACCAGAAATGTCATCTCATACTTGTTAAATAATAGAAAAATTAAACACGTATTATGTTAAAATTTGCAGTACAATTTATAATTCGAAACTTCTGGATATGTAGTAATCTCTTTCTTTATGACGTTTCACAATCTATGCGAGAAAATAAAGTAAAAGTAATAAAATATTAAAGGAATTTTAATTTAATTAATAAGGTTTCCTTTTTAATTCTAAAATAAATTACTACATAAACGTAAAAGACCATACGTTGTAGTAACATTTAATATTCTTGAAATTTGTATCTGTATACTTTGGATATCGTTCAGTTTCAAATCATTATCTTAAAGGGAAAGATTTTAAAATACAGCATAGTATTTATTTTACGAGAACGATATTTTTCAGCCGTTTGAATAAGAATAAAGTATCTGTGATCATCAGACTATACAAAATAATTTCTTTTCTTTTTTCCTAATATTTTGCTTTTCTGTATTGTAAAAGTTTCAAATTTAATAGCTTAAGATTTCAGAAGGTTACAACGTATTTATTAACCTCTTCTTTGTTGCGTAAATAAAGTCAATATTTATAGCTTGCATATTCGGATGTTTATCGAATAGTCTGTATTATATTGTATATGGTATTTCTATGAACCTTCATTAAAATAAAAATCAACAAAATCAACTTTAAGTACAGTTATATTTATACACTTCCTGTTTCTCTAAATTTTAAACAGCCTATAATTGATATTAGTAGAAACATACTAAACTAATTACCTGTAATAGTAAGTTACCATCAGTTCATCCCCATTAAGGAGCTTTTTATAAGAAAATGATAAATTTATTTAGTAAGCAGTTTACCAAATAAATAATATTAGCAAAATTTAACTTGGAGGAATTAAAAGTTTTGGGATAAATATCAATTAATCGGATTATTGTAAATTTTATCAAGGGATACAGGAGAACAAAACACAAAAAGTAAAATAAATTAAATATACATTTATCGAAAACATCTCTTGAAAATTGTTTTCGATGCATTTAAAAATTTCCGCATAAAATTATCAAAATATTCATAATCCTATCGCAGTCAATATATGCAAAAATTTATTTCATGATAAAAATCAATTAAATTTAATGAAATATTTTTTTAAAATGGTAATAACCCTAATTCATTAAAAAAATGAAAATCCTCTTTCAAGATTTTAAGTACAGTTTTGTTTTCCCCTAGAACTGTTTCAGAATTTTCCAATTCTTATCCCTTACTAATTATACTTTTACCGTATTTTTTAAAAATTTATGTCGAGACAAATCTACGTACCGAATAAGAGATTTTTGAGAAAGAAATTATTAAACAACGTCATACGACAGAATTTTAAAATAAAAAATGAACGAAAGCATGAAAACTTTGGTCCCCAATTTCACAGGATTAAACTATTGAAAGAAGTTTCGGTTTGTTAAAATCAAGCGCACTGGCGCACTGAAGGCTCCATCCCTCCGGCAGAAGTGAGATGTTCCAAGTGGTACCTCCCCTATGCTCTTGGTGCTCACTGGGACCAATCGAAGCGTCTCTTGGCGCTCCCCCTAAGGCTGCTACACTAGCTAGTCTAATCGAAAATATTTAGTCTCGCCAACTTTGGCGTCAGTGTATAGCGCCAAGAGTTCAAGAAGTTTCTCTTACAGAGTTCAGAATACAGATTTAAACAACATTCGAAAAGAGTTGTTTTCGGTTGAAAACTGCCCTTGGTATCCATGATTTTATGCAAGCTCACTACAGTCCTTTTATAGCAGAAAAATATAGTATGTATTTGTTTTTTCCCCTTTAATATGACTTATTGAGTAAATGAAAAATATATCATACAATAATTTTTAATTATTACGAGCAGAAGTCTATGATGAATTTCAGTGGAGCAAACAGATTATATTTCTTTAAATTTGATATGTCATCCAAAATTCTGATAAATTGAAAAACCTGCATAATAACTTTTTTTAAATTCTCCTTTTTAGGAGAGGAATGACAAAATATGCTTAGTACAACAAATGTAATAAAACCTTTAAATTAAAACGATCGGGTATACTTGTATATCAGTTATATATATATATATTTAATAAGCAAAATTAATTTCTAAATCAAAGAACACATAGAAAGTTTTTTTCTTTTATATTTTACTACAACCTTTGATTCTATTTTAATTCTTTTGATGTTAATTATTCTAAAAAGTTGTATTTGTTAAGTTAATAAGGGTTGATTAGAATGTTTTTGTTCTAATTGTCTTTATATATAATCAGAGTCGTTCAAAAAATATATGTTAAAAGAAGAATTGAAAATAGGAGATGATGAACGTAATGTCACAATCTTTCAAAAATAGTTTTTACTTTTGCATGGATGGTGTTATATGTCTATCTTACACAAAGCCTTTTTGAATGTCTAAAAAGTATAATGGTCCTCAAGATTTATCAATTATGTTGAAGGATGCTACGTGAGAATTAAACATAAAATGTCTTCATCCATGAAAAAAAACTATTTATTAGAAAATTGTGTCTTAATACCTTCACCCTCTAGTTTCTTAAATTATAATTAGTGATCTAGTAACTTTGTGAAAGGATATTTATTGAACTGAGAAAAGAGAGATGTTTCTTTTCTATTCATGGTTTAATTTAGGAGAGCAGGTAGCACGAACTTCTAGCTAGGTAGTATTGCGTTTGGACTTTAAACGTACCCAATTTTTCCTAAAATCATATTCAAACATATCTTTAAATTACTACGCAAATATTTACACATATACTCTCAAGTACATTTACGACGGGAATACTACTAAGCGTAAACAATTGAATTAAAACAAAATTAGATGCTCCCTTGCAAAGATAAGCTCACTGGTGATAAGAGTTTTAAATTTTTATTTCTGTCAAATTTTTGAGGAATATGAATTTTGCATTACTTGCATTAATTTATTTTCAAGTTCCTAGAAATCTTATTCCGCAATATAAGCTTGCGGTGTTATTCAGTTGCAATTTCAAACCTTACAACAACACAAAAAAATGAATATATCGCTTAGTGTTGTGCACTAAAGAAGGAAGGAGAATGGAAAAAGGAACTATAGAATCAGTTTCGGTTCAGATAAATAGCACTATAAATAACTGTTTAAATCATACTATACCATGAGTTCAAAGTTAAAAATAAATAAATTAATTAAAGTAATAACAGAGATACTTTAAAAAATTAGAGATTTTTTTTAAATGTAAGTTCGATAAATTTATTTTACTTTTTTTAACTATAAAATAGTTGCAAAAAAACTAGCGTATATATCTAGAAACCCATTTATTGAGTAAGTTTATGAACCACATTTAAATTTTAATTTAAAAACTAATTTATTCTTAAATAAGCGATGAAGAATGATTGGATATATAAAAATTATATTGGTGGTAAATATTTGTGTGGAAATAAATATTTTAATACAAATAGAAATAAAACCAATTTCAAAACGACTTATGAATTGATAGATATATATTTGGTGCCAGTTGTATTTTAAATTCGTACTACATATTTTTTAGAAATACGTAATTACGGTACAAAAAATTTTACGTACTTCACGAAAATTGGAATTAAAAGTTTGAATAACTGAAGCAGAGTTTTCAGTGGGTATAAACTGTACAGTAATAGTAACATTTTTAAATATAGTTCTTCACCATCAATGTTTTAATTGAAAACATTAAAAAAATAAAGTATTGATGTACATGAATGTGGTTGGGATTATAAGCTTCAGATTTTTTTATTCTAAATATGGTTTTCGATTTTCAAGAAATACGTGAGTCAAGAAAAATGCATAAAATTTGTAATAACCTTATGAGTATGCAATTTATTCAAAAGTTATTTCTAGTGACAAGCAGGATGTACTACTAGATGGAGTGCAAGAACACCAAATAAATAAAATAATTCAATGTAAATTAAATCAACTCTACTTACATTCAATTATGTTAATTATGTATAAAATAGGAATTTTAAAGCTAATAACAGCATTTCAAAACTGATATTTAAACAAAAGTTAAACAATATAACATTAAATTATAGTATTAAAATTGAGTTATTCCTTTTGTATTTTAAGAAACTGAATTAAAGTACGTAATAATGTAACTTCTACAGTCTATCACTCTAAGAATCTGGTGTAACCAACGTTAGGTAAGAAAGGAATAAATCACTACGCTTTTTTGAGCTTTGAAATAAATAAAAAGTGTTTATGCCAAGTTATTTATGTAAAATAAAGTTTTAAAAGGTAGCGTAGTGAGGAAATGAACCCTAATATATAAAACGGATAATGGATATGTGTTTTATTATTATTATTATTTTGATGATTGACTCTTTATTTAAGGAAGTTCATTCTGAGGAACTAGCTTTTCACGCTAAGCAGGAAAACACGGTGCATATAAGTTGATTTATTCAGTCAAATAACAGATCAAATGCATTTTATGTATTATAAAATTGCAGTTTAATTTCCCCAAAAAATTAAGCTTTATAAAATCCACGAAATACAGCAAATTTTACTTCAAATTGATAGAATTTAGTTATATAATATCTATTGCTAAGTTGTAAACTTACAAATTAACGTTTTTAAAGCATAATTAAAGCTTTATATTTCCTATCTAAATTTTCCTTTGATTAATTTTCATATTTATAAGAATGTGCATACAAAATTTATACCAATTACACAAGTATAATTTAAACGAATGCCATCAGTTTGTAAATAATAAAAACTTATATTTTTGCGAAAATATTGTTAAAAATAAGAGGATTTCAATAAAGCAGTTTTTATTTGAGCATACAGAGACTGAAATATAAGAAAAAAAAAGAAATTTTACATTTGGCACCTTAAAAGTTATATTTTATGCATCTAGATTTTTATTTCTTTTTCATAAAGCTGGGATAAATTTGTAAGAAAGAAAATCCTTTTTTATTTGTTCTCATGAAAAATGCATATTTTCCTTGGAATATATGCATTTAATGTATTCCATTTACAATAATATTAAATCTACTCTAGAGGGCAAAAATTACTCATAAAATTTAGCACCCCGCAAACCGAAATACGTGGAATGGTAAATGTTTGGGATGGCATCCTTTCCATACAATCAGTAATCTCTGAATCTCAGATACAAAATATATTAAAATAAAATTAATGACTTAAATATAATCTTAAATAATTTAAATCTTACGTTTCCAATGTACAATGAGGGGTCTTACTTGATGTGGGAAAGTACACCCGATATATATAAAGGGGAATTGCGCCTGTTCATAGCTTCTCGGTATCAATTGTTTTCTAGATGTAAAACGCGTTTTACAGTTAACGTCTGAAACTTGTGTAAACATAATGTATACTTTAATATACAGAATATATGTTGATAAAAAAAAACACAGATTTTTTGATTATTTTATGTAATTTTAGCTAAAAATAAAGCATAAATATAAATCGATGAGTTTATAAAAAATGTACGCAATTACGTACTGGACAGAGAGTTACATTTAACTTAAAATTTGTAATTAACAATTATAATAACGTATAAACAACTAGAAAAAAATATTATAAAGCCTTATAAATATGCGATATAATTTTAAATAGAAAATGCATTAATTTGTTTTATGTTTTTATACAATTATTTAACATTTTTACAACTAAAATAAGCAAAATTTATAGATAGCAATTATATAATCGTACTTTTTTTGTTGTGTAAATATTTTAGTTTTATGATTAACTGTTGTTCTACCAATTATTACTTCACAACTTTATAAATAGAAATCTATCCATAAATTCTCATATCTATTTGTTCTACTAAGTATTATACATATCAGTAGAAATTCTGTATTAATCAATGATTGTTAACACAGAAATTGTTTACTCTAATGGAAAAATATGTCTGTCACAAGTAGTGCATATACGTATAAATAAAAATACACATGCGTGACTAAATACATTGACTAAATGTTGGAAACAAAAAAATGCTGATTTTTATCTGATATTGGATGTAACCGAATACAGTAAGCACTGCTGGAAAATTTTAACAAGCACAAACATGTTTCTAAGATTTTTTCTGATTTCTAAATCCTTACAAGAGAGGACAAATATTTTATGTATATATTTTGTGTGATTTAGACAGATATAAGATTTTATCGCCTAACAAAAGGTTGAAATTCAATGTCATGTCTATTGGAAAGAAATAAGCTTAAGAAAGGGAATAAATTCTGTATGCTGATCAACAATTTCTCGGCTACTTATATTATCTCAACGGAAAACGTACATTGGGAGATTTCCCGAATTATAAGAAGAAAAATATTTTCAAGAAATTGAAACTAAAAGAATAAAATTATACATAAAAAGGGAATTATAGGGGAGTCAAACTGATATTTTAACGCATTAGGTATAATTCAATCAGATAAAATATTTCACAGTTGATTGGAAATTAGAAGCAAAATAATTCATAATTACAGCGATTCTGCCAAGCATTTTACCCACATGTATATTTTTACACATATAAAATACTTAATCATACCTGGACCTTCATCTTTTCAAACAGATGTGTTTACCACTACGACATTAATACATTAATCATCTTAAAAGAAACTCTGTTGCTCCCCCTGGTCCTCGGACGAAATGACAATTTTTTTCGTTGGGTGACAATATATTGACGTAAACGATGCCACACTTTCTTAGTCATATTTTTTCTTTGCTCTAGAAAACTGCTAAAGTGATTTCGAAATCAAACCTGTTCCTTCACCAACCATTTCACCCTTTTCTCCCTGAAGCCTTGCCATGATTTTTCCTAATGAACCTCACAGGTTTAGAGTAAATTTCCCTATTTTAGAAGCGTATATTAGTAAAGTGGGTATTTTAAAGATTAATCATTACCTCTCAGTTTGTTTTTAAGTAAGAATAATATATGTATTTTAGTTGACATATTTTTGAATTATGTCTCAGAGGAATATCCCCTAAAGTTTAACTAATAAGCTTTATTTCAAATCTTGAGCAACATATGGCACAGACAATTTTTCTCATTAGTTTGTGAAAAGCAATTTGTCGCCAAATTGGGACAACCCCGTCATGTAGATCCAAGCATCCGATTCACGGCGGAAGGATACACACCTCTTTTCACCGTTATCAGGTTGGCAGGATCTCATTGCCGGGCGGAAGCGTCAAACTCTATAACTTTTTGAACTTTTTCATTTACATTCCAAACACAATGCCTCTTAGCCAATTTTAATAGAAAACTTTCACAATTTGTCCTGACTAAGATTCTCGAAAAATATTTTCAACCTCTGGCGAATTTCACCTCCTACCTGCCTCCCTTTCGATGAACAGCATCCGAGCGCGAGTGACGTCACATGCCTTACCTGATGACGTCACGCCCCCACGTGGTGTAGAGGTGTGGTGGACGGGCAGTGAAGTGGTCGAGTTCGGAGACGCCACAGGTAGTTTCGGGCAACAGATCGCGAGCGGCAGGTGTGCATTCTCACAGCCCTCAACCGGTAGGTTCCCTTTCTTACATGTTATCTACATCTTCTTGTCAACAAGTCTAACTTTGACAATTCTAGGGAGATAAGATCGACTCTTACACTAATCAATACCGCGTAGTTGTCGATTTAGCGCTACGTTTGAGCTACTTTAATGCATTTGTTAAAAGTTTTAGGAACTTTAAAATAAACTTCAAAACACCGAAAATAACTTTATCGTAAAATATATCAGATATAAAAAACATACATTCAAAAATCAATGAAAAGAATAAATAGCATTAAAATGATTTAATATTGTATTATTAATTTATTTTTATAATTGAAAACGTTTCTATAATTATGCAAATGTTGTTTTCAATATTCCGAAATTTCATGCTTCAGTAAAAAAATCTAGAGTTTTAAAGCTTTGTTATGTTCGTATATCCTATGAGAAGTCTCTTACAGCTGATTATTGCTGCATATTTTTAATGCAACATTTAGTATTCTATGAATAATTTCATCTGATTCTAAAACTTATCCAAATTTTAATATGAATTATTTAAACCATCAGTTAAATTGGTGCTGATAAAATAACTCCGACATTTCTTGGCAACGTTTTCATGGTAATGATAGCTTTTAGCTTAAAGGATTATATCTATATAAAAATACTAGGAATTATAAAATTACCTAATATTTGATTTTCCCGCAAAAATGGTACAATTTAAAAATGTTTCCTCGAACATTCATACTGAATTGATAGTAAACATTCCATTTTATGAACTACCGTATCCCATGTATTGCTGAAAGGAATATTTTTATAAAATGTTAATAAATTTTGAATATTTTCTTTAAAATGAATTTTAAAGTAAGCTTCCAAACAATGCAGTTAATACTGAATAGAATATTAACATCTAAGCATAAAAGTTTGAAATCAAACTGTAGAGATTAATGATATCTATTTTCCTTAAGAATGACTATTTTAGCACTTTTAGACTATGCTTAAGTTAATTTTTTGTAACACTGCAACCAATTTGATCCAATTTCGTTGCATTTACTGCAGTATTAAAATATAAATAAAAGAAATATATGTTAAGTAATTTGTCCTAATCGAAATATAAAAATTCAGTTTTGTATTTACTCATTTGTTGTAATTTGTTTTGAGAATCTTAGTCTGGATGTAAATGAGAAACATTCGTAAAATAAATTTCTTACCTGTAACTAAATATTGCTTTGTAAAAGATCTGTGAATATTGATCTTGTAAAGAGAAAAATAGGTATGTGTAAAAGTGAAGAAATATATTTCTCTATTTGTATATAAAAGCATAAATAAGGAAGATATCTATATATTTATTTTGTTTCCTATCTAAGTAATCTCAATTTTTATCCTATATTTATAAAGATAAAGTTACTTAAATTTTGTTGATATTCAAAAAGAGTAAATCATACATGTATTCTCAAAATAAATGAAACAGAATACATATTTCATAGGTTCTCTCTGGTCAGAAAGGTATTGAGAAAATCACAATCATGTCTGTATTGCTAGATCAAAGTCGAAGTAGATGTAACACGGCGGAATTCTTAGGTAAGTTTAATATTTTTCGCATTTTCCTTTTGTTTGCAACATAAGCTCAAAAATACAGGTAAGTCATGATATATAATAATACATACTTTTAGATATATATCTCACTGTTGCATGTGAAGATGTAAAAAGATAGAAGTAAAACACACGACTTTAATTTCTTTTAATATATATTATTTCTTCCTAAAATTGTTCATAGTGCATGCATTTCCTTGATTTAGTTATCAACATTAAATTAGACTACCAAAAATTTGGTGATTTTTATAGTTCATACGTGTCTTAATTGTTTTAAATGAAATATTTTGCTTCTTAGCAGTGATAGAATTTGTCCTCGACATTCCATTCAAAATACTTATTAATATCACATACAGTTTTTTAGTCGCGCCATAGGATCAATTTAAATTTTTACAAAAGGTATTAAAGTTACACTAAATACCTAATTTGGAGGTTTTATTAAGAAATCTTAGGTTGTGCACACCTTGCAATCTATTCCATACTTGAGCATTTCAGGTGATAAGTTCAATAAAATAATATGTAGTGACACTTAATAACTGTTAAAATTTTGTGAGATTATAGAAAACAGTAAATTTTTAAGGACTTTATATTTTTGTTAAAATAACTTTCCTGTAAATTTTTTGAAGAGCAGAAAAATAAACAAATGTTCTAAAATCCTTGAGCACTTTAATTCTTCAAATTCAGATTTTATAAAGCGAAAAACAAATAACTAAATTTTAAATATGTTGGTTTTAATTTAAACTAAAAAGTAGAATAACATTTGATAAAAAACGTAGGACTTTTGATGAAATATTACGCAAATTGAATTTAAATTTTCGTAATAATGAAAAATAATGTTAGCATAGAAATTATTTGAGATCAATCCATCGAAAATAGGCATAATAGCCCGATAAAAATTTTCTATTATAATTCAATGCGACCCATTAATCAATCTCAAGTTTGAAGTTTCGTACTACAGTCGCTAGAAGGTATGCGGACATCTGAAAGATAGGCGGTACAAAGCAGGTAAGTGAACTGAAGTGACCGCGGTAGATGTTACAGACACTGAATAGCAGCGGGATGATTGACAGGTAAGTACCCAGAAAATTTATAAGCACGGAATCAAATGAAGGATCAAAGTAGGTATGCATTAAATTTTGGCAATAGATAAATATTTTGGATACAGGAGCAAATTAAAATTTATTTTACGAATGTTGTGGTCCATTTCATGAAAAAATACACATTTGTTGAAAACAAAATATACATATAAAAGGTATTTAATATATATATATATATATATATATATATATATATATATATATATATTCGGATTTTTTGAATATAGAATAGAAGCAAAACTTTAGAAAGTATGCATAGTTTTGAATTTTTAAATGATAAATAAATAGCTGGTGCTTTGAGGATCAGCGTCAGTTACATGGTAGATTGTTGAAATTTTTATATTCATAATCCCTTCAGGAATGGCATTTTTAATAATATGTTCAAACAAAATGATTAGTACATAGAAATATTAGAATTCTACTAATTTACACATATTCTTTAAAGTTTCATAATAAAAAATAAAACTAGTTTACCTTCAAAACCATTCTTATTCATCCTCAAATTTAAAACTAAAAGTTGCATTTATATAGGATTTTATCTCAAGAAATCAATAAAAATCTTTAGATGATGTAGGGGTAATTTTTATCAGCAATACATTTATCAATTAGATTGGTAAAATTTCCTCTGAAAAAGTAATTAGCAATACTTTAATGCTAAAAAAATTTCATTTAGTGTATTAAAACATTCTGAAACATTTAAGGGTAGGGCGTAAAGGGGGCGGGATTTTTTCTGGCTAATGTAACATTCCTTAAGCTAGTTTTTTGTATTACAGGTTATAGCATAAGTAATCATAAAAAAAATAACTCCAACAAGTGTTAAAGCCTGCCAAACTATAAATAATATTTATTTTTACAAAGTAAGACAGAATCACAATTATTATTGCTTATTTAAGAAATCTTATAAGAAATAAGCAATGCTTTGTGTTCTTATGAATGAAAAAAAAGTTAAGAATTCTATATTTACTATAGCAAAGCCGAAATAATTTTTAAAAGGAAGTATTAGAAGTATAACGATACTCTAATCAAATTCTAAAGGATTAAAACAGATTCCTTGCAACGAAAGCCTCGGCTTGCTACCTCGCGAAAATGGCTGGTTTATGTCAGCTTGAATCTCAATAGTAAAACTTTTTGCATTGAAAATTATATTTCAGAGTTGTCTCAGATTTTCTATTCTTTTCGGTACATTTTATGACTTTATTTCTTAGTTTCTTACTTATTTTTTAGAATTAAAAGATTTAATGCTTTTATAAATTGAAAGACGAGATTATTTATTACGTTTCATTTGAGATTTGAATTATATTTGGGGTTTGTGTCGAGGTTGTTTAAGCTGTGTAATCTTTAGTTCAGATACATGAGTTTAAGGATTATTAGGATTATTTTCAATGCATCGTTGAAAATTGTCCTGAAATTTAACTGCACAGATGGTATAAGATTTACGCATTGTCTAATATGTTTGCAAAGTAGCTTTACAGATTGTTAGTTAAACTCAAAAAGGAAGTTATAGAGTTATTCGATTTCAATATATTTCTGGTAAGTTTAAGTTGACCATACATAGAAGAACTTTTAGTAGGATGATTTATTTTTCAGTTAAGAACATTGACGTATAATATTCACAAGATTTTAGAATTTTATTGAATAAATTCTGAAAATATAAATTGAAAAGCACATAGTTAAATAGCCAAGTTTCCATATAAAGGGTTTGAAATCCTAAACATTTGAATTCGGCCGTAATTTGACTACATGAATTCAATTTAACAGCCAATATAGGTAGTGCATTGTGATGTTATTAATGCAGTTAAGATACAAATGTTAACGGAGCTAATGTTTAAGTCAATGTTGAATTTATGCATTTGATACACAATTCCTAGAAATTTGATAATGTGCCAAAGCATCCAAACTTTAGAATCTGGCATATTAAGATAAAATTGTATCAATTTTTGGTTCTGTTCCAAGTAACAGTTTTCGCATTCAGAACGGGAGATAAATAATTCTTCATTTTACTAAAGCATATGTTCTTTATCTTGAAAAATATTTTTTAGTGTCAGGGACACTATAATGTAAAAAATAAGATAAGATAGGTAGTTATAGTATTATTCGATACATTTAGATTTTAAGAACAGTAAAATCTAGATTAATTCATGAAGTATATTTTTAATACCGAGTTGTATAATTATTTGTGTGATGTAAAACTCTGAAAACAAGGAGAAAACAAAGATTATTTGGAATATATCATTATTTGAAGAACATAGTTTTACATATTTGAAGAAATTGTTCACAGTAGAGTTGGCCTTCTTCACTGAGAGCCTTTTAATAGTGAAAATGTACAGAATTAGTACACTTAAAACCAAGTTATAGTTTTAATTTTAAGCCCAGTATTTTCTTTTCAAGATACATTAGTTATTAACGTGTAACATATATAGGTCATGTCTATTATGAAACTTAATTGTATATCCCTATCTTTCAACAAACAGAATTTACAAATTAGTTATTGCAAAATAAATTTAAAAGATTTTTGAAAGTTAAAGTTAGTATGTAACAAAGAAATTTATAAAATGAAAAATAATCATAACTTTTTAAAAATTAATTGATCACCAAATCCAACTAAAGAATCTAGATAAAAATTTCTGATAAAATTAATATTAAATTCTACGTGAAGTTTCATCATAATTTGGATATTCAATAGTTGGGTCTGTCATAGTTTTAATTTTTAGTTAGTGTGGTTAATAATGAGATACCATCTACATAAGATGATGGGGGTAAACAAATCTCGCAATGATTTTGAGCAATAGTCATTATAAATGATCAGTGTGAGATTCTATCATGACACATCAGAATAGTAATTAGACTTGCCTCGCTCTGATAAACACTAGTTGTGTTATGGACTGCAATATGCCACATACACTTGAGTCAGTGGGTAAAGAGTACACCAGGAGTTGAAATATTGGCTTGCAGTGTTTCGGTCACGGAGAGGGGACTCTCATTAATCCCGAGAAATAATTAATGGCAAAACTAAGAGAAATGAAAAATCAAGTATTTTGTAGTGAAAAGCCCTGTATTTAATATCTACCAAACTTGTTATCTAACTAACAATCCTAAATAAAGATAACTCAAAATTAAACATGTATTGCTGAATATCAATAGAGATTTTAAAAGATTACATATCCACCTATAAAATTCAAGGGTGCTCATTCTGATTTAATTTTTTTAACTTTTGCTATATTTCTTAAAAGATAGGAACTTTGCTTGAAAATTTGTAAACGTAAGAAATGAAAGTATAACATTGTCTTAAAATATTCGTTTTGTAAAGTAGGAGCACTGGCACGAGTTTCATGTAAAGAATTAAAAAATAATGCAATTTCATTTTACATGTCGTGCAGCTACAAAATACGGCATAAAATGAACACAATAGTTATTCAAATTATGCTTTCTAAAACCCTAGAAAAGAGAAATTTTTATAGGAATTTATCCGAAGACTTATAAAATCCTAGGCATTCATAAGGCATATCTGTGTACGGGCATTCGACAATAATACGGCTACCACAGCTGTCATTTATAAGATTTGTGAACCTGAAGACCAGTCGCCGCATAGCAATACCTACAAACTCAGCCGATGGTTATGCACCTGTTCGGTTAATTAGTATGGGCCTGGGCACCGGACGGACAGTACAGATCTACCGAACAATCTGAGCAACCAGGGGCCCTTGAACAATCTTTTCAAGTAAATAAATTTAATCTACTTTTTTGTACCAAGTATGCCACAAGAATCAAACGATCGCTATTGATATCTTAAATTTTGGGAGTTAAATAAAGATATGAATGTTTAGCATAACTACTTTGCAGTCTCTAGAGTCATTATTTTACTTTATAATCCCAAAAATTGTTTGAATATTATAATCTATAAAATGTTCGTAAACTATAAAGATTTCTTCTTATGATAGATCAACGAGTAATTATAAGACTAACAAACGAAAAGAATAAACAAACGAATAATAAGAAAATCCTACAATCTTTGGAATAAGAGGAGAGTTATAATTAGATTTTTTTAAAAATCTTGTAAGCAAGCGCAATTGATCAATGAATTATTGCAAATTTAATAAGATAAATTTTACCGAATTAAGTTTAAGGGGGGTCCGAGACACATTTAAAAAATTATTTTATTTATTAAGTTAAAATTTCGAATTTTTTTGTGATGGTCAACCATATAATGTGTAAACAAAACCACATCCTAAAATTTCTCAAAAAGTTTTTAAAAAATTTTAAAATTTAAAATTTTTAATAAAAGTGGGATAATTTAAAAACTTTATAACTCGAAATATTATTTGTTGAATTTCAAAAATTTTTCATTTAATTAAACAGAAATATATAAGTTTAAATTCTGATTCAGCATTTTTTGAAATATTAATTTTTAAACGAATTAAAAATATTTAGATTAAAAATTACAAAAAAAGTTATGTAACTTATATTTAAAAAATCATATTTTCAAAAGTAAATATTTTTTCAAATTTACTGAATCCAAATTAAAGTAAAATAGTTCAAAAAGACATGTTCCAAGTTTCAACCATTTATCTTTAACGGTTCTTGATATATAACAATTTAAAGACGAGAAATGGGGAAAAAACCCATCATGCAAAAAAACAGGTTTAAACAACGATTGGCTACTATTAGAATGTTGCAAAAAAAAAAATTATAATTTATCCTGTTCTAATTCAGATAGAAACATGATTTAAGCGTCATTTTATGCCTAAAATAACAAAAAAAAATTTAATGCAATAAATTTTTTTTCGAAAATTTAAACAATTTTGTGTCCTGGACCCCCCTTAATACGGTAAAGAGCGGAAATTGTATATAACGCTATTTCTATAGAAGTATGTATTTTAAACTCATAAAATCGGGAAGATACAAATATTTTAATACCGAATGCTAGAAAACCTAACTCAATTATTCATAATGGAATTTTCCTATTTAATATGCCTGTACATTTTACACATTTCAAAAATAACTATAATTTATGCTGGTGCACAAAATAATGCATCAACATATTCTATAATATTGAAGACACTTAACCTATGTATTAAGAGAGACATTTCCTTTGTCTCTATGATTTAACACTAAAACTCTGATAAAGTATTTTAACCGTTTACTTTACAGTGAAAACCAAGCACAGCATTTACAATTTAGAAAGTATTTCACTTTGCTCAAAAATTTGTTACCTCTCTCCTTAAAGGACAAACATTGTCCCTAAGTAATGTCTTTCAATTTAAAAGTGAATTGGGTTCTAAAGAAATAAATTACACCGAAGAAGATACAAAAAGATTTACTTAGTTATTCCAATTTTGCTACATTTATTTATAAATAAGGTATATGCTTGGAAATTTATAAATCTAAAAAATATAAGAGCAAAAATTTTTTAAGATAATTTAATAAGGTATACAGGTCAATGACTTCATACAATAGCGACAAAAGTTATGAATTTTTAGTCTTACATTTGAACTAGAAACGAAAATCTTTGGTACGGTGCCTCTTGAAAATATCACTCGCTTATTGACGTTATATAAGAATAAAATAGGGTATTTTCATAGTTAAAATGTTTAAATTTTGTAGATATCGCTTTACATATTCTAATTTTATTATTATTATATATATAACAGATAATTAGGCAATGGAAAATTCAGCCTTACCCATTTAAAAACGCTTTGATTAAGTTGATAAACATTTTAATTAAATACTGAATAAACGCAGTTTTAATAAACTTCTTTTTATTCTTTTATACTGCAGTTAAAGTGTAACATATATACTTTCTGTAACATCTGCAAGAGTTTAGAAAATAATTGATTGTTCAGAAAACAATGATTGAAAAATTTCCATACCATCCCCTATTCCTTCCCCATGACATCCCAATATACAATGCTTTCCCCCATACGATGGTTTTGGATTTCAAAGTTGAAACAAAATACAACTGAAGTCACTAAAGGTAAGATCCAAAGGCAGAGGAAAAAGTAATTCTCCTTTTATTCATTGATATGGAATCCCACTAAAAATTTATTGAAAAAATTCATCTAATAATGATGTTTTACAGTGGTACTTTTATTTGATTATCTTAGTAAAAAATATATAAAACGCATAATTAATAATATTAATACTTATACACTTACGTATATATATATATATATATATATATACATTATGTATATAAATATACATGTATTTTTTATGTCTTTATATAAAATAGTAACAAATATGCGTACAATGGCTTGTAAATAAAGTTTCCTTTAGTGATCATTAGTAATATAAAAATACTAAAACGAATATTATTTTTGCCTGAATTCCGTTTCTCTCTGCATTTTCTATTACAATTTTTCTTTAAACAATAAAATATGTTATCATTAGTAAGCATAGGAAATGTATCTAATTATTTAGTTTTTAACAATCTATTAAATCATTATATGACTGAAGTCTTGTATTATGAAATTTATTCTACTTAGGAGAATAAAGTATTACATAGATGAGAAACAAACCTATACGAGATTTAAAAAACTATAAAATCAATTTAAATTCGACAATTTTATATGCCTAACATAAAAAATGTTACATCAGTAATATCTATCACAACAAGAAATTGACCAACATATATATATATATATATATATATATATATATATAATCAAAATTATTAGAATATGCATATAATGAACCAAACATAAAAACGCGTACCATTTTGTGCTCTAATGTCTTTTATTATGTGATGTAAAAAATAATAAATTTAAATTTTTCGTTTTCTAAATAGGAATTAAAAGTCTATTAGTATTTTTTCTCTTTATTTTTCTCTTTTTCATCTCCATAAAAGTAATTTTGGGAAATTCTTTTAGCATTCGTACGTTTATGGTAAAGATTTTTAAAATGAGAAACAAGCGGCTTCGTATAAAAATTAAAGAAAAATCCCAAAAGGGCTTTTCAAACAATAACAATAAATTAAAAAAATCTTTACTACAGTACAACACCAAAGTAAATACTTATCTAGAATGTAATTAATACTTGTGAGTTTACTTACATTAAAAGTGTACGAGGGGGTATAAATCCATACCTTTTAAACAATAGTAGTCAGCTTTATTCCGTTTATCTATTTGTTCAGAGTTCTCAGCCGACGCTGAAATAATAAAAGAAAGATAAATAATCTGTTGCTCCTTACAACTGAAACAGGAACATAAACTTGAGTTAGGAGAACGAAATCAAAATATCTTAAAATCAATATTTTGAGCATACTTTTAGTAGTAGCAATTCCTTGCACATGACGGGCTTTGAGCGTTGAGGATTCTGGGTGCACGTTTGTGAAATGTCGTACCTCACAGATTTTATACACATTCAGAATTCTTTAGTTGGGATTGCGGATGATGACAAACGGACCAGTTTTTGAACAATTATATCTAACAAGTGTTTCGTGAGTAACTAATCGAACGACCAAGCTAGCCCAGGAAAGGTGACACTTTGGACAATTGGATGACACGAGAAAAAATATTGTCCTGCTGAAAGAAAGGTAGTCTCTCTAAAAGGGGCAGGACTTCTGGTTCCGAGTCATTTTTGATGTACCACCTGCTGTTCATTGTATTACCTGCGATAATTTAAGTCGACAGCTTCACTGAATTGAAATTGCTCCTCAAACCATAAAGTTTTGAGTAGAATGGATATGAAACTTTACGATGCACCAGTCTTGAGCTCATGTCTCCGAAAAGAATCCGACCATCATGGTTTTTGAGACTGAATCTAGATACGTCAGAATACGTGATTCTTTCCAGTTTAGTGTTCCATTGTGTTCATTCTAGGGATCATTGAAGAATCTGATGTCAATGGTATGGGATTAAAAAAGCCACAGCACTGCCAAGCTACAAGAGCGTTTGCAATCGGTGTGCCTCGCTGTTTTATTTGTCCCTACCACGTGGAGCAAGTGCCTATCTTGACTTTATGACATAGCCATATATTCTCCATTTTCCTCAGAATGGTGCTTAGAACCTTGCGTCTATTTTCTCCAAATACACACAACTGCAGTAACGTTTCATCGAACGCGTGCAACACTACCAGTGTAAAACAAACTACCTTCTCTCAACCCAATAATTATTCCCCTCTTAAATTTGACCAACCATACATAATCTTGTCTCGATATACGACAAGGCATGTCTTGTGCTAACAGAGCAATACCAATCAACTTCACCGACACCAAAGGATTTCTTCCTCTCACAAAAAGAAACCTGGTGTTTAGAATTTGGTTTTAACAGACGATAACTACAGCAGAATGTATGAAAGTCTTAAAAGTACTCAGATTCTCGTAATTATATTCTTCGTATGCTAGGAGATATGCATTTATCTCCATTTCTAATGGCCAGGATAACTGTTAATTATTAGCAAGCTTTCAAAATTTGAATTCAGTAATTTAAAATTTGGTTATTTAGTTCCATTCAATTATTTTCATTTCTATTTATCATTGAATTCTAAACAACGTGACCCGTTTTAAATCCATTAAAATTCACATTTAAGAACTACATAAGAATATAAATTATTTAGAAGTAGATTGTTAAATGAAAGTTTGAACGAAGTTTTATGATAAGCAACTAAAGTTACTCAGATAAGAAAAACATTATATGGAAAGGTAAAATATCATATTCAAACATATTTGTAATTCAAATTCTTATCATAATCTAGAATTGCAGAAACTATTTTTTCTAAAATACTTATTTTTGTAATTAATACATTTTAAAATCAATATATATAATAGAGAGAGATAAAATCATGACGTGTACAGGGAAAGGAATATATATATAATAAACCTTGCTTTTTATTTAATATAACGGGTATCAAAATCCTTATGTAGTTATTTTATTTAAGAGTATCTACTGTATCGTAGAAACATCAACGTACTTTCGATTTTCCGTAAAATAAGCCGAGTATATGGTCGTTGAAATTCTACTCACGCGAAATCATGATAGCAAAGTCACTGAAAAGCACTGTCCAAGCAGATACTACAAGTGCAACTTGGAGAGAAATGCACGTGACTTTCATGCTTTGTTGATTCAGAGAGGTTGATAAATAGGTTTTAAGCCAAAGAGTCGAGTCCACTGCCGGCTTTTGACCTACTCAGCTAAAGCAGTGATTTCCTCATTTCTCTATCTATTCACAGTACGATAAAGCTCAGTGAATTCCCTTTGGCCATTTGGAGGCCAACAAATAGTAACTGAGAGAAGAACATTTCATTGCGCTCGGATTTAATGGAATGGACTGTATATTTACAAAAGAAAATCGTGTAGTAAAATTTAGGTATTTTCGATATAGTGTAAAAGTCCTGGCTAGAAGAAATGGTGAAAACATGTCTACACGGAATATAATTCAAGGATTTTATGACTTATGCGTATTCGATAATGAATATTAATTTAATATTTCATAATTATCCAAAATAATGTTTTGAATTTTTCCATTTTTAAATCTGTTTAAATATGTAATTGGATTTCAATTTAAAGATAGAATATAATCATAGTTAAAATTTAAAAATTTAAAAATATATTAATATGCAAAGAACAGAATTTTTGAATTTTAA